>CM042014.1:55853591-56253591 GCA_023525715.1 Cichorium intybus
AAAGCTATTACCCAATGGTTTTACATAGATGTCAGTGTGTCTAAAAGGAATAAAAGTTGTGTAATAAGGTTTAAAATCACTAGATGAGGTTAACTTACCAAGTTCCTTTGAAAACCCCTTGAAAATGAAGAAAGGTGGTGGTTTGTGGTGGTGGTTGGTGTTTGAGAGGTGGTGGGGAGAGAGTGTGTGAGCCGAGAGAGAGAGAGAGAGAGAGAGAGAGAGAGAGAGAGAGAGAGAGAGAGAGAGAGAGAGAGAGAGAGAGAGAGATGGGAGAGAAAGAGTTGGTGATTTGGTTAAATGAAAATTCTAATCTTTTATGTAATTTAAATGTTAGATTTTAGAGTTTGACTTTTATCTCATAGGCTTTCTAATCCCATAGCCTTGTAACTTGTGTTTGTGTGGGGAAGTGAAGTGTGTTCAGCTGATGGGGGGGGGGGGGGGTTGGGGGGGGGGGGTAGCTTTGTGTTAATAAAAATACAATCTACTTATATAAAATGGGTGATTTTTTATAAAATCGTAAGACGTTTTAGCGAAATTTTATGAGTTCTTGGAGAAATGATGTTCTAAATAAATATTATATATAAAAACATTACTAAACCTTTATTTAGATTGAGTCGTAGCTTGTTAAACGATGAAATACGCGTTTAAGAGCAGTATTCTTCCAATTACGCGATTTTCAGCATTTTACCGAAAATTGTATTTGGCTTTGAAATTAAATATTAGATAGTATTACGCTTCATAATATATGATTTGTTATTCTATATTTGATGTTTAAGGCACCACGTTTTGTATTTTGGGTCCAAACCTAGTGTACATTTATTTGTTGACAGCAATTTAATTATTGTAACTTTCGCATACGGACTCCGTTTTCGACGTTTTATATATCCACAGGTTCGTATTCACAAATACATCATTTTATGAATATTATTATTCTCAAAATAGTAATTTTGTGATTATCGAATTTTTACACTACAGTAGTTTGTTATCCGTATTTTCAGCGTTTACTCGATACTTAGTTTGAATTAGCGTACGTAGTATTATAATATCTAATAATACATTGTAAGAGTTTTGAAAAATTATATTTCAACATATTGACTTAACGTACGCTTCAGTTGACTTAGGTTGACTATTGTTGACCAAATTGACAATTGTCACATCATCTACCCGTTAGAAAAAATTTCGTCTCGAAATTTAGCACTTAAGTAGATCCTCAGGGGTTTGGGAAGAGATGTGGGTATTTCAGTTTCATTTGATCCTTACATTCCCAAGTAGATTCAGGTCCACGTTTGGCGCTCCAGTGGGCCTTTACTATTGGTATGCAGCTTTGTTTCGTCTTATTGACTTCCTTATTCATGATCTCCACATGTTCTTCAACGAAGTGGAGATTTTCATTTAATTCAATTTTGTCATGCGGAATGAAGAGAGTCTCATCGGATAGACATGTCTTCAGGTTAGACACATGGAAAGTGTTGGATTAGGTGTCTAAGCCATGACTAATAATTAGTATTTACCTAATTAATAGTAGCATAGTCCATTTGGGTTGCCCTCATTGCTGGAGGTTTGGTAGAAAGTTCAGTAGAGAGAAAGATTGATTTATTATGTGATTAATAAATCAAATAGAAATTAAATAAATAGTTTATTAGTATATTAAAGTGATAATATATTAATTAGAAAGTATATTAATTAATTAGGAATTAATCTGGAATTAATTGGAATTAATTTCGTGATTAATTTAATTAATTAAAGATGCAGGGACTAGAATTGTAATTATTCAATAGTTGAGTAAGTGACAATTATAGCAGTATTAAAAGTGGCGAAATTTATATATGGAAATATATAATTTTTTATTTTAATATATATATATATATATATATATATATATATATATATATATATATATATATATATATATATATATATATATATATATATATATATATATATATATATATATATATATATATATATATATATATATATATATATATATAGGTTTGAATTATTAAGATAAAGGTTTATCTTAATTTGAATTCAAAAAGGTTTATCTCTAAAGGTTTATCTGGTTATCTGCTGGAGGCTATAAATAGGGAACCCCAGAGACCAGAAACCTGCGCCAACTTCACCCATTCTCTCTAGAAATTTCGTTCCTCCCACGTCTAGCTTGGGTGTGATCTCATTTGAGGCATGACACTTGTGCTGCTCAGCTTCCAAGAAAACCTAAATGTTAGTTTTTCTGATTTATTCTTTTAGTTTATTTTTCTAATGCCTTTAGGAATTTATTATATGTTTAATTAGAAGAAAACATAGATCCTTATAGGTTGCATGTGAACTTAGGGTTTTTAGTTCATAGATTTGCATAAAACCATTCAGTGGTATCAGAGCTTTTTGGTTGTTTTCTTGTTGAACTGCTGTAATTGTTTTCCTAATTTTTAGGGTTTATAGCTTCTAAACCCTAATGGGACTGAAATTGATTTAGGGTTAGGGTTTTGAAAACCCTAGCCCCTCCCCTCCTTGTTTGGCGATTTTAACAATAGGTTTTAGAAGGCTTTCTATTTTTGGTAACTTTAATTATTTAAATGGATAACCTTAAACCTATTATTTATTAATTTCGATAATTAGGGGGTTTAAGATAGGTTTTAATTAATTTGATTAATTTGTGATACTTATCTTAATTTAATTAATTTAATTAATTGTTTAATTAAAAGATAATTAAGGATTTAATTTAACTTAAATTTAATAGCCTTAAATATCGAAAAAATTAAAAGATAAATCCTAAAATATTTTAAAGGGTTTAAAATATCAAAATTTAATTAATTTAATTAACTGGTTAATTAAAGGATAATTAAATCGATTTTTAAAAGGTTTAATTTAATTTTAAATTTAATAGTTTAAATTCCAATAAATTAAAAGATAAACCAAAAACATTTTAAAAGGTTTAAAATTCATCATATATATATTATAATTAAATGTTAATATTATATGTATAAGATTTAAATGGTTAGTCAAATCAATAGTAGGCCTCATTCACGAAGCTGATCTATAAAGTGGGTATAAGGAGACTGCTTATAAAATGGCAGTCTAATGGGTGTCCACTCTCACCCACCGCTCGCCTGATCAGTGGCGGGTCGTTAGCCGCACGGGTTTGATAGGACCAACTTAATCTCATTAAAAGTATAATGATATTATTCAAAGTACTGGAACAGCTTAATAAAACCCAAATCTAGTTACTTTAGGAAAAATGTGAATTGGTGCTAATCCATGAAATTGCACATTGCACTTTATGAAACATTGGTGGAGCGTGTGTGATTTACCGGGACACCAATAGGGGTTCATAAAAAGTTGCAATGGGTTTCTCGGGTGTTATCATTGTTGATGTAGTGTGTGTGGTTTACCGGTACATCAATTAGAGATGATAATTAACCCGAGAGTACCAAGCTAATTTGCATGGTTATTCACATCCAGTTTGTGATCCTCGGGTGTTATCTACCTTAATGCCCATTATGTTGTGATTACGACATCCCTCTTCACACCATTGTTGGGGTATTTTGGATCCTAGCCTTATTAAATAACATATTTGGTAATTATTTAAAAGGATCAATTAAATTAATAAATTATGTCTCTTTTATAGATGTCAAGTGTCAATTCTCCTCCTTATCCTCCTTCACCCATTTCTGAAAGCATCAGAATGCACCTGCCAAATATGGAAAGGCTGACTGGCCTCAACTATAAGGAATGGCTTCGCAATTGGAGACTGGTTCTCGACATTGCTGGCAAGCTACATCTCACCGAGTATCTGATCCCGGTCCCACCGGAACAAGTCATCATAAAAGGTTCTTATGATAAGCATAACCTCTTAGTTGATGAATCCGAAAAGATTTGTGACCACATGCTATTAACCATTGACCCCGAGTTCCGCAAGGATTTTGAATCCTTGGGGCCATATGAGTTAATGCAACTGGTTGAGGAAAGGTTCCAAAAACTAGTTGAAGAGGAACGAGCTAGGATCTTCAAAAGACTTGCAGAGTGCAAGCTAAAAGAGGGAAGTAGCATCAATTCACATGTTCTTCAGATTGAAGCGTACATAGGCGAATTGTACAAACTTGGTTATTCCATGAGTCAGGAGATGAGTACTGACATACTACTTGCCTCGCTGACTAGTGAGTACGATCTGTTCGTTCAGACGTATAGAAAGGAAGACCAGAAAAAGGCTTTAATGGAAATGCGTCCACTGTTGACTTTATACGAGTCACTCTTGACAGGCATAGCTCCAATGGCTCAGCTACTTCTGGATTAAGTCCAGTGAAGAGACGTAACAAGAAACGTTCCAGATCGTTTAGACATGTCTCAAACTGGGAATCCACTAAATCGGATACAGTCAAGGAAAGATTGGAAGACACTCCAAATTTTTTGAAAACTTAGGTATATCTGAAAACCTCAAAACTCGTGTTCCAAGATTTCTTGATACATAATGTGATAGTCACATTTTGGTCTGTATGCAGGGAATCAATAAGGCACGGGACTCTGGCACATACGAGCATATTTGGATTGGATCCCCAGCTCGTGCAGTTTTGAAGTTTAGATAGATATTATAATATTGTTATTAGCCTTTAGATGCGTTTTGACATTGTCTATCATATATTACATTGTTCAAGGATTTTTTGTTTTTAATAAAATTGTCAATTTTCTTTTAACACCTGTTGTCTAAAATTGTCCTTGAAATATTATATGAATGTGTTGAATGTATGATTAGTAATAACTTGAATGTTGATGCATCCAAAGTGTTTGGATTCAAAAATTGTGTCATTTATGATTGTTAATACAAATGTTATAAGAATCAATTCAACCAAAGGTCCAGTTGGACAGGACTTTGGAATCATTTTACTTAAAGTCACTTGATGAATTGAGTTCTTAATGTGTCAAGAAATGAATTAACCAAAGGTCCAGTTGGACAGGACTTTGGAATCAGCTGACTTAGAGTCAGATGATGATTAAGTTCTTTATAAAGCACATGTGGCAAGAAATGAATCACCCAAAGATCCAGAGGATAGGATTTTGGAATCAGTTGACTTAGAGTCAACTGATGATTGCAAGTCTTGAACAAAGTTAACAAAGTCATAAGGTTACATAGATATGTAAAAGACATTAAGATTAAGAGCAACGAACACACCTGTTGCTGTGTATTGCTCGAATATTGATATAGAACACAATTGTTTGTACTTCACGATATTTATCATTCGGTATGACGAATATGACTTCGCTTATCGGGAAAAGCGATTGAATTGAAACCTTGAACAGTTCAAGGACTTCAAAGGAAGAACAAGTTCCACAGAACCTGAGCGATAACATAAAAAATGTTTCACAGTTCATTCTCTTCCAAGAACATTAATAAATATAATGTGTCTTAGGGAAGATAATGGAGCATTGGTCGAAACAGTTCGATCCTCGATGTATGAGATACATTGCCAATTAGTTTCCAATAATTTGAATACTATACTAGTCAGTCCATATAAACCATATTCCGACCACATCCTAGACTAAGTAGGTCCTGCAGACACTGTCTAAAATATAAAGCTGAGATTATCCCACTTGTACATAGAAAAGTCCATGGTCTTGTAGTGTTCATCCGAACCTCATGACTAGTCTGAACATAATCAGCAATGTCATTTCATTGGCTATCCCGCTGTAACTGTAAAAGAAAAGTTTTTTTTTTGAAAGAACTCATGTTCTAAGAAAACAGTAGGAGTTAGTATAGTCCTGAATGTGTTCAGGGTTAGCCAAGTGAAAGAACCTTTAGTCATCACTAGGCTTGGAGCAGAAATCAAATTTTTGTTTTACAACTGACATAATATCCTCTTGACCAGTAGTATTGATCACCATCATAAGTAGTTATGATCAGGGTGACATACCGATTAGTGGTAAAACACTATAGTTGGTACGGATTTAAAATCCAATTACTTGGAAGCATTGGTGAGCCCGGTTGCTGCCAAACAAGAAAACCTTAGGGCGAGACACGGTCTATGTGATTGATTGATTTTACACCGGGTCTAAAAACCAGTGGGAGTAACTGAATCATCAAAAGAAAGTAACATAGACAGACACATAACTTCAGAACATCTGGTTGAGTGAGACGATACTCAGAGTCAAGTAATTGATTTCGGGAACAGCACTCTCAATAGAAGATGAAATCCAAAAGGAAACTGCATGGCACATTGTGAATCGTTAGTGGAGCGCGTGTGGATCACCGGCACACTAATAGGCACTCACAAAGAGTGTCCCAATACAAAGGTACATGAGCCCGGGATTACCCCACGGGTATCTCGCAAGATAGGATATTCAGATTCTCAAAAATATGCCAAAGGATTGGATTTTTGAGAAAGGGCTGAAAGATTTACATTAAGATGTCAGAAGGTTTGGAATCTCAAAAGGTGCCAAAAGTCCTGGATTTTGTGAATAGTCCATGTAATACCGTAATATTAAATAGTAGTGAGATTGCGTTAATTTTAGT
Source organism: Cichorium intybus (assembly GCA_023525715.1). Classification (NCBI taxonomy): domain Eukaryota; kingdom Viridiplantae; phylum Streptophyta; class Magnoliopsida; order Asterales; family Asteraceae; genus Cichorium; species Cichorium intybus. The sequence goes on from CM042014.1 coordinate 55,860,097, forward strand.
GTAAATAAGGTTAAATAAGTTTTTATATGGATTAAGAGGGTTAGAAACTTAATTGGAAGAAGAAGTTAAAGCTTAAAAGTGAAGTTTCAGATTCACACGGGTCGTGTAAATTCTACACGGGTCGTGTAGAATCATACAGTAAGATAAAAGTTGAGTTCCAGACTTGCACGGGTCGTGCCAGGTTCCACATGGGTCGTGCCAGTTGTCACACGGGTCGTGCCAGATTCCACACGGGTCGTGTAGAATCCGGCAGTAACTATTTTGTTTGAGGTGGTGGATCTACACGGGTCGTGTGGATTTCCACACGGGCCGTGTGTCGCAGCAGGGTATAATTAAAAGGAAATTTTCATTCATTTTGGGATAAAAACCCATTTCGTCCAAAACCCTTTTTAACCCTAGAAACTTGATTCCAACCCTCCAAAGTCGAGATTAAGGCTTATCTTTTTCAAATTGAAGCTAGGGATTTACACTTTGAGCTTGAAAGGTAATTCTCCTCGATTTTTACTTCATTTTGACGGTTAGATTACTCGTTTTGAGATAGTTCCAAGTGGTTTTGATGAACCACCTGCAACTAGCATGAATTAGAGTGAGTTTACTTGGATTAGTGTGTGTAATGGAGTTCTAATTCGAGACCCAAGTTAGTAAAGTACTTGTATTGTGTTTTTAGGGTTATATGAGTTAAATTTGTGAAATTGGAAGTTACAATTAGGATAGTATTACTATCTTTTGATTGTAACCCTCTCTTATGATTCCAATTCCTTGATTGATATGAATATTGAGTATGATTGAGATTTTCTTGAAAATGAGTATTGAGTTTGAGTCATTGTGTTACAGCTAAAGCTAGATAGGAACACACACGAGGTTCGGGAGTTCCACATATCGACTCAACTTCAGGTGAGTAGTTAATTATTAGATGATTATGCCTTATTATGATGTTATTTACAGATAAGAAGTAAGCTTTGTTTAATTTGGTTGAATATAACTAAATTTTGAGTATATGGAAGAAAGAGGAATAGTGTGTGAGACACACTATGGACTGAGATAGTCCATTGAGATACAATCAAATGAGATCATGAATGATGCGATTCAACTAACCTTAAATTACTCACTGAGCTTTCAAAGCTCATAAATTGTTTGTTACTGTGATTTCTATTAGGTTCTGGTAGTGGTGACCGTGGGAAGCAGAACATGGATGGATAGCTACACATGGACTTGGACTTTGACTTAGATTTACTTTTGTTGCTTTGAAATATGTAGTAAACCCGGTTTTGTTTAATAGTTGTAAATAGTTGATGTAATAGTTTAGGACTTGAACTAAGCTTTTGATGACAACCTTGCGTATACTTGTTACTCTTTTTGGGATTATACCTCTAATGATATTATGTTTGACTAAAGGAATTGGTATATCCTAAATTTGAGGAACCGGGTGTTACAAGTTGGTATCAGAGCCGTGGTTTAAGGGAATTAAACCTTTAAGATGGGTTTAGACTTAAACCAATGAGATAGAGAAGTCCCAAAGAGTCCCGAGTAGCTATCCTCCGTGGTGTATTACAATTGAGTTGATTATACACCATATTGAGTATTATGGTGATATAAAAATGAGTTGATTATACACCATATTGAGTATTATGGTGATATACAAAACGAGTTGATTGCACACCATATTGAGTATTATGGTGGTGATTGCTAAACAAGTTGATTTTCTTTTTCAGTTAAAATGAGTGCTGGAAAAGAAAAAGAGCGAGGTGATCCACCAAGAGATAAATCGGGATCACGAGATTCGGGTAAAGAGCATCAACCCGAGGGAGAGCGACCTCCCGAGATACAGAGTAACATGCAGGCGATGATTGCAGCTGAGGTAGCGAAAGAAATCAAAGATATATTACCAACTTATTTGAAGCCTCAAACGGAGACTACAACTGGAGGTACTTCGGGACCCACCCCGATCCAGCCTGAGCAGAGAGAGGATCGTGGAGAGATCTTTACTGAGGCGAGTGGAGCTAGAGTGCCCGAGAAAACGAGAAAGTGCACTTACGATGTTTTTCAAAAATGCAAACCATACGATTTTTATGGGAAGGATGATCCCATAGCAGCCAAGAATTGGTTAACACATGTTGAAAAGATGTTCTGCACCAGTAAATGCGACGAGGCGGATAAAGTGGAGTTTGCAACAAACTTGTTAAAGGAGGATGCACAGTTTTGGTGGGAGAATACTTGTATGGAGATTGGAGAGAGATTGGCGTATACATTGAACTGGGAACAATTCAAGTTGAAGTTCACTGAATACTACTGTTCCAATAATGCTATGAAGGGAATAGAAGAAGAGTTTTTGAAGCTACAACAAGGGTCGAGAACAGTGCAACAATACATACTGGATTTCAATGAGAAGGCAAGATTTGCACAACATCAAGTTGATACTGAGGAGCGTAAGATGGATCGTTACTTGTGGGGTTTAAAAACCCAGATCCGAGAGTTTTTGCCGAGTTCTAGATATACGACCTTTCAACAAGTTGCCGAGGCAGCAAGATCGAGAGAAAGGGAGTTGCAAAGACAGGAGGAGGAGAGAAGAACAGAAAGAGAAGTTGGAGGATTCAAGAGAAAGTGGGAAGGTAAAGCTGTAGATACTTCTCAGAGATCCACTACCACGGGTTCTCAATTCCGTGGTGAACCCAAAAAGAAGGAGGAAAGATGGTGCAAGAAGTGTAGGTGAAAGCACACTGGGGAATGTGATTCTCGAACCCCACCCTCAGTTTGTTTTCAATGTGGAAAGACAGGACATATGACTCGCCAGTGTACCGAGAGTCACCCTGTTTGTTTCCACTGTGGAAAAAGTGGGCATATTCACCCCGATTGCCCAAAGATGAAGTCCGAGTCTCAAAATGATTTTCAAAGGACCGGACGAGGAGGAGGCTGAGATCGAGATGTTCGAGGAGACAGAAGCGGCGGTCACGTGAAAACGAGAGCTTTTCAGTTAACCGTCGATGAGGCGCGAGATCAAACTGATGTTATTACAGGTATTTTTAGCCTGAACTCTTCTCAAGCGCGAGTACTTTTTGATTCCGGTGCTTCCGTGTCTTGTATATCGGAGTCCTTTGCTTCTAAACTAAATATTCCGTTAGTTGATTTATATGAGAGAGTGATAGTAGATGTAGCAGATGGGAGATGTGTTTTTGTAAAGAGTCATTACGAGCAGTGTCGGCTTGAGATCTATGGGGTTACATACCTTATTGATCTGAAACCGATCACTAATCATGAGTTTGATGTAATAGTCGGGATGGATTGGATGGATGATAATAGAGGTCAAATGGATTGTCATGAGAAAACACTTTCCATAAAGACACCGAGTGGTTCCCGAATTTTGATACGAGGTGAACGACGTTCCCGAAAAGTACCGATAGTGTCACTTGCACGGCTAGGAGATATATGGAAAGAGGGGGTGAATTGATTATTGCACATGTGATTAGTACCGAGTCAAAACATTCCAAAATAGAAGAAGTAGAAGTGGTTTGTGATTATCCCAATGTATTTCTAGATGATCTTCCAGGCTTACCACCGAGTCGGCAGGTTGAATTTGTAATTGATGTCATACCGGGGGCGAAGCCGGTAGCTCGACCGCCTTACCGATTGGCACCGTCCGAAATGGAAGAATTAAAGAGACAGTTGCAAGAGTTGTTAGAACTTGGGTTTATTCGTCCGAGTTCGTCTCCGTGGGGTGCACCAATACTTTTCGTGAAAAAGAAAGACGGCTCCATGAGAATGTGTATAGATTACCGAGAACTTAACAAGATCACGATAAAGAATCGTTATCCATTACCACGGATTGATGATTTATTTGATCAATTGCAAGGAGCCACTTATTTTTCAAAGATCGATTTGAGATACGGTTATCATCAATTGAGAGTACAAGAAGCTGATATTCCGAAGACAGCTTTCCGCACGAGGTATGGTCATTACGAGTTCTTAGTCATGCCGTTTGGTTTGACTAATGCTCCAGCCGTTTTCATGGATTTGATGAATCGGGTTTGTCGTCCCTTTCTTGATAAATTCGTAATAGTGTTTATTGACGACATCCTGATTTATTCAAAGAGTCGAGATGAGCACATATTTCATTTGCAACAAGTGCTAGATCTTCTTCGAGACGAGAAATTATATGCAAAATTTTCAAAATGCGAGTTCTGGTTGCGGGAGATTCAATTTCTTGGCCATGTGATAAATGAAGACGGTATAAAGGTAGATCCAGCAAAGATCGAAGCCGTAATGAGTTGGGAGCCGCCAAAGAGTCCAATGGAGGTTCGTAGTTTCTTGGGGTTAGCAGGCTATTATCGACGATTTGTAGAAAACTTTTCTCGTATAGCTATACCCTTAACCAAATTGACCAAGAAGATGGAGAAATTTAGTTGGACTGAGGCACAACAATCAGTCTTTGAACAACTACGAGATGGCTTGTGCAAGGCTCCAGTGTTGGCATTACCGCAAGGAGGGGAGGACTTTGTTCTTTACAGCGATGCCTCCTTAAGTGGTCTTGCATGTGTGTTGATGCACAGAGGACGAGTGATAGCGTATGCCTCTCGACAACTAAAACCACATGAAAAAGCTTACCCAGTACATGATTTAGAGTTGGCGGCAGTAATTTTTGCATTAAAAATCTGGCGACATTATCTTTATGGAGTGCAATTTCAGATCTATACAGATCATAAAAGTCTGAAATACCTGTTTGATCAGAAAGAGTTAAACATGAGGCAAAGGCGGTGGATGGATCTACTAAAGGATTATGATTGTGAGATACTTTACCATCCTGGTAAAGCAAATGTAGTGGCGGATGCATTGAGCCGAAAAGAATTGCCTATTCGAGATGTCGGCTCGGATGGGAGTTGTGAGTAAACTGCCAGAGATGATACGCAGGTGCCAAAGCGAGGCAAATGATTTAAAGAAAGAAAGGATGATTATTTATATAGAGAAACTGGTGGAGAATGCACAAGGAATCAAGACTTTCCAAGGGCGAGTTTGGGTTCCAAGGCATGGCGAGGTGAGACAATTATTGCTAAATGATGCTCATTGTACTAGATATTCGGTTCACCCTGGTAGTACACGAATGTACCATACCTTAAAACCGTACTACTGGTGGCCGAGTATGAAGCGAGATGTAGGACGCTTTGTGGAGAACTGCTTGACGTGTCTTCAAGTAAAAGCCAATAATCAAAAGCCATATGGAGCAGTGCAACCGTTAGCTGTACCAACGAAGAAATGAGATGAAATCACTATGGATTTCATCACAAAGTTGCCTCGGACTCCTCAAGGATATGATTCTATATGGGTGATTGTTGACAGGTTAACAAAGTCGGCTCATTTTATTCCAATTCGAGAAAATTATCAAGTATCAAAGCTAGCTGAGATATATACGAGAGAAATTGTGAGACGACATGGAGTGCCAACTTCAATAATTTATGATAGAGATAGTCGGTTCAATTCACATTTCTGGCAGAGTTTCCAAAAGCGTTTTGGTACAAAAGCCTTATTGAGTACTGCGTATCATCCCCAGACGGATGGACAGTCGGAAAGAACGATACAAACACTTGAAGATAGGCTACGAGCCTGCATCATTGATTTTGGAGGCAGTTGGGAAGATCATCTGCCTTTGGTAGAGTTTGCCTATAACAACACTTACCACTCCAGTATATAGATGGCACCTTTTGAAGCTTTATACGGTGCACCGTGTAGGACCCCGACTTGTTTGACAGAAACTGGTGAGAAACCATTGGCGGGACCAGAAATTATAGCTGAAACCAAAGAGAAAATACAAAGCATTCGTGAGCACATGCGGGTAGCCCAAAACCGCCAAAAGCAATATGCAGATAGAAGAAGAAAGTAGTTAGAGTTCAATGTTGGGGACATGGTAATGTTGAAAGTGTCCCCATGGAAGGGAATAATTCGATTTGGCAAGAGAGGTAAATTGAGCCCACGCTTGATCGGACCCTTTCAAGTTTTGGAGAAAATTGGAGCGGTTGCGTATAAGCTTAAGCTTCCAGAGGAGTTACGGGGTATCCACAATGTTTTTCATGTGTCACACCTTAGAAAAACATTGTATGACCAATCCACTTGGGTACCCTTGGATGAAGTTCAACTAGATGAGAAATTAAGATATCAAGAGATGCCAGAGCAAATTCTAGAAAAGAAAGTTAAGAAATTGCGAAATAAAGAAGTGAGATTAGTGAAAGTGCAATGGCGACATCATAAAGGAGCAGATGTTACTTGGGAAGTTGAAGGAGAGATGCGGTCGAAATATCCTTACTTGTTTCAAGAGATTCCGAGGACGGAATCTTTCGAAGGGGGTAAGAACTTGTAATACCGTAATATTAAATAGTAGTGAGATTGCGTTAATTTTAGTGTAAATAAGGTTAAACAAGTTTTTATATGGATTAAGAGGGTTATAAACTTAATTGGAAGAAGAAGTTAAAGCTTAAAAGTGAAGTTTCAGATTCACACGGGTCGTGTAAATTCTACACGGGTCGTGTAGAATCATACAGTAAGCTAAAAGTTGAGTTCCAGACTTGCACGGGTCGTGCCAGGTTCCACACGGGCCGTGCCAGTTGTCACACGGGTCGTGCCAGATTCCACACGGGTCGTGTAGAATCCGGCAGTAACTATTTTATTTGAGGTGGTGGATCTACACGGGTCGTGTGGATTTCCACACGGGCCGTGTATCGCAGCAAGGTATAATTAAAAGGAAATTTTCATTCATTTTGGGATAAAAACCCATTTCGTCCAAAACCCTTTTTAACCCTAGAAACTTGATTCCAACCCTCCAAAGTCGAGATTAAGGCTTATCTTTTTCAAATTGAAGCTAGGTATTTACACTTTGAGCTTGAAAGGTAATTCTCCTCGATTTTTACATCATTTTGACGGTTAGATTACTCGTTTTGAGATAATTCCAAGTGGTTTTGATGAACCACCTGCAACTAGCATGAATTAGAGTGAGTTTACTTGGATTAGTGTGTGTAATGGAGTTCTAATTCGAGACCCAAGTTAGTAAAGTACTTGTATTGTGTTTTTAGGGTTATATGAGTTAAATTTGTGAAATTGGAAGTTACAATTAGGATAGTATTGCTATCTTTTGATTGTAACCCTCTCTTATGATTCCAATTCCTTGATTGATACGAATATTGAGTATGATTGAGATTTTCTTGAAATTGAGTATTGAGTTTGAGTCATTGTGTTACAGCTAAAGCTAGACAGTAACACACACGAGGTTCGGGAGTTCCACATATCGACTCAACTTCAGATGAGTAGTTAATTATTAGATGATTATGCCTTATTATGATGTTATTTACAGATAAGAAGTAAGCTATGTTTAATTTGGTTGAATATAACTAAATTTTGAGTATATGGAAGAAAGAAGAATAGTGTGTGAGACACACTATGGACTGAGATAGTCCATTGAGATACAATCAAATGAGATGATGAATGATGCGATTCAACTAACCTTAAATTACTCACTGAGCTTTAAAAGCTCATAAATTGTTTGTTACTGTGATTTCTGTTAGGTTCTGGTAGTGGTGACCGCGGGAAGCGGAACATGGATGGATAGCTACACATGGACTTGGACTTTGACTTAGATTTACTTTTGTTGCTTTGAAATATGTAGTAAACCCGGTTTTGTTTAATAGTTGTAAACAGTTGATGTAATAGTTTAGGACTTGAACTAAGCTTTTGATGACAACCTTGTGTATACTTGTTACTCTTTTTGGGATTATACCTCTAATGATATTATGTTTGACTAAAGGAATTGGTATATCCTAAATTTGAGGAACCGGGTGTTACAGTCCATAACCGTGTCAAAGCCAGTGGGAGTGTCGCTGTTGTCTACCATCTCCATATGTGGGATACATACTGTTTCTAGGAAACGTCTCTTTTCATTACAAAGTGTAATGACTTGGTGTTAAGAGACGGATCGCTATGAAAGACTTAATAGAAATACGGCATACTCAGGTGGTTGTAAACGTCTACGAGATATATCCAGACTCTGCCAAGATGATCTTGATGAGATTCAAGATGCAGGAAAGGGTTTTCTTATAATTGCAAAGTGTGATGACTTGGCATGAAAGAAATTAAGAAGGTGCAACATACTCACGTAATTCACAGTCATCTATCAGATAGATGAAATCACCAACATAGACCTAGCCATTGTAAGCATGATCTTGATAAGATTCAAGATGCATGAGAAGAGTCTCCGAAAGGAAATAGTCTTTTCGAAAATCATTTCACAAGGATTATAAATAATCTTTGGATTCCGAAAGGGTTTGGAATAAGATTGGATCGGGTTCCACAAGTTTCTTGGATTGATCATAATGTCATAAACATGTCCTGATGAGTTGATTCTTAGGGCATAGTAAGTTGGATTCAGGACATTGTCTGGCTGGGAGTACTGGATGGATTGTTTGAACTCAAGTGAGAATTCATTGGGAAATGGTTGGGGTGAAAGTGATAGGGTTAATTTGAAAGATTTTCCAAAGTGGTAATTATTAACGTCAGGACATGATGTTAAAGGACTTCATGGTTAAAGAATCTCGTTGGTATTCTGATGGAGCGCGTGTGGTTCACCGGCACATCATAACACCTCGAGATAGTCTTAGGGTGCAATCAAGTAGACTAAAGACCCTAGAACCATAGGAAGTCACAGTACACATTACCATAATGGAGTTAGGAGAGAAATTGACAGGATAACATATTGAGATGTCATCGGATGAAGATCCGATTGGATCATCTGCAATAAAATGTATAAGTATAAGATACTTTGGAAACATAGAAAGAGTGTAAGGTTCATAAAGACATAGCTGTAAAATTAGAATTGAAAGTTTAAAAGAAATCTTGAAACCGATAATAGTTTATGAAAAGGTCCGACTTAGTGATTACCTTGTGGAGACTTGGTAATAAGCAGGAGTAGCTGCCAGTCAGATCTTTATGTTTCACTTTCGCATGTTTTACTTCCCGAATAATTTAATTATTCAGAAAGGTCCACAGTTGCTCATACTTTGGGAAGTAAGTATTGAATCAAGACTGTCATGAATTGGTTTGTAGACTGTCTAAGGAGTTAGACATAGCAATAGGATTGCTACAACATTCATGAGTACTTAGAAATAGAGATTTTAGTATTGGATAAACCCACGCTCAATAGATTGATTCATGGATTATATCACAAGCAATGTTGAGACGATAATATCTTATGATCTTGAAGTGGAGAGATATGAATTATAATTTACAAGGTAGTTGTTCATTGATAATACGAAAACCCATCGGTAACTCGATGTTATAAAACGTGTTGTTGTGAATGATTTGACTGGTAAAAGATATAAGCATATGAGTTGAAACTTATTCGTTCCTTCACCCTGATAGGAAACAGATATCTGTAGGCCTCTCAATGATTTTGAAGTTGACTAAAGTGCTGGCCAGCCTGGACTAAATTGATGTGTTCAATTAGAAGTTCTAAAGTCATAAGCAGAATCGGAAATCGGGAAACAGATTATCAGATAGAGATTGATCTCAATCCATGTCTCGTGTCAGAAAATATCTTGTTGGACGAAGGATCATATGATTACTTATCTATGGACAGAACTGACTAGGTCAGAGTTCGGCAGCAGTTTCTAGGAAACTACATTTTGCTGATTAATTAGAGGTTAAATTAGTAATTATAGTCATAGACTTATCCAAGTGGGAGACTATTGGATTAGGTGTCTAAGCCATGACTAATAATTAGTATTTACCTAATTAATAGTAGCATAGTCCATTTGGGTTGCCCTCATAGCTGGAGGTTTGGTAGAAAGTTCAGTAGAGAGAAAGATTGATTTATTATGTGATTAATAAATCAAATAGAAATTAAATAAATAGTTTATTAATATATTAAAGTAATAATATATTAATTAGAAACTATGTTAATTAATTAGAAATTAATCTGGAATTAATTGGAAATAATTTGGTGATTAATTTAATTAATTAAAGGTGCAGGGACTAGAATTGTAATTATTCAATAGTTGAGTAAGTGACAATTATAGCAGTATTAAAAGTGGCGAAATTTATATATGGAAATATATAATTTTCGATTTTAATATATATATATATATATATATATATATATATATATATATATATATATATATATATATATATATATATATATATATATATATATATATATATATATATATATATATATATATATATATATATGTTATAAATTCAGCGTTACCACGACAATTATGAACATACTAAAAACTAGAATATAGATGAAGAAAGAAAAAAAGCTTGAGAGCTTGGAGAGAGTAGAGAGAGTTTATATCACTTGTGAAAGAGTTGATATGAGATCCATTTTCTTCTTTACATTGATGGTCTATTTATACTACCAACTCTACTATTCAAAGATAGTTGTTTAATTGGTAAATGCAAAGTGATGACAAAGTGATGACATAATGTTGTCATTCACCAATTACTTGTAACACTCCCCCTTGAATGACATCATTCTACATCACAGTTCAACTTTGAAGTACTGCCTCATTAAAAACCTTGCTAAAGAAAACCCAGTGGGAAAAAACTTTAGCGAAGGGAAAAAGAGTGCAGTGTCTAGTTGACTCCCCCTCATTTAGATATCGAATGACCATTATGTATTGTGTACATATCTCATTCCAATACCATGAACATGTTTTCTAAAGATCTTGGTAGGAAGTGCCTTTGTGAAAAGATCTGCTGCATTGTTGCTAGATTGAACATATTTTAGTTCAATCTGTTGATTCTTTATACGCTCTTGAGTGTATTCAAAAAACTTTGGAGGAATATGTTTTGTCCTGTCGCTTTTGATGTACCCTTCTTTCATTTGAGCGACACATGCTGCATTATCTTCATAGATTAAGGTTGGAGATTTATCTTTATCTATTCCACAAGAAGTCAGGATAAGTTGTGTCATCGATCTTAACCATGTACATTCTCTACTAGCTTCATTTAGAGCAATTACTTCTGCATGATTTGAAGATGTGGCGACGAGTGTTTGCTTTTGAGAACGCCAAGATATTGCAGTACCTCCATTCATGAATACATATCCAGTTTGAGATCTAGCTTTATGATGATCAGACAAGTAACCTGCATCTGCATAACCAATCAAGCCTTGTTTTGAACTATTAGGAAAAAATAAACCTAAATCAGTAGTTCCGCGAAGGTATCGTAATATGTGCTTGATTCCATTCCAGTGTCTTTTTGTTGGAGATGAACTAAATCTTGCTAATAGATTTACTGCAAAAGAAATGTCAGGTCTAGTATAGTTAGTAAGATACATAAGAGCTCCAATTGCATTAAGATATGGTACTTCTGGACCAAGAATTTCTTCATTTTCTCACAAGGGCAATATGGATCTTTGTCAATATTTAGTGTTCTAACAATCATTGGAGAGCTTAAAGGTTTGGCTTTATCCATATTAAAACGTTTCAAGACCATTTCTGTATAGTTCGATTGATGGACAAGTATCCCATTTGGCATATGCTCAATCTGTAAACCAAGACAATATTTGGTTTTCCCAAGGTCTTTCATTTCAAATTCTTTCTTTAAAAATTCAATCACTTCAAGGATTTCTTTATTGGTCCCAATAATGTTCAGATCATCAACATAGACGGCTATAATCATATATCCAGATGTTGTTTTCTAAATAAATACACACGGACAAGTAGTATTGTTTTTATAGCCTTTGCTTACTAAGTAATCGCTTAGACGATTGTACCACATACGTCCAGATTGCTTTAACCCATACAATGATCTTTGCAGTTTGATAGAATACATTTGTTTGGGTTTTACACTTAATGCTTCTGGCATTTTAAATCCTTCGGGGATTTTCATATATATATCACTGTCAAGTGATCCATATAAGTAAGCAGTAACAACATCCATAAGATGCATATCTAAATTTTCAGAAACTGCTAGACTGATTAAATATCTGAAAGTGATTGCATCCATAACAGGAGAATATGTTTCTTCATAATCGATTCCCGGCCTTTGAGAAAAACCCTGAGCAACGAGCCTGGCTTTGTATCTCACAATTTCATTTTTCTCATTTCTTTTTTGTATAAAAATCCATATGTATCCCAATGGTTTCACAACTCCAGGTGTGAGTATAATAGGTCCAAAAACCTTTCTGTTATTGAGAGACGTTAATTCAGCTTGCATGGCCTCTTTCCATTTACCCCAATCCTGCCTATTTTGGCATTCAATGACAGATTGTGGTTCTGGATCCTCATTGATAATATTGCATGCAACTGAATAAGAAAATATTATATCTTCTAATTCATATTGGCTCCTTACTATTTTTATATGACCATAATTAATTTCAATCTCCTTATCATTTATTTCCTCAACTGGGGAAGTAATGTTATTTTGTGTTTCTTCATGAACACTTTCATTATGCTCAAACATATTTTCCATTCCTCTTCTTTTTCTAGGATTTTCATCCTTAGAACCAAAATGGCCATCCACGCTTCAGGCGTGCTTTGGATTCTTGAGTTACTTTTTCATCAGATTGTCTATCTGGGAGTTCAATTCGAGCAGGAGCATTAACAGTAGGTATATATGATTTAGTAACTCTTTTTGTATCGGTAAATGCATCAGGTAATTGATTTGCAACTTCTTGCAAATGTATTATTTTTTGAACACCCATCTCACATTCTTGTGTGCGAGGATCAATATATGATAAAGAAGGTTCATACCATGAAACATTCTTTTCTTGGGTTTTCATTTCTCCCCCAAGCATTGGGAAATTTTCTTCATTGAAATGGCAATCAGCAAGACATGCTGTAAACATATCACCTGTCAAAGGTTCAAGATATCTTATTATTGAATTTGTTTCAAAACCAACATATATTCCTAACCTCCTTTGAGGAACCATTTTTGTACGTTGTGGTGGAGCAATAGGAACATATACTGCACTTCCAAAAATTTTAAGGTGAGATATATCTGGTTCTTTTCCAGAAATAAGTTGAAGGGGAGAATGTGTATGATATGCACTTGGTCTCATACGAATCAGTGATGCAGCATGTAAAATTGCATGACCCCATATGGAAATAGGAAGTTTTGTTCTCATTATTAATGGTCTAGCTATTAATTAGAGACGTTTAATCAGTGATTCTGCTAAACCATTTTGAGTGTGTACATGTACAACTGGATGCTCAACAGTAATTCCTATAGACATACAATAATCATTAAATACTTGAGACGTAAACTCACTTGCATTATCAAGTCTCACTTTATTGATGTTATAATCAGGAAAATGTGCTCTCAGTTTAATAATTTGAGTTAGGAATTTTGCGAATGCCATGTTACGAGTTGATAATAGGCAAACATGAGACCATCTAGTTGATGCATCTATTAAGACCATAAAGTATTTAAATGGTCCAGAAGGTGGATGAATTGGTCCACATATGTCTCCTTGAATTCTTTCTAGAAATCTAGGTGATTCCCTTTCAACTTTCATTGGTGAAGGTCTTGTAATTAATTTACCAAAGGAACAAGAAATACACGGGTTCTTATTACCTATTTGAGGGAACTTATGGTCCTTCAATGGATGCCCAAATGTATTTTCAATTATTCGACGCATCATTGTTAATCCTGGATGGCCCAGCCTGTCATGCCACAAACTAAATATTCTAGGATCACAAAATTTTTCTTTAACCACCAAATTTGACTCAACTATATTTATATATGTAAAATGTAAACCAGAATCAAATTGTGGTAATTTCTCCAATATATGGTTTTCATTTATTATAAACATATATTTCTTGTTTCCTATTGTTTTGGTGAATGTGTCATATCCGTTAAGATATACTCCCTCCGTCCCAAAATGATAGTCCACAGACAAAAAACACACAAATTAAGAAAACATTAAATGCATCTTACTTTTTCACACAAAATGACTGTTTTACCCTTTCTTTGCATTTAATGCCGGCACTAGATGTGTTGGCTGTTACAATTAAAGTTAGGGGTATTTTGGTAAAGATGTCATTTATATTTAGAAGTGGACTAACATTTTGGGACAAACTAAAAAGGAAACATGGACTATCATTTTGGGACGGAGGGAGTATATCATTAAAACCCAATAAATTTCTGTTTGACTTTGGGGAAAATAACGCATTACTGATTACAAACTTCGTACCATTAGGTAACATGAAACAAGCATTTCCTGCTCCTACAATCAAGTCTACAGGACCTGATATTGTATTTATGTGCCCTTTTACGGGTTTTAGTGTGGAAAAATATTTCTTTGTTTTCAAGATGGTGTGTGTGGTACCACAATCAATTATTAAGAGTTCGCCAAGATTTCCTTGGTTTTGTGCTCCAGTTGAACTCATTTTGAACTTCATATAAGAAAAATAAATGATGAGTTATGAACACAATTTTAATAAAAGTGACTCGAAAAAACTTCATTAAGAAAGAAAAATATTACAATACAAAATTAAAAACATGTTACAAAAGGAAACTAGTTTTCTAGGATGTCTAAATCATTGCAAAAGTCAAGAGTGTTTAGTTCAATGTTTCCTAGATCAACACCATCAATGAGGTTGACTTCTTTCCCCTTTCCTTTAACGGAATCTTGGTAAAGTTTACAAAGATGGGGATCTGTACGACAGGTCCTTGACCAATGACCTGTGCTACGACATCTATAACAAGAACCTCCGGGGTTCTGTGATGTTCCGGCATCATTTCTTTTTTCTTGTGGTTGGACATTATTTCCTTGTGGAGTGTGTTGATTATTGTTTCTTTGACCACGCCCACGGTTATAAGGATGACCGCGTCCACGACCCTGAGTATAACCGCGCCCAAAATTTTGGTTTTGGTTAAAATGGTCTCGACCGCGACCACGGCCTCGTCCACGACCACGACCACGACCATGTCCTCGTCCATACGAATTATTTCTAAGTTCATAAGTGATAGTAGCATTTGCTTCAGGAAGTGCTACTGAACCTGTTGGACGGGACTGGTGGTTCTTTATTAATAGTTCATTATTTTGTTCAGCAACAAGGAGAAGTGTATTAAGCTCAGAATATTTTTTGAGCTTTTGCATACGATATTGTTGTTGTAATGTCATATTTGATGCATGGAATGTGGAGAGAGTTTTCTCCAACATTGAAGCATCAGAAACCTCTTCCCCACAAAATTTTAGTTGTGAACATATCCGAAATAATGTGGAATTATAGTCATGTACCTTTTTGAAGTCTTGAAACCTCAACGATAACCACTCAGCCCTAGCACTTGGAAGTATAACTTCCTTTTGGTGGTCAAATCTTTCTTTTAAGCTTTTCCAAAGAGTGCTAGGATCGGTGGTATTAAGGTATTCATACCTCAACATTTCATCGATATGTTTGCGAAGAAAAATTATTGCACGTGCTTTATCTTGCGACATGCACTTATTTTTTTCTTTTATAGTTTCAGATAAATCCATGGACTCAAGATGCATCGTAACATCTATAGTCTAAGGCATGTAGTTCTTTCCGCTGACTTCAACAGCGGTAAATTCAAGCTTTGCAATGTTTGACATATTGTAGTTCCTAATAAAAATAAAACTCATTAAATTTGTCGTTTAAAGGTGGGGATGAATTTTACTATTTCTATTATAGTTACAAACATAATTAAATAGATGAATCTTCTCAAATTCCTTTTATTTTAAAATTTAAAATTTTATTTTTTAATCGGTTGCGCATAAATAAACGTTAGTATATATAAATAGATGTGAGAGCATGAATAATAGTTAGTATACATAAATAAATGTTAGTGTGCGTAAATAAACATTAGTTTGTATAAATAAGCGTTGGTATACATAAATAAATGTTAGTATGCGTAAATAAATGTTAGTTTGCATAAATAAATGTTAGTTGTCGTAAATAAACGTTAGTTTACATAAATAAACGTTAGTTGCCGTAAATAAACGTTAGTTTGCATAAATAAATGTTAGTATACATAAATAAATGTTAGTTGCATAAATAAAAATTAGTATGCGATAACAAAAGTTAGTTTACAATAATAAATGTTAATGAAGTGTAAGTAAAGTTAGAATAAAAAAATGAAGTTCGTTAGTAGTCATAACGTCAATGATAAATAAGAAAAGAAATTTGTTAGTAGTCATAACGTCAATGATAAATAAGAAAAGAAATTTGTTAGTAGTCATAACTTCGAGAATAAAATATTGTTTTTTTATCGTTGTCGTTGTTATTATTATTATTATTAATTAACATTCTAGTTTTGATGAAATTACATACCTTGATTAAGATCGATGTGTCTTTTAATCGCTTTCGTTAGAGCCTCGTGCTGATAACGTGTTATAAATTCAGCGTTACCACGACAATTATGAACAAACTAAAAACTAGAATATAGATGAAGAAAGAAAGAAAGCTTGAGAGCTTGGAGAGAGTGGAGAGAGTTTATATCACTTGTGAAAGAGTTGATATGAGATGCATTTTCTTTCTTACATTGAATGTCTATTTATACTACCAACTCTACTATTCAAATATAGTTGTTTAATTGGTAAATGCAAAATGATGACAAAGTGATGACATAATGTTGTCATTCACCAATTACTTGTAACAATATATATATATATATATATATATATATATATATATATATATATATATATATATATATATATATATATATATATATATATATATATATATATATATATATATATATATATATATATATATATATATATATATATGTTTGAATTATTAAGATAAAGGTTTATCTTAATTTGAATTCAAAAAGGTTTATCTCTAAAGGTTTATCTGGTTATCTGCTGGAGGCTATAAATAGGGAACCCCAGAGACCAGAAACCTACGCCAACTTCACCCATTCTTCTAGAAATTTCGTTCCTCCCACCTGTAGCTTGGGTGTGATCTCATTTGAGGCAGGAAACTTGTGCTGCTCAGCTTCCAAGAAAACCTAAAGGTTAGTTTTTTTTAATTTATTCTTTGTTTATTTTTCTAATGAGTTTAGGAATTTATTATATGTTCAATTAGAAGAAAACATAGATCCTTATAGGTTGCATGTGAACTTAGGGTTTAGAACGATAAGTAACTTCACTGTTATCAAAATGCGTTACAACTCCAAATGAATGATGATACTGTTAGAATACGATAGCATAAAAACAACGCAGCGGAAACAGAAATCAAAATCGTATTCAACCAGGATCACAGAATCATGCACACTTTTGTAACTGTAAAAATCAAGAGGGTTCAAGACATACCTTTTAAATCTCAGATCTGATTTTGTTAGGATGACGAGAGCCCAAAGTAGAACTCCTCTAATGTAATCGCACCCAAGACAACGATCCAGCACCCGTTGATGTAGTATATACCTTTGCTTGAAGTTTTAGCACATAATACCTAGGGTTTTGAAAGAAATCGGCCGTATACCGAGGGGTGGGAGGAGGGTGACGAAAATTAGGGTTTTGGCAGCGTATACAACTCAGATCTAGGGTTGTATTTATAGTGCTCCTCATCCTTATCCCCTCCCTTGTGGATATTTCACTTTAGTCCTTTATCTTTATTAAGTTTCTAATTAATATACCTTTACTTTGGTATATTAATAAACTTAACCCCTCAATTTTATTTTCGATCTCTTTTAGCTAAATCGTCTCTTGCGTGTAACCCAAAAGGACCCTACTATTTATAATAATATTACCAACTTGTTATAACGATGTGCATATAACCAACAGTCTCCCACTTGCACTTGTTATAACAACTGTATGGTCTAATATTCATTAACCTAGTAAGGTGTATGGCATCCTAGACAAATGCCGTGTTCATCTAATGAAACAGCCCTTAGGCAAGTGATCAAATATTCCTTTGTTCTATAAGATATCCATATGAACGTCTGACATAGAATTCTGTCAGTCTCAAACATTCAAGATTATGTTTCCCGATAGAGATTTGTGATGACCACAACAAACTGCACTTATTGATTCTATATCAATTCAGTTCGAGTACGGCCGTACATTTGCTGTCAACACCAAATCATCGAGGGGCCCACGGATATCGCTTCTCCTGTTAAGGCAGAAGGAACAAATAAACTTTGACTACACGGATCTCGCCCACTCATCATGTCATATCTGGACATTCCCTGTATGGCTGCCAGTTACGGACAACGTTGGAGAAAACCAAGACATAACAGACTGCAGGACTAAGAATCAATGCATCTCCGCTTGAAGAATATAAGATATTACCATCCTAGAATTACTCGCGACATATTCCATGAAGTAATCTCTAAGTACAGGTTACTCCAATACTTAATCCCTATTAAATACACATGAGAATTAGCGCATCTTATGCTATGTCCATCTCTATGGACAATTTACCAATTCCTCATTTCAGCCTTGAATCAATACTTACTCCCAAAAGTATGACCGACTGTGGACGTTTTGAATAATAAAATAATTATTCAGGAAGTCAATAAAACATGTAAAATTGGAACACATTGAGAAACTAATGAAATGACTGCCTTCATGCATATATTAAGTTCTCTACATAATAATCTTCAAAACAAATAGAGTTTCACATTGCTTGAGTTCCAAACACAAATCAAACTAAATTAAATACACTTAAACCAACTCATTTGCAAATCTAATGCCCATCGACCTAGTATGAGAATCATGCTTGGCCTGAGATAACGGTTTAGTGAATGGATCAGCAAGATTATCTTCTGATGTAACTCTACTAATTGTGATGTCTCCTTCTTCAACGAGCCTCCGGATATAATGGTACTTCCGGTGTATATGCCTTGTGCGCTTGTGAGCTCTGGGTTCTTTCGCCAAGGCGACTGCACCCTCGTTGTCACAGAAGATCTCAACTGGACCATCAATGCTAGGAACAACACCGAGATCCCTGATGAACTTCTTCATCCACATGGCTTCCTTTGCAGCTTCATTAACTGCAATATACTCAGCCTCCGTTGTCGAATCAGCTACTGTTTCTTGCTTGGTACTCTTCCAAGTTACTGCCCCACCATTCAGTAAGAACACGAATCCTGACTGCGAACAGGAGTCGTCTCTATCAGTTTGGAAGCTAGCATCACTATAACCACTTACAGTGAGTTCTTCCATGCCCCCATAGACCAAGAACACTTCCTTCGTCCTCCGAAGATACTTAAGAATGTTCTTGACTGCGGTCCAATGATTTTCACCAGGATTGACCTGATAACGACTCGTCATACTCAAGGCACAAGAGACGTCAGGCCTTGTACATTGTGACACCCCATTTCTACTGTTTGCAAATACTATGGTTTTTCGTATAAATACATGAATACAAAAATACGGTTTATCAAAAACCGATTATTTACATGTTTAAAACTGTGGGTGTACAAATCCATATCAAAACTAACCATAGTAAGCAAGAAAGGATTAAACCTTGAGTCCAGGACGGAAGCTAACTCGGGCTCCACTCCAGCTAAACTTCTACCAAATATACCTTAGCTTTTTAACCTGGAATACATGACAAAACATAAAATACGTAAGACAATAATGTCTCGTGAGTTACATGAGTTTTAGACTCAAACCTTTAACTTCTTTTCCAACTTTTATAAAACTTATAACATAAAACTTCTGTCAAAACTTTATAGCAATAACATACTATAACTTTTTACTTCTCGAAATCTTTTCATAACATACTTTACAAAAAAAACATCTTTCAAAACTTATAGTAGTATCATACTATAACTCTTTACTTTTCAAATTCACTTCATAATATACTTTTCAAAAATAACTTCTTTCTTACTTTCTTTGACTGGTTTTATAAGCTTGCTGGATTTTTATACTTAGGGCTTTAATCACCATAAGTGATACCCCAAGTCTCTATGGCTAGAAAGAACGGATCAATCCTCACCATAGAAGTGCTGAGGCAATCTACTTCGCGATGGGGATTTTTCCCCAGTAGATCCCTTACCTAACCCGGGTAGGTTGGAACATAGTTCCCTTACTAACGCTGCTTGCTACAATTACCAGTCATACAAAAAAAAACTTGCTGCTTGCTTGAACATTTCTCATAAACATATAACTTGTGGCTAGATACCAAACTACATCATTTTATGTCTTTATGGCTAGATGCCAAATACATAATTTTCGTTTCACATAAATCATATGTTCAAAATACGTCTTTATAACATTTTAGGCTTAATGCCAAATCATACTTTCCAAACATCTTGTGGCTATATGCCCTTTCATACTTGAAAACATATAAAATTTTGTAACCAAAACATACTTCTTAAACATTTTATGGCTATATGCCTATCCATACTTTCAAACATGTATAACTTGTATTAAAAATATACTTTCACATATTTGGTTCATAGACCAAAACATACTTTCACATAATTGGCTCATAGACCAAAACATAACTTTAAATATAACATTATACTTTCACAAACGAGTTAGAGATAATACTCTTGCATATAATTTCTCATATAGAAATTTTATAAGAAATCTTGAAAATACTTACTTGCCATGTACCCCAAAATGGGTAAAAATACTGCATGTACTCACCTTGTCTAGTTAGAGAAGTCTAACTATAATCACTTCTTCCCGCTGAGTTTTCCTTTCCTTCAACTTTACTCCTTAATACCTAAGGAGTTCATTTAACATTCTAGTTAATATAAGCTAGGCCTTATTAACAATTAAAGACCTCTTAATCTACATCTTAATAGATTAATATCACATTATTTACCCATTTTTAGATTTTGATATCTAAGACGCATGGTCAAAGAATTGACCATAACTCCCAACTCAGAAACTCGAATGGCACAAACTCAGACATTCTGAAAACTAGACACAATACATGACAAGTCTCAAGAAGATACCGAGACTTGAATCACATTTTAAGACCTTAGAAAATAAGCGACAGAATTGACAGTGCAATCTGTCACAAATCTGGATTAGTGGAGGAATCACCAATTCCATTCCACTTGGGAATAGAATCAAGGGAAACCCTCTTACATAGGCATACTAGATATAACCAAGAGACTACCCTTCGAAATTCAGACCCAAAAGATAAACCAATTAAGAATTAAAAATCATACAATATGAAGGAAATGAGCAGCAACATTTCTGTCACAACTCAGCATAGGTTGACAAGATCTGTCCAACAACCTGACTTTTGAAAGGAAATAAGTCAAGCCTTTTGGATGAGTTACACTAGACATGAAGATAAAGCTCTCATCCAAAAATCAAACTCAAAGCATAAGCCAACTGAGAATTAAAAATCGTGCAACAAGGACAATGTGCACAGCGAAAATTCTGGTTCAGTCAAAGAGAAGGCATTGGAACCCTAGCTTCCTAATGGAATTGGATTAAGCCCTCTGGATGAAACACTGTATACATGAGAATGACCTTCCCATCAAATTTTCAGACCTAAACCATGAAACATTTGGGAAATAAAAATTCCACAAGTTGACCTAGGTGTGCAGCAGCCAATCTGTGGAGGTCGGGTTGCACACACCAAAATCCAAACCAAAACAATGAACTGGGTAAATTCCTTTTGGTCGAGTATGGCTCATGACAAGGTTCTTCTCCACACAAAATTTTAGAATAATCCAATGAACACACGATTTTACAAGAATTTCACAACACAATTGGACACAGAAATTATACTCATGGAAATCGCGTTCAAAACCCTAGAAAACGACTGAATGAGGTCTGAACCCCAACTGATAAACTGAAGAAGACATCGAAACAAAACCATGGGCACTGGAATCGCCTGATTTGGACAGCGTATGATTTTTCTACGAATTATACAACATTGAACAAATTTCCATCCGAAAATCAAACTTGATCATAAACCCCCAAATTCTAGGGTTCTTGAGCTAAAACCCCAAATTCATCAAAACCATTTGATTTAAGTTATGTTCTTAATACTTAGAACATATTTGCAACTGAAAAATCTGGAAAAATCAGAAATCAAGACTTGATTCCCGATCACGAATTTGGAGTTTAGAATTTGAAAACCTTACCTCAAATGCTTTGTAATCACTAGTTCCAATTGTGTTCCTTTGATTTCTTTGCAACGATGTTTGATCTTCTTCTCCTCCCGTGCTCTCTTCTCTCGTTCTCTCTAGACTCTTCTGAATTTATGAGGATTAATGAGATATTTTCTCATTTTTATATTTTCCATATTTACAGTTTTAGTCCCTGAACTTTCATTCCTTGGACTTTTGACACAAATATTAAATTTGGCCACATGAAGCTAAAATTCTTACATTTTTGGTCCAAACTAGAATTATACTTTTATAATAATTCTTATATATGGTCAAATGACCAAATTACCCTTCTCATGGTAAAAGTAACCAAATTACCCTCTTTTACTAGAATTAACTTTCAATTACTTATCACCATTATTTGGTGTCAAAATTTTTATTTCTTTACATATTAACTCAAAAAATCATATTTTCCATACTTAAAAGTCATTTGGATGTCAAATGACCATTTTGCCCTTTTCTCATCATCTTTTTCCAAAATTTTGGTATTTTACCACATTTCTAAGTAATTTATTTTAAAACTTTCAAAATATTTTTGCTCTTTTCTTTACGTATTTTCTCGAATATAAATTCGAGATTTTTGGGTCGTTACATACATAACATGGCATACATGATCGATCCCATTGCTGAAGCATATGGGATTCGACTCATTCTCTCTCGTTCATCACTAGAACTAGGACATTGGTCTCTACTCAATGTCATACCACGTTGCATAGGCACGAATCCTTTCTTGGAATCCTGCATCTTGAACCTTTTCAAGATTTTGTCTATGTATGTACTCTGGCTTAAACCAATGAGTCGCCTAGATCTATCTCTATAGATCTTTATACCAAGTATGTATGCCGCTTCTCCCAAGTCTTTCATAGCGAAACAATCCCCAAGCCAAGTTTTAACACTTTGCAACATTTGGACATTGTTTCCTATGAGTAGTATGTCATCAACATACAGCACAAGGAAGACAACAGCACTCCCACTAGCTCTGACATATACACATGGCTCATCTTCACTTCTCGAAAATCCAAACTCTTTGATTTTCTCATCGAAGCAGAGATTCCAGCTGCGAGATGCTTGTTTGAGTCCATAAATCGACTTCACAAGTTTACACACTCTATTGGGATATTTGGACTGTACAAAACCCTCTGGTTGTGTCATATACACATCTTCTGAAAGTTTTCCGTTAAGGAAAGCGGTTTTTACATCCATTTGCCATATTTCGAGTCATAAAAGGCTGCGATGGCAAACAATATCCTGATAGATTTAATCATTGCCACTGGTGAAAAAGTTTCGTCATAATCAATCCCTTGGGTTTGAGTATAACCCTTTGCCACCAGTCTGGCTTTATATGTGTGTACTTTTCCATCCATGTCTGTCTTCTTCTTGAAGACCCATTTACACCTAACTGTTTTAAGGCCAGGTGTTTGATCAACTAAGTTCCAAACTTGGTTATCATCCATGGATTTCATCTCGCTCTCCATAGCCTCCTTCCATTTGGCAGCATCTGGGCCTGCCATTGCTTCCTGATAGCTGGTAGGTTCATCGTCATCTACCATTGACTCATCACCTTCAGTAATATGTAAACCATAAAATTCAGGTGCATGACGTACTCTATCAGATCTCCGGACAGGAGGTGGAGGTATGTCAGATTCCCCAGCTATACTAGGCTGAAGCTCAACGGGTTTTTCAACCTCTGATTAAGAGCTAGTGCCAACATCATGTCCTTTATTGGTTGGTTCTTGAATCTCCTCAAGATCAATTTGGCTCCCACTGGCCTCTTGGTGTATCAGCTCCCTCTCTCGGAAGACTGCCCTTCGTGCAACAATCACCTTGTTTTCAGAAGGTTTGTAAAACAAATACCCAAAAGAACTAGCAGGATAACCAATAAAGTAACACCTCTCTGATCTGGGTTCTAGTTTGTCGATGGCTTCACGACGGACGTAAGCCTCACAACCCCAGACTTTCAAATGCGCCAATGAGGGTTTAGTCCCATTCCATATTTTAGAGGGTGTCTTGCTGACCTTCTTAGTTGGTACAAGGTTTAGGACTTTTGCTGCAGTCTCCAAGGCATAGCCCCAGAAACTGATTGGAAGCGTAGCACGACTCATCATGGACCGAACCATATCAAGTAATGTTCGGTTCCTCCTCTCAGCTACACCATTATGTTGTGGTGTTCCAGGAGGAGTCAACTGTGAAACAATTCCACAGTTCCCCAGATGATCGTAGAATTCTTGACTAAGATATTCTCCACCCCTGTCGGATCGGAGGATCTTAATCCTTTTGCCCCGTTGATTCTCTACTTCATTCTGAAACCTTTTGAACACCTCGAAGGTTTCAGACTTATGTTTAATCAAATAAACATACCCATATCTGCTGAAGTCATCAGTAAATGTGACGAAGTACCTTTCTCCATGTCTTGTGGCTGATCTGAACGGTCCACACACATCAGTTTGTATGAGGTCCAACAGATCCTTGCATCTTTCAAAGTTCCCTGTGAATGGCGCTTTTGTCATCTTGCCTAATAAACAAGACTCACATACATCATCAGACTTGAGGTCGAATGATTCCAAAATCCCATCCTCTTAGAGTTTGGCGATGCGTTTCTTGTTTATATGGCCAAGTCGACAATGCCATAGACATGATTTATCCAATACACTTTTGGATGTATCTGAATCAACATTTAAGATTAAGCTATTATTTCTTCTAATGCTCACGATAGTTTCATAAATACCATTTGTAGGACATGCTTTAAAGTAAAGACAATCATTTTTGAAAACCAAAATATTTCCATTATCAAAACCAAAATCAAAACCGTCTCGATACAAAGCACTAAAAGAAATAATGTTTCTAGCCATTTCTGGCGAATAGCAACAATCTAATAAATTAATAGAAAATCCAGTAGAAAGCACGAGCTCGTAATCCCCAATCCTCTTGACAGCAGCCGTATTTCTGTTGCCCATGATCAGGTCAAGCTCCCCATGCCTTAACTTCTTACTTCTTCTTAGTCCCTGCACATCAGAGCAAATGTGAGTACCACATCCTGTGTCTAGGACCCATGAATTAGTAGTAGAAGTATTATGGAGTTCTATCATGTATATACCTGAGGTACCAGACACTTTGGGGTTGATCTTCTTGATCTCCTCCAGGTATTTAGGACAGGTTCGCTTCCAGTGTCCCTTTTCTCTGCAGTGGAAACAAATGGCCTCATCAGGGT
The DNA here is from genome assembly GCA_023525715.1 of Cichorium intybus. Taxonomy (NCBI): domain Eukaryota; kingdom Viridiplantae; phylum Streptophyta; class Magnoliopsida; order Asterales; family Asteraceae; genus Cichorium; species Cichorium intybus. The sequence continues at coordinate 55,885,346 of CM042014.1, forward strand.
TTGGTGACGGCACTATCATAGAACCAGCCTTGCCCTTGTTGCTAGGGTTGGTGTTGGGGTTACCAACTTGACCCTTCCCTTTGCCTTTAGGCTTCTTGGCTTTCCTTTTCTTGATTACCCCTTCCCTGATTGCCAATACTGGAGCCGTGGAGCTGGAGTTCTTAGACTTAGACATATTTGCCTCGGCAGTTTTTAGCATGCCGTGTAACTCCATTATGGTCTTTTCCAATCCATTCATATTAAAATTCAGTGTGAACTGACTGAATGTACTGCTCAGCGAGTGTAGGATGATATCCGTAACCAACTGCTGAGCGATCGGAAATCCAAGTCGCTCCAATCTGTCAACGTACGCTTTCATCTTAAGCACGTGTGCACTGACAGCGGTTCCCTCCTGCTGCTTGCAATCTAGTAGGGAGATCATAGTGTCATATCGTTCCTGTCTAGCCTGCTCTTGGAACATTTCCTTGAGCTGGTCGGCCATGTCGAATGCCCCAGCGGTCTCGAAACTCTTTTGGAGTTCCGGAACCATGGTCGCCAACATGAGACAAGCAACCTCATCCGACTAATCTTTATGCTTTTGCCAAGCATCCCTAACAGCTCTAGTTGCATCATCAGCTGGAGCCTCAGGAAGAGCTGTGTCCAGGATCCATTCTTTCTTATCATACCGGAGGGCGATCCGAAGGGAACGCATCCAGTCCAAGTAGTTTGATCCGGTCAGCTTATCCTTAGAGAGGAGTTGCATTAGTGAGATATTTGTAGCCGAATTCGAATTTCCATTTGTGTTTGGAGCCATCTATATGAAAAGTAGATTTAATTAGTTTGATTAATCCTTAAAAAATTAATTACCCAAAACAATAATTTTACTTAAGGCTAGAATCCATATTTCACTTCTGGTGGTGAAGAGGTATGCCGTAGTCACCCCCAAAAGTTATTTAGGTAGGCAATACTCTTTGCCAACTTCAATCTCTATGAAGCTTCTAGATCTTTTGGGATTCATTGAATCTGATCAATGGCATGTTTAATCCCATCATGCTCATCCTCTCTCTCGTGACGGGTATGCCGCGGATCACGAGTTTGGATGGTAAATCGACCACGAAGGACCCACGTGACACCCGACCCATGATTCATGAGTTATCGCGAGTATCACATCATTTTGGCCGAGTCCAATCCGACGCGTTGGCTATGGCACTTCCCACGCCGGAAGGGCCCGGTTAAATGTGTGGTTCTTTGTGGGTAGCATGAGATTTACATTTTCATAAAACGGGATTTTTTTTCGTTTTTGTTAAAACATTTTAACCTTTTAATTGGCATAAGGGTCAATTTAAACTTTTAAAACCGGTTTGAAATTGCCAATTTGACTTTTGAAAAAATCTATTAACTTTTAAAAAAATTTTCTTACTTGTGTATTTTCAGTAATACTTTTATCTTGAAACACTGTTCTATCAAACCCTTTCGGTAACTCCACTCAATAAAATGTGACAGGCGGTGAGGGTGGTAAGCAATGAATGCTATTTAAAAACCGACCTCATTAGGAATCAAAGAGACCTCCTTCAACCTTCTACACATTTAGAGTAGGTGAGCCTAGTCACGGTCTGACCAATGTTTTTATTTTAAGTTATACATATAGATACAATTCTAATATATATATATCATTTAAAATTTTAAGTATTCTTTGAAAATTATGTTTAACTATTAATTCTATTAAACACGCAAGGATGCAATGTTAATAATTAATTTAAACAATCATACATTAAATTTTGAAGCATTTTAAACTTTGTGTTTAACTATTAATCCTATTGAGCATGCAAGTATTCTATGTCAATGATTAATCTAAACAATCATACAATACTAAAATCATCATTTTATAACAAGAAATCTGATTTCAGAAAAATAAAACATCACGACCGCCGCGACGCATAACACGAGAAAACGCGACGCGGTAATCAAAAGAAACCGATCATGACAAGAACGACGCAGCGCGGAACACTAGGAAGCGCGATGCGGCAAAACCCTAATGATCGTAACTTTAGAAAAACCCGCGACGCGATATTTCTAGTACCGCGGCGCGGACGTCGATCAGATTCGATAAATCAGAAAAAAACGATTTTTTTAACAATTTTAATCGAATCAAAACAGTACAAAATCATGATAAAGTGGCTCTGATACCACTGTTAGAATACGATAGCATAAAAACAACGCAGCGGAAACAGAAATCAAAATCGTATTCAACCAGGATCACAGAATCATGCACACTTTTGTAACTGTAAAATCAAGAGGGTTCAAGACATACCTTTTAAATCTCAGATCTGATTTTGTTAGGATGACGAGAGCCCAAAGTAGAACTCCTTTAATGTAATCGCACCCAAGACAACGATCCAGCACCCGTTGATGTAGTATATACCTTTGCTTGAAGTTTTAGCACATAATACCTAGGGTTTTGAAAGAAATCGGCCGTATACCGAGGGGTGGGAGGAGGGTGACGAAAATTAGGGTTTTGGCAGCGTATACAACTCAGATCTAGGGTTGTATTTATAGTGCTCCTCATCCTTATCCCCTCCCTTGTGGATATTTCACTTTAGTCCTTTATCCTTATTAAGTTTCTAATTAATATACCTTTACTTTGGTATATTAATAAACTTAACCCCTCAAGTTTATTTTCGATCTCTTTTAGCTAAATCGTCTCTTGCGTGTAACCCAAAAGGACCCTACTATTTATAATAATATTACCAACTTGTTATAACGATGGGCATATAACCAACAGATACTTGCGTGGTAACTAAACGAGGTAGTAAGAGAATAAATGAATTCCTCATGATAAGTCATCAATAAGGGAACTCATATAAAACTATTTTGATTTCTACTGCGATAAATTTTCGAACTGTTTAAGTCAAGACAAATGCAAATTTATAAAAATACGTTTAGGAGTTAGGAACTCATCGGAAATGGTAAGGTAGAATGGTACCTTAAAGAAAGGTGTGAAAGTATTGATCATTGAAAATGAGTACATTCTCAATTTTGTGATTTTAGGAAAACAATCATTTGGAGGATATAGAATTAAAACATTTAAAACCTTTCTTTCCTCAAAATGAAGGACTTTGCAAATTGTTTGTACAATGTTTCATGGTGTGAATGCAGTTTCGTACCTTCTATAGATAGCTATAGGTTTGACATGTGGCGTAAGTGGATCTGATCCTTGATTAGCAATAAGAATGCCAATAATTCCAGAAGGACTCAAACGAATGTATGAAACGATATGGGTCGAAAGATAACTCAAAGTTATAGGAAATGTCCATGTGTTGAAGAAGTGCGAAGTTGAACTGGGAATGAACAGCGTAAGGTCGATGATTATTCTAGAAACATGTGAGAAATTTCGAAAGTATAACATGGTGATACACTTGAGAATATCACTCATGTATCTAAGGAACTTGTACCAAAACTTAAAAAAATTGACATAGGGGAAGTGGTTTGTGCATTGAATTATGATATACGAAGTAAATATGGTCGGGTAAGCATTCCCAAAAGGGAAGTTTAGATTCAAGAGATATTCTAGTTTAAGTCTTAAGCTCAAGATGGAAACAATCTTAAGGCTAAATCCGTAGCACAAAAGGAAAGTCGCACATATCGGTCAACAATGAGTTAAACTTCCGTGTCTTCTCGTGAGTCATATCGGAAATACTCACTAATGGTTTTTAAGTCGTGACTACTCATGGCGACTTAACTGTCTTTTAATGTGAAGCTCTTGTTGTTGCCCTTGTGAGCATTAGAACCGTTTTCTTAGTCGTAGCTCAGGTACGCAGACGATAAAGAGGTATCGAGATAATATTGATATTACCATTGACTTAGGATTGTCATTAGTAGCTCTTAATAATAACTAATACTATCAAAGTATTTATGTTAAGTGTTCACGTGGTTACTAAGTGTTATAGGATTCTCAAGTTTGTTACTCCATTGCCCATTATGCTTACACTTAGTTATATGCCAGTCAAACCCTAGTCAAACGTAGTTGATCAGGCTACGTTTTCCCATGGTTTGACAACATATTATACTAAGTCTAATTATAATGTTCAACTTAAACTCTAATGTTCTTAGATTGTTGTATTGTGATACTATATTTGTTTGTATGTGTATACTTTTATGTAAATATCATTGTATTTTAAAGTATACTTGTACGAAACGTCTTGGAGAGTTTTAGTCCCATTGTATTTATAGTTGTATATCTTAAATGGATTGATATACTTAGTTCACTATAAACAATGCTCTGATACCAATCTGTCACAAACCACGATGGCAGAATCTTCTGAGAGCGGAACGAGACATAGTATCACAACCATTGCATACATTGAAACATAAGTAGATAAACAACCATCATACATTAAAATTGGAAAGTTACATTGTTCAAACGGTATTGGTTCAACCCAATTACAGTATGATAACGAAATAAGTAAAAGAGACGTCTTCGGGTCCCACCCAAAAGGTTAGTTGTAACACCACTTTACTTTCAGTAAGTAATTTTATGTTAATCATGGTGTGATTACGATATAAAATAATGTTGTAAGTGTTTGGATTGTTAGAACACCTTTAAGATAGAGTTTTCGTACGAAAAACGCTAAAACGGGTAACCCGGGTCGTGTGAATTAAACTTACCCGTTCGTGTGAATTAAACCGGGTCAAGTTGGGAGACTTAAAACAACATTGGAAATCATTTGGACAGAACCCGGGTCGTGTTGGCCAACCCGGGTTAGGTTTTCAGTCAGAGAAATAGCAGCAGCAGCAACAACGTCAAACTGGGCCGGGTTCAGGAACCCGGGTCGTGCTACACAAGAACCCGGGGCGGGTTTTGGAACCCGGGTCGGGTTACGCGCAGACCCCACCTTTAAATGTGCGATTTTGCTTTATTTTGGAAAAAGGCTAGTTCGTTAAATCCTCTGCAAAACCCTAGAAATAAACCCCTAAAACCCTTGAGGTCGATTTGGAAGGCTAGGACTCGAGAATTTGAAGTGGGATTCGATATCATGCTTCTTGAAGGTAAAATTCTATGTTCTAGCTTCGTTTGAGTGGTTGATTTGCTTGGGAAGGCTAGGTTACAGGTGGTGTTGATCACCCACCTGCAACTACAAAAGTTATAGCAATTAATTCCTGATTTGGATGTATAGTAAGGTTGTGATTCAAACCCTAAAGCTTGCTATCGGTTATAGTTGAGTAGATAGAACTATTGAAAGTGAATAAATGGTATTCAAATATGTGTGGTGTGTATGTGGTATGGTGTAGGTGTTGAAAGAGGAGAGAAGACACCTTGTCCTACAAATTGTACCATTTGGAAAGGGGTAAAGCTACTATATCCAGGTGAGTAACTCTACCTACATGTTAATTGTAACATGTTATGTGTGTATATGATGTTAGTTGATTCACAAGCATGTAGAGATTACTATTTATGAATACTATGTAATCCGAATGTATCAAGTGTTAGAAATAACTTGTTATTACAGGTGAATTTTGTAGTTATACACAAGATGATACATGTAGTAAATTACATGTAAATTATGTAGACACATAGAGAATCCTATGTGATTATATGTGCTAGAAGTTTATGGCTACTATGTAAAGTAATTGGCATTGAGATGAGAGTCTCGTGTTAATTTGAAGTAAGATTTACATATAACACAAGATGAATACTTTGTGAATATGTACAACATTGATATTAGTGGTTTGCTTAAAGAGTACTTAGCAATCATAGAGAAGTATGTAAAATGAGTATATACATATATAGTGAAATATATGTAGTATGATGTAGTATGTATACGATACTTGTGAATTTTACAGGTACACACGGACTGTTGGATACGAGTATCTTACAGTCATGATCTTGAGCCTTTGTGGCCAAGTGATTGGGTTAAATTACCCAAGATATGTTATGGGAACTTGTACGGTTCTTGAAGACCTTAGTGATCGAGTGAGGACCTATACAGTTCCAAATATACGGCCTCTGTGGCTAGGAGATTGGATTTGATATCCAAATATACGGCCTCTGTGGTTAGGAGATTGGATTTGATATCCAAATATACAACCTCTGTGGCTAGGAGATTAGATTTGATATCCAAATATACGGCCTCTATGGCTTGGAGATTGGATTTGATATCCAAATATACGACCTCTGTGGTTAGGAGATTGGATTTGATATCCAAATATACGACCTCTGTGGCTAGGAGATTGGATTTGATATCCAAATATACGGCCTCTGTGGCTAGGAGATTGGATTTTTATATCCAACTATATGGCCTTTGTGGCTAGGAGATTGGACTCAGTGTCCAAATATAATAGCCTTTATGGCTAAGCAGTTGGGTTTAATTACCCGATATATTGCAGGAACCTTGGTGATTCATAACGGCCCTGCGACTATGCGGTTGGGTTTAACAACCTAACATATGGTATGAACCTTTGTGAAACATATATCGACCTATGTGGCTAAGAGATGGGGCTTAATTGCCTAACATATATGATTAAAGCCGTTGTACTCATATTACAATGAGGGTAGTGGTAGCTCTTAATGATTTGAAATCATAAAAGTTGAAGAGGAGATAGATATAAAACCCTTGTGGTTTGCAATCAGAAGGGTAGTAGAGTAGATGATTTCATGTTGGAAATCAGTGTGATGAAATACCATGTAGTGGCACCGAGTAGTGGTACCAAGTTGTCGGTTAGGTGTATACTCGTATTACTTGTATTACACCGTGCTTGTTTATTAGTAGCTTAGGTATCAATAGATACCAGTGTAACTACAGAGAGAATACTTGTAGTTATTAACAATGAATAGTTGGTTTGATATGTTTATATTAACCAGTACTTATGAGTTGTTGCAGGGAATAACTACACCCACGAGTTGGGTGATGTATTATATTTAAATAAGTTATTCATGTCGTTGTTTTGTTACTCACTAAGCTTTGTAGCTTACGTGTGTGTGTTATATTGTGTGCAGGTTAGCAGTTGTAGCGCCCGACTTGGATCGTGGGACGATTCTCGATGGTAACTTCTTGTAGATTCCAGAGCACATGAGTACCCAATTATACTATTTATGTTATAAATGCGAAAATTTTTCTGGGTATACTCTGTGTTGAAACTGGGCGTTACATTAGTCGGACCTGACTATTTGTTACCTGAGAATACAAGTAAATTTGCAAGTGTCAACATTACGTTGGTGAGTTCATAAGATTTTTGTAGTGAGAAATTTAGTAATTCCTTTGCGAAAGCCAATAGTGTATGTACCAAGAAAAAAATGTTTTCTTTAACGTCGTTGTAGTTTTAAAACCAGAAAACCCTTGAAAGTAAAACCGTACTTATCTGTCTGTTGTCAAAATGTAGTTTTAATTTCCATAAAACCCGTATGTATAAATAAAATCGTACTTATATTTTATATCTTGAATAAATGTAGTTTTAATTTCTATAAAACTCGTATGTATACATAAAATCGTACTTATATTTATATCTTGAATAAATGTAGTTTTAATTTCCATAAAACTCGTATGTATAAGTAAAACCATACTTATATTTATATCTTGATTAAGTGTAGTTTTAATTTCCATAAAACTCGTATGTATAAGTAAAACCATACTTATATTTATATCTTGATTAAGTGTAGTTTTAATTTCCATAAAACTCGTATGTATAAGTAAAACCATACTTATATTTATATCTTGATTAAGATAGTATGTATCCTTTTTCCTTGTAAAAGATAGTATTTGAACCCAGAAAATCCAATATTTTCTTATATATGTATTCAAGTATTAAAAACCCAAAGACTAAAAATGTATAAAGTATTTTTTACGATAATGTAAAACTATTGTAAGCGGTACTATTGTAACCCAAGAAAATCCAATATTTTTTTATAAATGTGTTCAAGTCTTAAAACCCAAAGACTAAAAATGTATAACATAGTTTTTAATATAGTATAAAACTAATTAAAAGCATGTTCCCACGTAAACTAAATGTGTCGTTGATTTCCCATGTGAGACACCCTATAACCATACTGAGACCATGTATGCCTGCTTCGATGTTCTTCAGGCGTTGGGCTGTTAGACATTTGTCACCTCAGACCTGTCGGTCTAGCTGTAGCTAACAGCTGAGGTGCGGGGTTGTCAATCTCGTATAGATCTATAAACAAATATCATGTTCTCTTACCGAGACTCTAGTTATAAATTCAGGACTTATAGTATGTACTTAAATAAGCACTGTGAAGACCCATCTCACAAAAATGTATGTAACAACTTGTTTACGTAAAATTTGTATATGAAAAACCCTTATATTTGTCCATTATCATTTTTCCCATGATAATATGGTAATGTATAAGAATTATATATTCTTTATATAATTATTCTGTCTTGTTCAAACTGTCATAGTACCCTTTGTATCCACAAACTATTCCTATAATAGCTTATTTTTAGTATTCCATCGTAAAAAGCATATATTTACAAATATATGTGAAATAACTTATTTAGATGGTTATAAACAACATCTTTTAAGATATTTCCCACAAAAATTGTGTAATATCTTGGTTATAACTATTTTTTTGCTAGAAAAGTCGTATTTCCTGTCACAAAAACGTAGTTTATACTAGTTTTCGTTTTTGTGACTTTTCTTTTAAAGATCTAGCATTTTTACACATATTATGATTTTAGATTTGTAACTTTTATTTAAACATGTTACATCATAGTGTTCTTAATACCTAGATCTAACCATATTTCATATCAAAAAACCTTTTTACACAAAACTCGTTAAAAACTTGTGTAAATAGTCATTTTTAGTGTGTAAACTTGTATTCTCCCCCTAAAAGCTTCGAAAAAGATGGAAATGAGGGGTATGAACTCACATTTGATGCGTGCTTTAACTAGAAACAAGGTTGATCTTGAAGGATTAATGGTAGGAACGAAGATCTAAGCTTTGTAGCTCAAAGGACCCTTGGACAAAACTATTACCCAATGGTTTTACGTAGATGTTAATGTATGTAAAAGGAATAAAAGTTGTGTAATAATGTTTAAAATCACTAGATGATGTTAACTTACCAAGTTTCTTTGAAAAACCCTTGAAAATGAAGAAAGGTGGTGGTTTGTGGTGATGGTGGGTGTTTGAGAGGTGGTGGGGAGAGAGTGTGTGAGCCGAGAGTGAGAGAGAGATGGGAGAAAAAGAGTTGGTGATTTAGTTAAATGAAAATTCTAATCTTTTATGTAATTTAAAATGTTAGATTTTAGAGTTTGACTTGTATCTCATAAGCTTTGTAATCCCATAGCCTTGTAACTTGTGTTTGTGTGGGGAAATGAAGTGTGTTCAGATGAGGGGGGGGGGGGGGGAGGGGTGGGGTGGGTTAGTTTTAATAAAAATGCAATCTACTTAAATAAAATAAGTGATTTTTATAAAATCGTAAGACGTTTTAGCGAAATTTTATGAGTTATTGGATAAATGATGTTCTAAATAAATATTATATATAAAAGCATTGCTATACATTTATTTAGATTGATTCGTAGCTCGTTAAACGTTGAAATACGTGTTTAAGCGCAGTATTCTTCCGATTACGCGATTTTCAGCATTTTACCGAAAATTGTATTTGACTTTGAAATTAAATACTAGATAGTATTACGCTTCATAATATATGATTTGTTATTCCATATTTGATGTTTAGGGCACCACGTTTTGTATTTTGGGTCCAAACCCTGTGTACATTTATATGTTTACAACGGTAACGGTTTAACTATTGTAACTTTCGCATACGAACTCCGTTTTCGACGCTCTATATATCCACAGGTTCGTATTCACGAAAACATCGTTTTATGAATATTATTATTCTCAAAATAATAATTGTGTGATTATCGAAATTTTACGCTACAGTAGTTTGTTATCCGTATTTTCAGCGTTTACTCGATAATTGGTTTGAATTAGCGTACGTAGTATTATAATATCTAATAATACATTGTAAGAGTTTTGAAAAATTATAATCAACATATTGACTTAACGTATGCTTTAGTTGACTTTGGTTGACTTTTGTTGACCAAATTGACAAGTGTCACAACTGAACTTGGAGTTTAAAACTCTATTTTTTCCGGCGATACTATTCATAGTTGAGAGAGAGAGAGAGAGAGAGAGGTAGTGGGATGGGGTAGGGTTGGGAAGATTAAGTGTATTTTCTTTTTTATTAAATAAAATAAATAATAAATTCAAAGAAAAAGAAAAAAGAAATTAAAATTGGTATTTCAGTCATTTTATATGTCATAGAGACTGATTTGTATCGTTTCGGAAACCTTGGTGACCATAAGCGTGAAATTCCAATACTTGGTCCTAATGTGAAAGATTTGGTAAACCACATGCACCAAAACTGTAATTTTGTCTTATATATATATATATATATATATATATATATATATATATATATATATATATATATATATATATATATATATATATATATATATATATATATATATATATATATATATATATATATATGTGTATATATATATATATATATATATATATATATATATATATATATATATATATATATATATGTGTATATATATATATATATATATATATATATATATATATATATATATATATATATATATAGAGAGAGAGAGAGAGTTAGGTTCTATTGAGAACTCAAATATTTATGAGATCTCGAGAACCAAATCTGGACCTTTACATCAAAATTTTTGATGGCCTATATCAATAATGCATAATTGTAATTATAATTAAATTTAAGGACATATTAGGATTTTTAAAAAGGAATATGAGGGTAATTTAGGGATTAAAAATCGATGGAATCTGTGATATTTTGCAACCCCTAAAAATCAGCACAATCTCTCTCTCTCGCTCTCTCTCTCTCTCTCTCTCTCTTCCGTGTTTTCACGCCTCCACTCATCCCTAATCGGTGAATTCAGCCAAGCGATTTTCTCATCTCCTTAAACACGATTCACCACTGCACAAGCATTAGATGCCTCACCGGAAAAAGGATGATTAGAGCCGGCGATGGATCTGAACTTGGCTTTTGATCAGTCCCTAATCTACCCAACTCCATACCTCCTATTCAAGATTCAGGATGCAATCCCCGATGTGCTATTGTTAACCTTTTTCAAGGACGACTTAAATCTGATGTCGAACTCGGCTGCGTCAACTCCATACCTCCTATTCAAGGTTAATTTTTGGTTATCTTCTTATATCCGATATCCACTGATAAACTTTCTCCTCCTCTCTCTGCTACATGCTCTTTCCTAGATCAAAACACGATTTGATTTCTGATTGTTTTATTAATCTATTTGTGAATATCGATTTCTGAATAATGGTACACTATGCTATTGTGAACCCTAATTTCGACATTCCTGATTTGGCTATTTCCATCCTAACGACTGCAGGTGACATCACGACTCCCAAAGACTCAAAATGCTTGTTTATGAATATTGATTATAATGCACATCAAGTGTTTGTTGAAATGTCTGAATGAATTTTTGTTAAATATAAATCATCAAGTGTTTGTTGAAATGCCTTCATCAATCACCATGTGAAACCGCTGCCGATCTTCGTCTCTCTCTAAATTGATGGCACCACGTCTAAAAACCCTACACACTACTTTCACTAGATCTGTGAACACTTAGGAATGAACCGAATGTATGATTAATTTCTTTTCGGTTTGATTTTTCTCTCCATCTCACACAAAATTTGATTCCAGTACCACAGTGTTTGATCAGTTACTTTTTGTATGACTGTAGCGTGGAGGCTGTGAACACAGAGGGATGAACTGAATATTGTCCTTTGGTCCCTTCTCCAAGGTCAACTATTGCAGCAACATTTAGTGCAGATGGGAAAATTCTTGCTTCTACTCAGCCTGCTGTTAGTAATATTTGTTTTGTTCTTTTTTCCTTTTCTCTAATTTATATATATTGCAGCAGCATATGTGTGAGTTATAGCATTGTACTTATGTTTTTTTTCCTATTTGTTTGTGTACATACGTACGTGCATATATACATAAATACATACGTGCATATGTTCATAAATGCATACATGCATATATATGATAACTTGTGTATATCCATGTTTGTGCACACATTCCTTTGAATGTGAATTCATGCAGGTGCATGTGTATATGTGCAAAAACGAGTGTGTACACATGTGTGCATATGTGATTACATGTGCAAAAACGTGTGTGTACATACGTGCACATATGTGCACTTGTGCATATGTGCATAAGTGTTTATATGTATATAAATGTGTATGTGCACATATGCATATATGCCTATATATGATAAATTAGATGTGCATTTGTTCATATGCGTATATGCATGTATGTATTTGTTGGGGGGTTTCTTAATATGTAGTTTTATAAATGGTTATTGTCACATTGGCCCTATAAACTTTCACCAAAAATTTTAAAAGGTCCCTTAATAAATTTTCGTGCCTCATAAGTCATTAAAGTCGAAGATGACTTGTGTTTTATACCCGTTATTGTGTTTTTAAAAGGTTATCCGGTTACTATGGCTTACGTGGACTGGACCACGCGTATTACATCTTCACCATGCTTCCTCTTCGTTGCATCTTTGTCTTCACCACCGCTATATGCTTCTCCTTCACCGCCTAGCTTATGAACTTCAAGCTTCGAACTCAATGAACCGCTATCTGCTTCTCCTTCACCCGTAGCTTCTTTACCAATCAAAACCAAAAGGAAAGATACGACCTCCGTCAATACGTCACCGGAGAGATCTCAGTACAAATTAGGGTTTCAGAATCTGATTTTCTCCATACTTGTAAGTACAGTGAATAATTATAGAGATTGATTTCATTCGAAGGTTGTATTCGTCATCTACTGTGGCCTACTTTTTCTGATAATCGACATTGTTTCTGGCGTCTTCGTCGTTCTGCTTCTGTTTTGGGGACGATGGAAAATTTTGGGGACGATGGAACCTCTTGGCGGAGAGTAAAAAGAACGGCCTCTAAAATCGGTCACGTAATTTTTGGGGAAGATGGAACCTCTGTGTGCTTAAAGTGATCTGTATCTTTCTTCTGTTTTCATTATTCTGAATTAGGTTTTCGTAGATTGAATTTCCTATGCATATCTTTGCTTCTGCTGCTGCCAACTAGTTTAATTGTCGCCTCCTGAATTCTGCGCGTCAATTGAATCTAAATTATAATTCAGTTTTTCTTTTTGTTGCTGTAATTCGTCACAGGTTAGTCCGAAACGGATTTAACTTGTTGTTTATAAATCGAATTTCATCATCCATGGATTGTTTTTGATCTTTTAGTTTTATTTGCAATTACATGTAATCTATTGTTTTTGATCTTTTAGTTTTATTTGCAATTACATGTAATCTTACTAAATTTATTCTTCTCAGGAGATGGTCGATCGATGCTTAGTTTTTTCTTATGAATGGTGGTTGGAAATACGAATTATTATATTGATTTTAATCTTTTTGCCTATTTAATGTTTTATTCTTATAAAGACTCACGAAAGCAACGGTGGATGGACTATGGAGCAAAGATAACGGCGACGATAACATACGATGGGTTTTGACCGACTAAATAATGGGGGAAATTGGTCATTAATCCACGTGGATGCCATATCAGTGCCATGTGGACATGTTCTGCTGACTAAGATGACACATGGCATGCCACGTAGGCATGTTAACCTGATGACCCGGTCATAATCCTTAAAATGACATTTTTGATATAGTTTTTACCAGTTTAAGGACCTAGAAAGCGCAAAAATAAGAAAAATGACCATTTAAAATATTTAATATTAGTTTATTGGGCCATTATAACAATAATCATTTTATAAATGCATATGTGCATATATGTTTATATGCATATAAATGCGTATGTGCACATATACACATATATGTGCATATATGTTTATATGCATATAAATGCGTATGTGCACACATATGCATAAAAACGTGTACATGTATAAGTCTGGGCATATTTGCATATATGTATAGACATATGTATCCATGTGCATATGCGTATATGCATGTAAGTATATTTTTTATTAATATTTTTAATATGCATTTTTATTATTGTTTTTGCAGGTTTAAAAAATATATAGAACAAATTGAAGAAGTGAAAATGAAAAAACGAAGAAGCAAGAGAGTCAAGGAATAAACAATGAAGATATTTGGGAATAAACAATGAAGATATTAGTTTAAAATTAGTAGTTTTTGTGGTTTTTTGTATTTTTTATATATGTATCGTTCAAAACAATGATGAAATACGAATATTTTTTGTGTGTTTTTTATGAAATGTTATTAAATGTGCATGTATGCATCCCTGGAAAATGTAACGTAAAACGTTAAATATGCATTTATGCATTCTACTAAAAAATGCACAACTCAAAAATCAGATTATGCATATATGCATTTTAACATGTATATATGCACACGTAAATAAAAAAATTATATGTCTTTTAAATTCCAAAAATCTAATTAAAAAAATAAAATTTTATTTTTTTCAAATTCCAAAAAAATCTGATTTTAAAAAAATGAAAATTGGATTTTTTTTTTTAAATTTGAAAATTCAAATCTAATAGGCTTGATTTTAGGAATGCTTATTTTGTTGCCAAAAATAAAAAAATCAGAATTAAATGAGATTTTTGGTAAATGACTATGATGCCCTTTTATGATCTAACCAATCAGAATGAGTTCTTAAGATCTCTTGAATATTTGAGTTCTCAATAGAACCTAACCCTATATATATATATATATATATATATATATATATATATATATATATATATATATATATATATATATATATATATATATATATATATATATATATATATATATATATATATATATATATATATATATATATATATATATATATATATATATATATATATATATATATATATATATATATATATATAGATAGGTTCTTTATAGAACTAAAAAATACTGCCTAACTACAGAACTAACTTTTCCACCCTTGATTTATAAATCAACGGTTCACAAAAAACCTGATAAATAAAATCTTAGAAAAATAGTGTAAGGGTAATTTCGGCATTACAGCTCGAATACGTGATTGAGTACGTGATTCACTCCTAAAATAAAGGAGCCATTTCCAGTGGTTTTTTCAATACAATCAAAAAGCGATTTCTTTTTCAAAAAACGAAAGAGGGTTTAGAGTAGAGTCATCTTTGATGTGGGTTTCGTTTCTTAAAAACGAAGGTGGTTTAGATCAACGCCCAAACTGAGTCGATCAGACATCTACATTGCCAAGCAATTAACGATTATAGCAATCGATTCCACACCTACCGTCCTCGATTCCGCACCTACCGTCCTCGATTCCGGTCAATTATTCTCTCAATTGCGCACCTAGGGTTTATCGCAGGTTTGTTATTGATTTCTGTTTTTATTCAATTTATTTGATTGATCGTGTATTGATACCGATTATTCTACAGTTATCGCCAATCATTCGATTGATACCAATTGAATGTGTAACCAATCATTCGATTGTATGTGTAATGATACCTGTTTTTATTCTGTTTATCGCCCAATCATTCTTCCCCATTGTGTATCTATCATTAGTTCCTGGTTTTATGTGGTAACGTGATCATATGTTCATTAGTGAACATATGTTCATTAGTGAACATATGTTCATTAATGAACATATCAGTTTGAGTCAAAACCCAGCAGATTTCGTCTGATTATTAGTTCCTAGCAGATTTCGTCTGATTTTTTGCCTTACGTAAACCCTTTTCTGCTTTATGTATCGTGGTTGATTTTATGACTTATATGTATCGTGGTTATTTGCAATGTATGTTCATAAATGAACATATGTTCATTAGTGAACATTTGTTCATTAGTGAACATATGTTCATTAGTGAACATTTATTATTCAGATTTCCTTTTGAGCTTTATTGTTGTTATTATTGGTAATGTGTGTTTGGTAATGTGGTTCATATGTTCACTAATTAACATTTAGTACACATACATCACGGTTTTGTTTTATTGATTGAGTTTTTAGTTATGAATAGGAAATTCTTTGTTAATATGGTTAGAATTGTTGGTATTACAGTTTTCCAAATAATGAAGACAAATCTTAAAAAGAAAGCAAATGATGAGTCTTCGGGTGATGATTTTGAGACCCCCTTCACAGGTGCGTATGATTTTGATAATCAAGTTTAAATTATCATTTTGTATATTGTATAAATATTTTCTGTCTTTTATTTTGTTATATACAGGATATAAATCACAGAGTTCATCAAAAAGGAAGAGAGAGATAGAAGAAAAAAAACTTGTGAACTTAAAGGATGTAAAGAAGAAAAAAATCGATAACAGAAAGCAAAATAGAAAACCCAAAACAACAGTCATTGTGCCAAAAAATACCTTATCAGCAAGGACGAACCCAAAACCACTTTTTTCTGTTATTGAGAGTTTGAATAATGACCAAATAGCAGCTGTAAGGGACATGGGTCTAGGTTCATTGCTCGGAATGAAGGTAGATGGTCTCGCGGGACATTTAGGATTCTACATTGTTGATCATTTTGATCCAAAAACCATGCGTATTGTACTTGAAAATGGTTACATTGAAGTCACTGCATATAAAGGTAGATGGTCTCGCGGGACATAATACGATCGTTATATCATACATTAAGTAGGTTGATGTTAAACAATGAACATATGTTCATTGATCAATATATGTTCATTAGTGAACATATGTTCATTGATGAACATATGTTCATTGATGAACATATGTTCATTGATGAACATAATGTTTTACAGATGAAATACGATCACGTAATATAATAGCAGACATACGAATATTACAATTTTTCATAAACCAATTTATAATTCAAACTTGAATAATACGATCGTTATATCGTACATTAAGTAGGTTGATGTTCATTGATGAACATATGTTCATTGATGAACATATGTTCATTCATGAACATAATGTTTTATAGATGAAATACGATCACGTAACAATAATAGCAGACATACCAATAAACAATTTCGCATGTAAATCCATCAAGAAAATGGTATTTCGATGTATATTGTTACTACTGTATGATTGAAACAACTAATATTAAACGAACATGACTAGATTTGATGAATATTACGATTGAATAAGAAAATTAAACCCTAAGATTTACATTATCTGTACTTTCATTGCTACTGCTTTCAATTGCTGTTATCGAATCGTCTGTATAATGCATTCCTTCATATGATTCTCAATCGATTCAAATGAAATTGAGGATTCGATCTTATTGTTAACGAAATATGCAATAGATTCGATTGAAATTGAGTGTTCGATGGGTTTATGATCCTTTATGAAATCTTCGCTCAGGATAAAGGATAAGTACCTTTAATTCAGTAATAGAAATTGGGATATGGATGTTAATTTGACCATCATAACCTTTATCATCAAAATTAGATCAACTGTGAAAATTTTAGTTCTGCAGTTAGGCAGTTTATTTTAGTTCTGCATTGAACCCATCCCATATATATGGGTGGGTTCAATGCAGAACCAAATTAAATCACCTAACTGCAGAACCATGTTCATCAATGAACAAATGTTCATCAATGAACATAAATCCAACTGTTTCAAAACAACTGTATGTAACATGCAAACAAAAAATATTTCAAAATTTCAATTATCCAACTATTTTTTTGATTATCAGACACAAGAAACAAGCAATGTATATATTCATAACTCAATCAATAAAACAAACTAGCATATGTAAACATATGTTCATTGATGAACATATGTTCATTGGTGAACATATGTTCATTGGTGAACATATCAAACCACAATACAGTCGTGAATGATTGAGCATGTATATTGAATTCCAATTGAAATAAACCACATTACTAAGAACTACGTGAATAATTAAGCACGTATATTGAATTCCAATTGAAATAAACCACATTACTAAGAACTATATACTGAAATCAGTTTGTACACAATCAGTTTGTACACAAATGTTCATTAGTGAACATATGTTCATTAATGAACATATGTTCATTAGTGAACATATGTTCATTAGTGAACATATGTTCATTAATGAACATATGTTCATTAGTGAACATATGTTCATTAGTGAACATATGTTTGTAATCTGCAATTGATTTAATGAGGTTCTGATATCTAGTATAAATATAACTGAATGTTGCTTATCATCTAAGGACAACTTGATAATATTCCAATGATTTACAATATCAAGGGATAATACATGAGTATTCATTCATAAATAAATATGTCTCACACTATTACAGAAGCTTTTCTTTTATTCATTCTTGCATAACAGAGTGGTTTGTGTGGAATTACCTTGGTGAACAAGGTATAACAGTCCAAAAATCGGATCATGATGCATAGCATGTTCTTATGGATTCATGACAAAAATGGAAGACTACTATGTTGCTATTGTTGGTGAACAAGAAAAATAGCTGCAGCATATGGAAATCTGTATCTGGCATTTCATCAAACAGTTGGTGGGCAAGGGGAAAAAGGACTGATTTCCATGTTTGAGTCTAGTTTTTAAAGGCAAGAAAATCACAAGAGTGTTGGGAGAAGATCCAGAAAACAAAACGTGGGATGGTAAAGCATCAGTTCTGGGAAATAATTAAGACAGACTTCATCAGAAAATCCAGAATTTGAAGCTAACAAACTCCGTGGACTTTAGGATAAAGTGATAACATAATAATCACATTGTTACAATCTAGACATCTAGTAATCACATTCTGAAATTCTGAAAAGTAATAAACCGTGCACAGCAAGCTAACATACCTGATTAAAACGATTTTGATCGTCTCCCTAATCCAACGGGATTCGCGTCGACCAGTCTCTTCATCACACAAACGGAGGAAGCCTTCTGATTGCCTTCGACATCATCACAGAAACGGAGGAAGCCTTAACGATGGCGGATTTGAGAGCAAGTTATATATATATATATTGAAAAGGCAACTATATTAAGACAGAGGCACAACCAGCAAGGAGCTGGAGGTCTCCAAACAAACTTACATCATGTTAACAGCAAGCACGAGCTTATCAAGCCAAATTCTCCTATCTATCGTCAACTTGGACGCTCTACTATCTAGCTATAAGAAAGTCTCCTTTTGAATTGACCTAAAAATAGCCTCCGCCTCTTTTTTCCTGTTATGATAAGTTGCATCATTCCTTTGAGCCCATATATTCGACACAGTGGACGTGAAAATAATCCACAAAATCTTCTTTTCCATATTGTTCTTGGCTTGGGAAGTAAACTGTGTCGCCTCTTCCAAAATTCCATTGGGTTCAATTGGGCCTGTAGCATTAGATTCATTCCGTTGGATTCCACACCATCTAAAAATCAAAGCCCATAATTTTTTAATTCTATCGCACTCCATAAAGGCATGGATAATTGATTCTTCTTTCCGATTGCAAATATCGCAAGTCATCGAGCCCACATTGACCTTCATCTTGTCTAACACAGCTTTGACAACAATTCTATTCCTTAACAGTCTCCATACAAAAATATTATGTCTCTTGGGGATCCATTTGCACCACCAATTACCTCCTATAATCTCTTGGCTTTTTTCTATAATCTGATCTCTAAACCAAGCAACAGTGAATCGATCTTAAGGACCTTTTGGGCACAACCATTTGTCTTCGGTGTCAGAGATTTGGAATTCCTCAAGTTTGCTTAACAAATCTTCCAATTCTTCTTTTCTTCTTCCGTCCCTAATCGAGTTTTTCCAACCCCAAATCCCCTTGTTCTTATCCAGCATGGCTTCCACCGTACAGTCTTTAGATTTTTCAAAATAATACAATCTTGGGTAAGAAATGCTTAGGGGTTTTTCTCCCATCCACCAATCCAACCAGAATAAAGTTTTTCTGCCATTGCCCACATTCATCTTTATGAATTGTCTTGGATCAAGATTTTTTTTCTTTTAAGTTGTTCCAAGATTGAACAATTCTTTTCCAAGTGTTTTCGTCTCTTATAATATAATCCTCCTCCCTCCTGAGCATGTTCCCATGAATACTTTCGAGAACCTTGACCCATAACGCTTCTTTTTCCGTTCTGTACCTCCAGTACCACTTCGCGATAAGAGCATAATTGAGGTCCTCCAACGAACCCACCCCAATCCCTCCTTTTTCTCTTTTGGACCTGACTTTCTCCCAAGAAACCCAAGAGATTCTTTTCTTATTTCGATCACTACCCCGAAGAAATCTTTTCTAATACTTTCCATTTGTTTTATCACACGCCTAGGCGCTCGATGAAGCGAAAAAATAAAAGTCCCAATACTTCCAAGGACGTTGTTGGCAATTGTGTACCTTCCCCCGATCGACAATGTCTTCATCTTCCAAGTGCTCAACTTTTTTCTAAATTTCTCAATCACATGCTTCCAAGATCTAGAGACTCCCATATTCACACCGATAGGAAGACCCAAAAACACCGAGGGCATTATATCCGACTTGCAACCAATGATAAGAGACATAACATCCACTTGACTCTTCACGACCCCGACACCGAATAATGAACTTTTTTCAAGATTTACTTTCAGACCAACAGATTTTTGAAAGCAGTATGAAATTCTAACAAGGTTGAGCACATTTTCAACCGTCTACTCTCCAAAGAAAATTGAATTGTCGGCGAAGAAGAGATGAGAGAGATAAACATTGACTCTACCAATCCTTATACCTTTAAAAGTGCTGTTGTTCGAAGCTTTGGAAACAGCCGAATGTAGACCTTCCATAACTAGCGTGAACAAAAACGGGGCAATTGGGTCTCCTTGTCTGAGACCACGAGAAAGAGAAAACCCCTTTGACGGGCTGCCATTGACCAGAACGGAGGAAGTGCCCGACTTTAAGCATTCTTTCACCCAAGATCTCCAACGCGAACGAAAACCTTTTTGCTCCATCATGGACTCGAGATAACTCCAAGAAACCGAGTCATACGCTTTAGCAATATCGGATTTAAAGATAAAAAACTTTTTCTTTTTTGCTTCTAGCCCATACCAAGACTTCATTCACAATCAAAGGGCCATCGAGGATTTGCCTATCTTTAATAAAGGTTATTGAGAAGTATCGATAATGGAGGGGAGAACTTTTTTCAATCAATTAGCCAACATTTTGGAAAACAACTTATAGACACTTGCAATAAGACTAATCGGGCGAAAGTCTCTAACAGAAATCGGATTTTTCTCCTTAGGTATCAAGGTTATGAAAGCAGCGTTAACTCCTTTAGGGAGCTTCGGATGTTGATGAAATTCATTGAACACCTCCAATAACTCTCCTTTGAAGGTTTCCCATAATTTTTTGAGAAATTCTGTAGTAAAACCATCCGGACTCGGAGATTTATTAGCTCCACAGCCCCAAAGCGCATCCTTAAGTTCTGATTCATCGAAGGGTTTCTTAAGATCAATCCTTTGCTGGTTACTGATTTTTTTAGTATTGCCAAGATCCTGTTCCCAGTTGCATTCCACATCAGCCTTGAATTGCTTTTCAAAAGGACTTTTAAAGTGTTCATTGACTTTATATATGTATATATATATATATATATATATATATATATATATATATATATATATATATATATATATATATATATATATATACTTTATATATATATATATATATATATATATATATATATATATATATATATATATATATATATATATATATATATATATATCCCTGGTCCTGAAGGATTTTCGATCGAATTCTTTAAACATTATTGGGATAATATTAAGCACGAGTTACTTGAGGCGTACAATGAGTTTAATCGTAGAGCTAAACTCCCTAAAGGAGTGAATTCTGCATTTATCACATTAGTTCCAAAGGTTTCCAATCCCAAACATGTGAAGGACTTTAGGCCTATCAGTTTGATATCTAGCGTGTACAAAATCCTTGCTAAGATGTTAGCAAATAGATTGAAGAAGGTTTTACCTCGAATTATTGATAACTCCCAATCAGCTTTCATCAAAGGAAGAAAAATTATGGACGGTCCTCTGATTGTTAACAAAGTGGTGGACTGGGTTAAAGTGAAAAAGAAATCTGTGTTTATATTCAAGTCCGACATTGCTAAAGCTTACGACTCGGTGTCTTGGGAATATCTCGATTCTATGTTAGAACAAAAGGGGTTCGGTGTCAAATGGAGGAGGTGGATTAGAGAATGTCTTAAATCGGGTTCTCTTCGGTTCTGATCAATGCGAGTCCGTCAACGGAATTTTTCCTCGAGCGTGGTCTTCGTCAAGGAGACCCCTTATCTCCCTTTCTTTTTTACTTTAGTGATGGAGGGCCTTAACGAAGCAATTCGTAAAGCCGTGTCCAATGATAACTACTCAGGAATTAAAATTGGTGATTCCAATACTCTTTTGACTCATTTGTTTTATGCAGACGATTCTATCTTCTTTGGGAATTGGTTGGTCAAAAACATCCTCAACCTAGTTCGTATTCTTTTCTATTTTCAAAAAGCTGCGGGTCTTAAAGTGAACCTGGAAAAAAGCGTATTGTCTGGCTTAGGGCAAGACCGAGCTGCAGTGGAGGCAATGGTGCTTATTATTGGATGTAAAGTCGATAAATTCCCAGCGGTCTTCTTAGGGATGCATATTTGAGTAAACATGGGGATTTCCAAGCATTGAATTTCGCCACAAACTAAGCAAGTGGAAAGTAGAAACGCTCTCCATAGGAGGGAGACATACGTTGGTTTGTAACGTGTTGGGAAGCCTATGTTCCTTTTTATTCTCCCTTTTTAAAGTCCTGAAGAGTGTTTTGAAAATTCTAGAAGGGATTAGAAGGGAGTTTTTTTAGGGAGGTAACACGGATCAAAAAAGAATCTCGTGGGTGAAATGGAAAAAGGCGTTGACAGAAAAAGAAAAATGAGGGTTGGGAGTCATTTCTTTGGAAGATTTAAATAAATCGCTGTTGGCTAAGTGGTTTTGGAGATACAAGACGGAGCACGGGGCTCTTTGGACCCAAGTCATCGATAGTATACATGGCCCAAACAATGTGATGGAAGGAGCGGATAAGATCAAATCGGGACAAACTTGGAGGAGAATTGTGAAGCAATGGGACGATCTTAAAGAGATTCAATTAGGCCCTAGATATTTAATTAAAAAACAAATTGGTAATGGCAAAGACACAAGTTTCTGGAAGGACTGGTGGTTCGGGGAGGAAACTTTATACACTAAGTACCCTAGATTATTTAATCTAGAATCTAACAAAGACATCTTTGTGGAAGCCAAACTTGGAAATGGTGAAGGTGACAGGGAGTGGGGAAACAGGGAAATTTGGAGGGAAAGCATAAGTAAAGAGGAAATGGAGAGGTTGTCGACTGAAATGAATTTGGTGGTTTTGTCTGAAAAGAAGGATGCCTGGATCTGTTCTAATGGTATGAAAGAAAGTTTTTCTGTTAGATGGATGAGGCAAAAGATAGCAGGGAAAACTCAGGAGACCCTTGGAAAAAGTAGACTGTGTAACTGGATTCCTAAAAGGAATAGAATTTTGCTTTGGCGGGGTACTCACAATCGGTTACCCACTAAGGATAACTTGATTCGTATGGGCTTTTCAATGGAGTCGCACCAATGAGATGTACGCAAAACTGATGAGGACTCGATGATCCATATTTTTTGTAATTGTGCGACGGCTAAGGAGGTTTAGGCTAGGGCCCATTCTTGGTGTCGTTTATCTGTTCCGGGCTTCAATTCAATGGACGAGCTCTTTGAAGGTCTGGAGGCCCACTTGCGATCCCCGATGGAGAAGAAAATTGGGTTTGTGCTGGGGGCGGCGATAATCCCTCAACTTTGGAATAATAGAAACGAAGCTACCTTTAACGGAAAGAATAAAGAGGCGGAGGAGTTATTTGCTAAAGCTCAAGGAGAGCTCTTGCTATGGCTTGATAGCCGCGCAAAGAAATTGGCGATTGATAGATCGATTTGGATTGTTAATCATTTTTTAGCTTGTAAAATGTTGTAACGCTCTTGTCGTCCTCAGCTCCTGGCTGGGGTGTTTGTTTGGTTTGAAAATATATGTTGCTTTTTCAAATATATATATATATGTATATATATATATATATATATATATATATATATATATATATATATATATATATATATATATATATATATATATATATATATATATATATATATATATATATATATATATATATATATATATATATATATATGAAGGGTTTTTTAGTAAACAATGAACAAATAATTCATATGGTTCATATGCAACCCTAAAATGATCTATGTTTTCTTCTATGAAGATAATAAACTAAAAACCTAAAGGATACAATTAATTTCTAAAGATCAATTGAGAAAAACCAACCTTTGATCTTATAATCCTTGAAGCTAGCAGCAAAACAGTCTTGCCTCAAATGCAAGTCGCACCCAAAGCAATGGAGAAGACAGTCCAGCAGAGTTGTCTGAGGTCAAAATGGCACAGGTTTTAGGGTGGCCAGGTGCCTCCTTTTATAGCCTCCAAGGGTTACAGTTGAAACCCTAAGGAGCTTCCAAATGGGCAAGCCTGCTGACTAAATGGACCAAGCCTTTTCTAAACCCTAATAGGGTTTCGCCAACCATGGAGAATCCTTCCATGGTGGCGCCACTTTTGGCCCCTGTCCACTGGCCAGTTATTTATTCAACTATTAAATAAATACAAACCAGTCCCTGCACTTTTAATTAATTAATTTAATCACTGAATTAAATCCAATTAATTCTAGATTAAATCTTAATTAATTATTATAGTTTCTAATTAATATATTAACACTTAAATATATTAATAAACCATATATTTATTTTTCTATTGATTTATTAAACATTTAATAAATCAACCATTCTCTCTACTGAACTATACATCTATCCTCCAGCTATAAGGGCAACCTATAAGGGCAACCCAAATGGACTTTGCTTCAATTAATAAGATGAACACAATTATAAGTCATGGCTTAGACACCTAATCCAACAGTCTCCCACTTGGATAAGTGTATGACTTTAATTGTCTGTTTAACTTCTGATTAATGTCAGTTTCTTAGAAACTGTCCCGAACTCTGACCCAGTCAGTTTTGTCCGAAGATAAGTGATCTGATGATCCTCCGTCCAACAAGATATTTTCAGACTCAAGACATGGATTAATATCAATCTTGGTCTGATACTCTGTTTCTCGATTTCCGATTTGCTTATGACTTTAAGACTGCTAATAGAACACATCATTTCAGTCCCGGTTGGCCAACACTTTCAATCAACTTCAAAATCATCGAGAGGCCTACAGATATCCGTTTCCCATCGAGTCAGGGGACGAATAAGTTTTGACTTATATGTCTATATCTTTTGCCAGTTAGAATACTCACAACAGTGCGTTTTATAATACCGAGTTACCGGCACGTTTTTCACACTATCAATGAGCAACCGACTTGCAAATTGCAGATCACATCTCTCCACTTAAAGATCAACGGATGTTATCGTCTTAACATTGCTCGTGATGTAATCCATGAAGCAATCTGTTAAGTGTGAGTTTATCCAATACTCAAATCTCTATTTTCTAAGTACTCATGAACGTTGTAGCAGTTTTACTGCAATGTCTAACTTGTCTGACAATCTACAACCGATTCATGACAATCTTCGTTCACACTTACTCCCTAACAGTGTGATCGACTGTGGAAATTTAAATAATCTAATTATTTAGGAAGTTAAACATGAAAATATTGAAACACAATAATAAACAATTGACAAAGGCAGTAACAATACTCATTTATAAATCTCCATTATAAAATCACCAAGCCAATTACATTTATACTGTTACAAGTTTCAAAAAATTCTATCTAATTACTAAAACTAATATCATCCTTAAGTCCAATGCTCCGAGCATGCTGATTGTTCTTGATCCTACTCAGTGCCTTAGTCAAAGGGCCGGCAGGATTGTCTTCTGATGATACTCTCTTAACTAGTAAGTGACCCTCTTCTAAGCGATGTCGAATGTAATGGTACTTTCTGTCGATATGTCTGGACTTTCCATGATCTCGCGGTTCTTTTGTCAAAGCGACCGCTCCTTCATTATCGCAGAATAGTTCCATTGGTTCCTGAATGCTTGGGACAACTCCAAAGTCACCTATGAAGTTCTTCAGCCAAGCAGCTACCTTAGACGCTTCACTCGCTGCAATGTACTATGATTCGCATGTTGAATAAGCCACCGTTTCTTGCTTGGAACTTTTCCAAGTGACCGCTCCACCGTTCAAAAGAAATACCCAGCCCGACTAGGACCGTCCACTGTCCCTATCTATCTGGAAGCTGGCATCTGTATATCCACTCACTTTCAAGTCATCACTGCCACCAAGGACTAATACCATATTCTTTGTCCTTCGCAGATACTTGAGTATGTTCTTGATTGCAATCCAATGTGCCTTTCCAGGATTACCCTGGAACTGACTAACCGTGCTCAGTGCAAAGGATATGTCGGGACTAGTACATGTCATAGCATACATGATCGACCCTACTGCCGAAGCATAAGGTACCCGACTCATTTCAGCTATTTCCTCATCGGTACTCGGACTTTGATTCTTACTCAATTTAACATTACTTTGGATTGACAGCTCTCCCTTTTTGGAATTTTCCATGTTGAATCTTTTTAACACCTTTTCCAAATATGTACACTGGCTTAGACCTATCAATTTTCTTTTTCTATCTCTAAGTATTCTTATCCCGAGAATATAAGCAGCTTTCCCTAGGTCTTTCATGGCGAAACACTTCCCGAGCCAAGCCTTAACATCTTGCAAGGTCGGAATGTGTGACAATTGTCAAATTAGTCAACGAAAGTCAACTCAAGTCAACCAAAGCGTACGTTAGGTCAATATGTGAAATGTAAATTTCATAATCTCTACGTTGTATTATTTGATATTATAATATTATGTATGTTAATTTAAGTCAATTATACGAACAAAACATGCTGAGCTAGATGTTTTAATAAAAAAATAATAATCATAATAAAATTTCGGCATGAATAGTAACTGGCGTGAATAGTGAACGGTAAAAGTTTAAAACGCTTCGGAATATTACAAATTTTATATCAAAACGTAGATAAAAATACGACGGTTCCGAATATATATTTATATTTTTACCAAACGTTATATATAAAAAGTTATGATAGAAAACCGTTTAATTTAACTTGAAAGCGACATTTGGTTATTAAAATATTTATATAATATAAAAAAATCAAAAAGAAAATAAAAAATGTTGAATTGGTCTCCAGAGTTTTGAAAAAATTGGTTTTTTTATATATTAATTATTATTATTATTATTATTATATAAAGTGGGCCCCACTTCATTATTTATTCAATTTTACATATTTTACCCCAAAGAACTCGTATTTTCATTTCGACCCTTACGTATTCAATACGTATTATTTAATTTATCAAAAATATTATGTCGTTTTATAAAACGAAAAATTTACGGTAATAACGATATTGTCGGTACGAACAACCTGACGTCAAAATTCAATATTATTAATATTAGTTTTATATTTAATATTTTCTTTTTCATTAAAATGAAATTGTATTTACATTTAAACCCTATATTTTTATCAAACTTACAATTTATACCCTCTCGTTAATTCGTTAAAGACTTTTATTTAAAAAGTTTATATTATTAAACTACGATTTTTGTAGATTATAGTTTTATAAACAAAAATCATTCGTTTTATATAAAAAAACTATTTAATCTATTTAAAGAGTATTTTAAGGGTATATTTTGTCATAATCAAATTCTAAAAGCCATAAAAGTCATATATCTGTATCTTGAGGGCCGCAATACGAAAATAAACCTACTATAAATAGAGGCTCAAATCCTCTCATTTCTCACAACTCATATCTCGATCTCTATATCACTAGATAGTATTGTTAGAAGATTCTTCGATATATATAGAAATATACGAAGAATGAGCGTTAGAAGTAGCTATTTCAGTTATAAATATAGTGAGTTCGAGTTAGAAGCACGAAGAGTCGGACGATCTAACAACAGTTGGCGATAAGATCCTAGTCGACATTGAGGTGAGTTCATACCCCTTCTTTTTATATTTATTCAAGTTTTTAAGGGGGAGAATACAAGTTATACTATAAAAATAGCTATTTATACTCATTTGTAACAGTAGTAAACAAAATGTAAATTTTGTAAACATCATTATGACAACAATTCAATTATAGTTCCAAAATATAATATCGAATGATCTACTTACGAGAGCGGTGTCTAGGCCGATCATTTGGGCTAGGTTGCTGGATTTCCGAAAGGCTTATATGCTGAAAGGGTCCTGCCTCCCCATTTGATCTTCTACCTGGCCGTTCTTTATTTGATAGTCATGAAATATTATATTTGAATTAATAAAGAGTATAACCAAGTTATTACACCACTATTATGGAAAATATCTTAAACGATATTGTTTATAACCATTTAAATAAGTTATTTTACATATATTCATAAATATATGCTTTTCACGACAAGAATACTAAAAATAAACTATTATAGGAATAGTTTGTGGTTACAAATGTTACTATAACCGTTAGAACAAGATAATTAATTATATACAAATATATAATTATTATACATTACTATATTATCATGGGAAAAATGATAATGGGCAAATACAAAGGTTTTTCATATACAAACTTTACGTAAACAAGTTGATTGATACATACATTTTTGTGAGACGCGTCTTCACAGTGCTTATTTAAGTACATACTATAAGTCCTGAAATTTATAACCAGAGTCTCGGTAAGAGAACGTGATATTTGTGTATAGATCTATACAGGATTGACAACCCCGCACCAGAGCTGCTAGCTACAGCTAGACCGACGGGTCTGAGGTGACAAATGTCATAACAGTCCGACGCCTGAAGAACGTCGAAGCAGGCCTACATGGTCACAGTATGGTTATAGGGCGTCTCGCATGGGAAATCAACTTTATAAATTGTTTACGTGGAAATATACATTTTCAAAAGTTTTATACTACAAACTACGCTATATATTTTAGTCTTTGGATTTTTAAGACTTGGATACATTCATAAGAAAATATGGGATTTTCTTGGATTACAATACTACATTTTACAAGGAAAGAGATTCCTCATACAAGTTTTATGGTATTAAAACTATATTTTAACAAGTTACAAATATAAGTATGGTTTTACTTATACACACTGATTCTATGGGAATTAAAATTATGTTTTATCAAAGATATAAATATAAGTACGGTTTACTTATACATACGACTTTTGTGGAATTAAATCTACGATTCGACTACCAGTAAACATCTATTTACACGGTTTTATACAAGAATAAAACTACGTAATACTATTTTCAAGTATACAAATACCTATACATTTTCGGTCTTTGGGTTTTAAGACTACTACTCATTTATAAGAAAATATTGGATTTTCTGGTTTCAAACACTATCTTTCTACAAGGAAAAAAGATTATGGATTTTCTCATACAAAAATCTTATGAACTCACAAACGTAATGTTGACACTCTTTCAAACTACTTGTATTCTTAGGAAATTGATAAGGTAACTACAGATGGGTCGCGATGGTGTCATACTATGTATCTTGATATCATATTGTAATTGTATTTAAAACGTACAATCTTTGGAACTCTTGTAACATTTACAATTATGTATATGATGGATGTGTTTGCTTTGATCACTATTTTACAAACGTTGTTATGATAATGTTCATGAAGTCATCCACCCTCAGACGTTTCCGCCATCATGGTTTGGGGGTGTGACAGATTGGTATCAGAACATTGTTTATAGTGAACTAAGTATATCAATCCATTTAAGATATACAACTATAAATACAATGGGACTAAAACTCTCTAAAACAATCTGTACAAAGTATACTTTAAAATACAATGATATTTTTATAAAGTATAAGTACTAAGTACATACATACTAGAA
Source organism: Cichorium intybus (assembly GCA_023525715.1). Taxonomy (NCBI): domain Eukaryota; kingdom Viridiplantae; phylum Streptophyta; class Magnoliopsida; order Asterales; family Asteraceae; genus Cichorium; species Cichorium intybus. The sequence continues at coordinate 55,915,248 of CM042014.1, forward strand.
CAGTGTCATAACCAGAACAATACAAGAGTAATAAGATGAGTTGAACACTACGAGTAGGCCTAGGTAGTTATGTAATCATACTTAGGACAGATAGAGCCTGATCAACTGTATTTGTCCAAGGTATGACTAACATGTACTTAGAAATAGTCGTAGTGAACAACAAGTCTAAAAACTTACCAAGAACCATATACAAAGAAACTCTAAAACAAAATATAAAGCTAAAATACTACAGGAGTATTTTATAATACTATAGAACCATACATCTAGACTCTTTATGTACCTCTTATACCCCTATCCTTACATAGTAGACCTGACAATTCGATAATACCTGACCAATAACTATTATCGAAAACCTACCATCATCCCTACCAACAGCTCCATTAAACTAATATTGGTATAAATTCAATCTGAAAGCCGAAGGTGGGCTATGTCACCTGCCAAGTCTTCTGGATTCTCTTCACTTGTGATCTTGAGAAAATCATGGTTAAAACCACTTATAGCAGAAACAGAAGGCAGAGATTGTTGCTGTGTATGGGTCCCTGATGAAGCTTCCTCCCTCTTCTGAACCTTTCTTTTCTTGTAAACAGCCTTAAAGGCAGCTTGCCTCAATCTCTTTGTGGTATCAATTATCTCCAAACTGGAACCCTCGATTATTGCTATTTTCTCGTTCTCTAGACCAAGTATTACGTCTGCTTTACTAGGATTATTATCCAATTCCTGTTGCAAAAATACTTTTAGTCATTACAATCTCATGGTATTAAAATTGGGGAAAAGAAATACAATTCTTAACCTGAGTATGGTTAATAAGAGTTTGTAGACTCTTAATCTTTCGTCGAGGCCAACTTTTGATACCTAACTTTCTACAGCGTTGCTTCAACTGTGTTGATCCAACGTTGAGTTCTCTTGCAGCTTCCAAAATGGGCTTGTCAAAATGCATGGATATTGTTTCCTTACTCAACGCATCTCTAGAACCCCTTTTTCTACGAATTTCATAGGTTCTTGGAATCGAGGTTGAAACGTTTTCATTTTGGATCAATTGTGTATGATCCTGATCACTAACACTTTCATTGTTACCTATTATGGGTAATAGTTTTTGATTTCCAGAATCAACCATAAAATTCCCATTCTTGAAACTTTCTAAGTTACTTTGGATCAATTGAAAATGATCCTGATATTGAAAACCACCCACGGACTCAGAATTCGCTGAAGCGAGCCCGATAGTGTCATCATGGATCGACTGTATTTGATCCTGATTTTGAATATCAGTTTGAAACCTCTGATTTGTTAGATCTACTCCACTATGCAGTATGGGCACGTTCATGCTTAGATTATCATTAGTAAGATCATCTACAAATGGATCTGTGTATAGCGTATGTTAGATAATTAAGCAAAGTAAACATAAAGCATAACAAAATGACTTAACCTGCAAGTATATATTGAGATTGCCCAACAACGATGTCTTAATTTAAAGGCAGTGGATCTTCAGGGAGAATACTCATCAGAGGAAAAATTTCAAGATCATCTTGAGGTTGATCCAGCGGTAATATATCTGGAAAATCTATACCTCACATAATTTAAAATAAAAAATCAAAATGCTAGAAAAAGGAATAAGAAATAAAAGGAGTTTAGGATACTATAATTACTAAACCCCAGTTGTAACACCCCAAATTCTTCAAACCATTTATATTACAATAAAACATATTTTACAAAACACGGTTTAATAAAAACCATTGTAGTTGTTTAAATACAACAAAAGGGGTGTCACATTTACAATATCAAACAACCATAAGTTTAAGAGAAACGGATTCAACCAATACCAAATATGGAAGCTGTATCCAGCTCCACTCCTTTGCACCTAGTGCTTATTAGCAACTTCAAACTATCTCACAACTTTGTACCTGAACCTGGAATACATGGCATAAAAATAAAATACGTAAGACAAATCGTCTCGTGAGTTACATGAGTTTTAGACTCAAATTTTAAATTTCTTTTCCTAACTTTTATAAACTTTCGTAACATAAATCTTTGTCAAAACTACATAATATACACATATTATACCTTTTTACTTTTCAAAAGCATCATATAATAAACTTTGCAAAAATAATGTCTTTTATACTTTCTTTGACTGGTTTTATAAACTTGCTGGAATTTTTATACTTAGGGCGTTAATCACTATGAGTGATACCCCAAGTCTCTACAGCTAGAAAGAACGGATCAATACTAACAGTAGAAGTGCTGAGGCAGTCTACTTCGCGAAGGGGTTGTCCCCAATAGACTCCTTACCTAACCCGGGTAGGTTGGAACATAGTTCCCTTACTAACAATGCTAGTCACAATACCAGTCAAACATAAAATACTTTTCTGAAAACAAAACATTACTTGCACGAGAAATGGCTAAATGCCAAGCTTTTGACTCAAACATATCTCTATCATAATTTAGGCTATCGTCAAGAATCATACTTTCAAATATAGCAGTTAACTTTCTATTTAAACTAGAAAGTGGACCATTTTTGCAATTATTTTTCACATATAAAAATAATATATGAAATCTGAAAAATACTTACTTACTTGCCATGTATCCCAAAATGGATAAAAATGCTACATGTACTCACCGAATAACTCTTGAAATGTCGTTTAGGTGTCCCTCGGTTCTTTACCCTTTCGGTGTCCGATTATTTGACTTGCACCTATATATAGTATATGATACATTAATTTACATTTTAATTGACTCTATAACATGTTAGAGTCTTTATTATACCATCAATTGGTCAAAGCAAGTGTATAACTCAACTTTAGTTAAATTGTATTTTATACGTATTTTACTACAGTGCCCTCAGAGGGTCGTATTTCAATTCCGATAATTTTTTATAAAGTTTTGGACCATATTAGACCTATGTTTAAAATTTGAGGTCAATTGGACAAGTTTTGAACCATTTCTTGAAAATGAGTACCACTTGACAGGAGACTCTTGAACTGAAACTGCAATTGCAGCCTGGCGCAGGGCGCGCCGCGCCTAGGTGAGGGGCGCACCGCGCCTAGCGAGCAGAAGCCCAGATTTTCCCCGATTTTATGCTACAATTTCCCAACTTCTCCTATTAAGTGCTGAATAGTCCACTTAATCGATAGGGGTTTGTTCCAAGACTAAAACCCTTCAATTTCTTCAAGTTTTAAACCATTAAAATCGGATTAATCACAAGAACTCAATTTCTAGGGTTCTTGTTCAAAATCTCAATTCTTGAAGAAATAGCATCCTACTTCCATATTATTGGATTAAGTACTTTTAACATGGCTTAATGGAAGTGCTAAACCTCTTAAACTACATGTTTCATTACTGAAATTATAGGATTTCAGTTTCTTTAAGAATATCATCAAACGTTCAAACTAAGGTTTTGATTTCTTACCTTGGAAGTTTGGAATCACCAATTCCAACTCTCTTCTTCAATTCCCACTTCAATTTCCTTGTTTCTCTTCTTGATTTCTTGATCTCGTTTCCTTCCAAGATTTTCTCCCGTGCTCTAGAACTCTCCAAGATATTTTTCTGATTTTATGTTAATTATGAGATATTTTTCTCAATTTATATTTTTATATTTTCAGTTTTGGTCCCTAAAGTTAACTTTCTTGAACTTTGGCCACCAAAGCCAAGTATCTTTCCATGGAATCAATTCTTTTACATTTTTAGTCCTAAACTATAATAAATTTTTATAATAATTTCTGCATGTGGTCAAATGACCAATTTACCCTTTTTAGGGTAAAATGACTAAATTACCCTTACGACCACAATTTTTTATAAATTTTACATATAACACTTAAATTACACACATTTTAGTTTATATATTTATATATTACAAATTTCCGGTCGTTTCACCAGTGGAGGTATCTGATTAAACGATAGGGAGGTACCCTCTTCCCTTAAGAAATTCAGCTCAGAGTCTGAGAATTTATCCATATGAGATTTGCTTTCCATACCTCAATATAGAAATTTGAGATTATATAAGAATAAACTAATAGTAGGAAAGAATGAGATTGAAAAGATGTAGATATGGATGATACTACATACCCGTTTATATAGTATCTTACAGCTGGAACTGAAAGGACAACGCACGTTCTTATTACCGAAATTCAAAATATCTACAGTAGGTGCAATCTTTTCACTACCCTAATTGATATCCTTTTCCAAATTCGCGGCTTGACTCCGATGAGGACGGGATAACGAAAAGACATTTTTTTTAATATATATATATCTTCTGATAACGGAAATAGTTCAAAGAATAGTTAATTCAATTATATAATAATCTAGTCATAAATAATGAATTAGAACCTACTCATCTAGTATCTATAGAGCTCGTGGTTTACATGTATCTTATATGTTTACTTCCATCCTACTAGTATCGACTGTAAAATGACATCACATATCATATCTTAAACGTGCTTAGGCATTCCATAACACTTAACTCAAATGATTAGGAAATCAATAGCTAATACAAATCACAATTAGAAAGCATCATATGCTATCAAACTGAAACTCCAAATTTCACGATTTTAGTAAATCAACCGTTAAAACATCGCAATATTTGGACTCAATACAACAAATATTAGCAACCTACATATGAGGTGAAACAATGCATACTTTCAGATTTGGACATCTAGGGTTTGAAACCCTAACACTAAAAATTTCTAACCTTGTGAATTAAGAACTCGAGAACGCATTTCAGGTGTTAAATCCGACTTCCGCAAACTTTTCCTACGCAAAACCCTTGATCAAAATAACCAAATTTGGCACCTTTTACTTTGAAAATAACCTAGTAGGATTTTTGATTCGTAAATGGGGTAAATAAGGAAAGCTGCCCAAATAACCCCGCTAACACAGGTTAGCAACACTAACCATTAAAGTTAGCATTGTTAACTTTAAAAAAAAATCTGACCCGTACTCCGAAACCCGACCGTGTAAGTCTACTGGATGCTACGGTAACAAGAACACGAACCGTGTTCATAAACACGACCCGTGTAACTCCTACAAGGCCAAAACAGTTTCAATACACGACCCGAGAGGACCCGTGTAACTCCTTTTTGATATCTTTAAGGTTTAAAATCCTTCTAAATGAGTTTCTAATCCTCCTAAGTCATATAACAACCTAGTAACTCTTATTAACTCAAGTTTACTTACCAAAAATATTACAGCATTACACCCCAAAACCAAAGCAATTGAAAATTGGGAAGCGCTAAGCGAGGACCTGAATTTACCTAGGAACGTGATGACCAAATCAAACAAAAATACCCACATCTCTTTCCAAACCCTTGAGGATCCCTTCAAAGTGCTAAATTTCGGGACGAAATTCCTTCTAACGGGTAGATAATGTGACACCTGTCAAATTAGTCAACGAAAGTCAACTCAAGTCAACCAAAGCGTACGTTAGGTCAATATGTGAAATGTAAATTTCATAATCTCTACGTTGTATTATTTGATATTATAATATTATGTATGTTAATTTAAGTCAATTATACGAACAAACCATGCTGAGCTAGATGTTTTAAAAAAAAAAATAATAATCATAATAAAATTTCGGCATGAATAGTAACTGGCGTGAATAGTGAACGGTAAAAGTTTAAAACTTTCGGAATATTACAAATTTTATATCAAAACGTAGATAAAAATACGACGGTTCCGAATATATATTTATATTTTTACCAAACGTTATATATAAAAAGTTTTGATAGAAAACCGTTTAATTTAACTTGAAAGCGACATTTGGTTATTAAAATATTTATATAATATAAAAAAATCAAAAAAAAAATAAAAAATGTTGAATTGGTCTCCACCGTTAGGTGGAGTTTTGAAAAAATTGGTTTTTTTATATATTAATTATTATTATTATTATTATTATTATTATATAAAGTGGGTCCCACTTCATTATTTATTCAATTTTACATATTTTACCCCAAAAAACTCGTATTTTTATTTCGACCCTTACATATTCAATACGTATTATTTAATTTATTAAAAATATTATGTCGTTTTATAAAACGAAAAATTTACGGTCAAAACGATATTGTCGGTACGAACAACCTGACGTCAAAATTCAATATTATTAATATTAGTTTTATATTTAATATTTTCTTTTTCATTAAAATGAAATTGTATTTACATTTAAACCCTATATTTTTATCAAACTTACAATTTATACCCTCTCGTTAATTCGTTAAAGACTTTTATTTAAAAAGTTGATATTATTAAACTACGATTTGTAGATTATAGTTTTATAAACAAAAATCATTCGTTTTATATAAAAAAAACTATTTAATCTATTTAAAGAGTATTTTAAGGGTATATTTTGTCATAATCAAATTCTAAAAGCCATAAAAGTCATATATCTGTATCTTGAGGGCCGCAATACGAAAATAAACCTACTATAAATAGAGGCTCAAATCCTCTCATTTCTCACAACTCATATCTCGATCTCTATATCACTAGATAGTATTGTTAGAAGATTCTTCGATATATATAGAAATATACGAAGAATGAGCGTTAGAAGTAGCTATTTCAGTTATAAATATAGTGAGTTCGAGTTAGAAGCACGAAGAGTCGGGCGATCTAACAACAGTTGGCGATAAGATCCTAGTCGACATTGAGGTGAGTTCATACCCCTTCTTTTTATATTTATTCAAGTTTTTAAGGGGGAGAATACAAGTTATACTATAAAAATAGCTATTTATACTCATTTGTAACAGTAGCAAACAAAATGTAAATTTTGTAAACATCATTATGACAACAATTCAATTATAGTTCCAAAATATAATATCGAATGATCTACTTACGAGAGCGGTGTCTAGGCCGATCATTTGGGCTAGGTTGCTGGATTTCCGAAAGGCTTATACGCTGAAAGGGTCCTGCCTCCCCATTTGATCTTCTACCTGGCCGTTCTTTATTTGATATTCATGAAATATTATATTTGAATTAATAAAGAGTATAACCAAGTTATTACACCACTATTATGGAAAATATCTTAAAAGATATTGTTTATAACCATTTAAATAAGTTATTTCACATATATTCGTAAATATATGCTTTTCACGACAAGAATACTAAAAATAAACTATTATAGGAATAGTTTGTGGTTACAAATGTTACTATAACCGTTAGAACAAGATAATTAATTATATACAAATATATAATTATTATACATTACTATATTATCATGGGAAAAATGATAATGGGCAAATACAAAGGTTTTTCATATACAAACTTTACGTAAACAAGTTGATTGATACATACATTTTTGTGAGACGGGTCTTCACAGTGCTTATTTAAGTACATACTATAAGTCCTGAAATTTATAACCAGAGTCTCGGTAAGAGAACGTGATATTTGTGTATAGATCTATACGGGATTGACAACCTCGCACCTGAGCTGCTAGCTACAGCTAGACCGACGGGTCTGAGGTGACAAATATCATAACAGTCCGACACCTAAAGAACGTCGAAGCAGGCCTACATGGTCACAGTATGGTTATAGGGCGTCTCGCATGGGAAATCAACTTTATAAATTGTTTACGTGGAAATATACATTTTCAAAAGTTTTATACTACAAACTACGCTATATATTTTAGTCTTTGGATTTTTAAGACTTGGATACATTCATAAGAAAATATGGGATTTTCTTGGATTACAATACTACATTTTACAAGGAAAGAGATTCCTCATACAAGTTTTATGGTATTAAAACTATATTTTAACAAGTTACAAATATAAGTATGGTTTTGCTTATACACACTGATTCTATGGGAATTAAAACTATGTTTTATCAAAGATATAAATATAAGTACGGTTTACTTATACATACGACTTTTGTGGAATTAAATCTACGATTCAACTACCAGTAAACACTTATTTACACGGTTTTATACAAGAATAAAACTACGTAATACTATTTTCAAGTATACAAATACCTATACATTTTCGGTCTTTGGGTTTTAAGACTACTACTTATTTATAAGAAAATATTGGATTTTCTGGTTTCAAACACTATCTTTCTACAAGGAAAAAGGATTATGGATTTTTGTCATACAAAAATCTTATGAACTCACCAACGTAATGTTGACACTCTTTCAAACTACTTGTATTCTCAGGAAATTGATAAGGTAACTACAGATGGGTCGCGATGGCGTCATACTATGTATCTTGATATCATATTGTAATTGTATTTAAAACGTACAATCTTTGGAACTCTTGTAACATTTACAATTATGTATATGATGGATGTGTTTGCTTTGATCACTATTGTACAAACGTTATTATGATACTGTTCATGAAGTCATCCACCCTCAGACGTTTCCGCTGTCGTGGTTTGGGGGTGTGACAGAATGTCGTTTCTCATGAGCAGTATGTCATCAACATACAGCACCAGGAAAGTGATTATACTCCCACTAGCCTTGACATACACACAGGACTCATCTTCACTCCTCGAGAAACCAAACTCTTTGACTTTCTCATTGAAGTAGAGATTCCAGCTGCGAGATGCTTGTTTCAATCCGTAGATTGATCTTTCAAGCTTACATACTTTATCAGGTTGCTTTGTGTCTACAAAACCTTCTGGCTGATTCATATAGACATCCTCAGTCAGTTTCCCGTTAAGGAAAGCGGTTTTGACATCCATCTGCCAAATTTCATAGTCATGAAATGCAGCTATGGCAAGCATTATCCTAATTGACTTAATCTTGGCTACTGGTGAGAAGGTTTCATCATAGTCAACCCCTGGGGTTTGAGTGAATCCCTTCGCAACCAGCCGAGCTTTATAAGTATGTACTTTACCATCCATGTCGGTCTTCTTCTTGAAGATCCATTTGCATCCGACTGTCTTTCGACCCGATACATTGTCAACCAAGCTCCAAACTTTATTGTCATACATGGACTTAATCTCGCTGTCCATTGCCTCTTTCCACTTGGCAGACTCGGGGTCCGCCACTGCTTCGCGGTAGTTAGCTAGCTCATCCAAATTAGTCAATGTACGATCACTGACCAACGTGTCACCGTCTGAAGTAATATGGAAACCATAAAACTCGGGCGGCATGCTAACTCTACCTGAACGCCTAAGGGGCAATGATATGTCGGTGGGTCCAACAGGAACCTCTTCCTCATGTTGGTTGCTAGTTTCTTCCAAGGTTGGTTCATTGGTCGTCTCCTGAATTTCTTCGAGATCGATTGTACTCCCACTGTCCTCTTTAGAAATGAGTTCTCTCTCTCGAAAGAACCCCTGTCTTGCTACAAAGACCACGTCCTCGCTCGGTCTGTAGAACAAGTATCCAAATGACTGTTTCGGGTATCCGATGAAGTAACACCTTTCACTTCTTTCCGCGAGCTTGTCGTGAGTCTCTCGTCTTACGTAAGCCTCACAGCCCCAGACTTTGATGTGTGCTAACGAGTGAGCTTTCACGGTCCACATCTCGTGCGGTGTTTTCGCAACCTTCTTGGTTGGGACAAGATTTAGGATATGGGCGGCAGTCTCTAAGGCATACCCCCAGAAATAGATTGGAAGTGAAGCTCGACTCATCATGGAACGAACCATGTCCAACAAGGTTCGGTTTCGCCTTTCAGCAACACCGTTCAACTGAGGTGTACTTGGAGGCGGCAACTATGAAACAATTCCACATTCCTTGAGGTAATCGAGAAACTCGATACTAAGATACTCACCGCCTCTGTCGGATCTAAGCATCTTTATCTTTCTGCCCAATTGATTTTCCGCTTCATTTTTGAACTCTTTGAACTTTTCAAAGGTATCTGACTTATTCTTGATTAAGTAGATATACTCATATCTACTAAAATCGTCAGTAAAGGTCACATAGAACCGCGTGCCATCTTTTGTGGTTGTTCTAAAGGGACCACACACATCTGTGTGTATGATATGCAACCGACCTTCACCTCTTTCAAAGGAACCTTTGAATGGTGATTTTGTCATCTTGCCAAGCAAGCAAGATTCGCATACATCATCCGGCCCGAGATCGAATGATTCCAACACTCCATCCTTTTGGAGTTGGGCGATGCGTTTCTTGTTGATATGGCCAAGGCGACAGTGCCACAGACACGCCTTTTCTACACCGCTTGAAGCATCCATAGCTAAAACATTTTTACCATAATTATCAACACACATAATAGATTCATACACTCCATCACAAGGCATAGCATTAAAAATAAAAACATCATTTTTGAAAACAGAAATTGAACCATTCAATTTATTAAATTCATAATAAAAGCCGTGTCGGAACAATGCATGAAAAGAAATTATGTTCTTAGCCATGTCAGGCGAATAACAACAATTATGTAAATCTAATCTAACTCCACTACTAAGGACTAGTCTATAGACACTAATCTTGGTAACAGGTGACGTTCGCCTATTGCCCATGACCAGGTTCAATCTACCATGCTCCAGCTCCCTACTTTCCTCTAGGCCCTGCAAATCAGAACAGATATGAAAACCACATCCTGTATCAAAGACCCAAGAACGGGAAAAAGATGAGTTATTAGATATAGAATATGTACCTGCTTGCGATGGCTTCAGTTTGCCATCCTTGATGTCTTGCAGATACGTGGGGCAGCTTCTCTTCCAGTGACCCCTTTGCTTGCAGTAGAAACACTCAGCCTCTTTGGGATTCTGTACATGTGGAATGCCGGAAGACTTGGCTCTCGGGGCATTACTAGATGTCCCGACATGAGTCTTTTCCCTCCAGTTTTGCTTCGAAGGGCCCTTCCATTTTTTTTCCCTTTCCAGATCCAATAGCTAGGACAGGCGGGTTGGCCGGGAGCACACTTTTCCCTTTCATCCCGTCTTCGGCAGTACAAAGCATGCGGTGGAGTTCAGCCAAAGTTGCCTGACTGTTGTTCAAATGATAAGCCAGTGTGAACTGGTCATAAGAACTGGGTAGAGAATTCAGCACAATGTCAACTGCTAAATCCTCATGAACAGGCATCTCCAACTTCCTAAGCCTTTCAACATAGCCTTGCATTCTTTGCACATGAGTGCAGATGGACTCTCCATCCCGAGGCTTGCCATTAGTGAAAGCTTTGACCACCTCACGCCTCTCGATGCGCTCCTGTTTGCGGAACTTTTCCGCGAGCTCTTTGTGTATCTCGTAAGGCCAATAGTCCTCATAAATACGCTGCAGTTCAGGGTTCATGGTGGCGATCATGATGCAAGCCACTTTGGTTGCATCATCAGAATGTTTAGTGTACGAGGCGATTTCCTCGGGAGTGGCGGTATCAGGGTCAACCTCAACTAGCTCGGTTTCCAGAACATACTCTTTGTGTTCAAACCGCAGAGCCATTTTGATATTGCGGATCCAGTCATTGTAGTTGGTGCCGTCCAACATCACCTTTAAGCACAATGACAGAATCGAGGTGACATTACCGGGATTCGAGTGGGGAACGGATTGGTCAGAAGACATCTGAATAAGAAGAAGGTAGTTTTAATTAGACATTTATATTAATCCTTATATTCACCCAAGAATAAATATGAGGCTAGGATCCTACAATAACAATCTACAATATCGAAAAGGGATGCCATAATCTTTATTGTAAATTTTATAAGGTAGGCGAATGACGATTCAGCCAATTCCACCGCGGAAGATAATCTCATTATAATGGAATTCCTAGTTTCATTGAGATTTACCGAACTGTTCGATAGCATGTTTTAATCTCGGGAATGCCCTGCTGTTTGTGACTGGGATACCGAGGATCACAAACCGGGTGTGAATAACCATGCAAATTGCTCGGTACTCTTGAAGTCAATTGTCATCTCTAATTAACGTGCCGGTTAACCACACACGCTCCGTCAATAATGACAAAATCAAGAAACCCATTGCGACTCTTTGCGGACCCTAGTTGGCGTGCCGGTAAACCACACACGCTCCACCAACGTTCCACAAAGTGCAATGTGTAATTTCATGGATTAGCACCAATTCACATTTTTGAACCTAAAGTAACTAGATTGGGATTTGTTTAAGGTTCTAGTACTTTCAATTATATCATTATACTTTCAAGAGGCTTAGCGGTTCTATCAAACCCGTTCGGCTAACGACACTCGACTGACCAGGAGAGCGGTGGGTAAGAGTATATACCCATTAGACAGCCATTTTATAGGCAGTCGCCTTATACCCTCTTTATAGGACAGTTTTGTGAATGAGGCCTACTAGCGGTAAGACTAACCAATTTTCTTATACATAAATTATTAACTTTTAATCATAAATATATAAGATATATTTTAATCTTATTAAAATATTTTAGAATTAATTGTCTTATAATTTTCGCAAATTTTAAACTAATTTTTGAAAATTTAAATTAATTCTTTAAACCGATTTAATTGATCTTTTAACTAACAATTAATTAAACTAATTAAATCTAAGATATATTTTATCAAATTAATCAAATTAATTTTCTATCTTGGTCCCTATGGTGATCGAAAATTACAAGCCAAGCAAAAGAGTTCAAGTTATTTAATTAATCCAATTTACCAAAAATAACAACATACTTTTGACAACACTTTCAATAACACATCTCCTTCTTTTCCGGGTATAGATTGCATATTCCAAAAAATCGTTTTTTGAAATTCCAAGATATTCATTTTCAATTTCAACTGATTGCGTTTCCATTATGCTAAAATTGAAAAATAGCAGACGAAATACAAATCATAGGAGATTATGGTTGTGATTTTTACACCTTTCAGTTAAAGAAATATACGACATTCTAAAAACTGAAGGGTCGAAGATCAAGTCCTAGACCGAGGGAAAATTTCAAGTCTAAATACACAAATACAGGTGATACATCATTGGAATTAGATGATGACAACGTTTTTCATTCTTCCAAAGTATTTGTATATCCAATTTTAAACTAATTCTTGCTCAATTACAGTAAATCATGAACGATAGTGTGTATACGTTACTTAGGGTTTAAGATTCTGATTACAATATGAAAGAATATGATAAAAAGCATTTAAGGTTTAAAAATTATGGTGTATGTGTATTCTAATGGAATATATGGTGTATGTATTTAAATGTAAGTTATATTAAAACTTATTTTATTTTAATAGACGAAATTCTTGAAAAATATGAATGTTATAAAGTGTTTATTTTGCTAGAATATAGGGTTGTATGTGTATTCTGTTGGAATGTATTTAAATGTAAGCTATATTCAATGTGCACAAAAGGGATAGGTGTACTCTGATGGAATATAGGGTGTATGTTTTACATGTAAGTTATATTAAAAAGTGTTTTAGTTTAATAGACTGGATTCTTGAAGAATATGAATGTTATATTGAAATTACATTGAAATTGTACAAAACGGGAATGTGTATTCTGATAGAATGTATTTAGCCTTTAGTTGATAGAATATATCCACATTTGTTTCAATTCTTCTAGAATATAAGGTTTAGTTATTATTTTGTATCTTTATTGAAAACATGTATTTAAATTGTGCAACTGCATATTCTACAATAATATGAACTCTTTGTAATATAAAAAGCATGACAATTCTAAGCATGTAAGGTTGTTGCACTTTCTTATTTTCAATATTAATTAGTTGAACCAATTAGTGTATCAAGCAGTTTTTTTACTAACCTTTATCTTCTTAATTGAGTAGGAGCACACATGGTAATTGAAGCAGAACTACTACACGGTGTACCACTAAAAGAAAATGTTGTTACACCTAACATACCTCCAAAAACAATAGTGATTGAAAGTACAACATACAATATGGGGTTAGAAGATTTTTAAGTATTTCGAAATGTTTATTTGTTTAAGACGGGTGTTGAAGATGTCGAGTATGAAAATAAGAGATTTTGTTAAGTATGCAATCAGTATGGTGATCATGACAGCAGAAATTGTCCGTTTAGAGTGTTTGATTTATAGAAATGTTGTTAGTTATGTTACTTAGCTTTTGTAATTTACATTTCGGGGTTTAGTAAATATTTTGTTTTGTAGTTTGAAACATATATTACCTGTATGTTGTTGTGTTGGGCAAATAGGAAGAAAGACATTCTTAAAGAATGTTTGTTATATGGCAGGGTTGTATTTGGTGTATAGAGACATATATTCTTGTAGAATTAAGATACATTCCTACATTGTTTTAGTTTTTTCAAGAATTAAACTTATTTTAGAATCGAGTATTGGACATATGAACACAAAAATTACATTCTCAAATAATTTATCAGATAAAGATACATTATGAAAAATCCATTCTTAGCAAAATGACATCCAAAAAAACATTATTTTTGCAGAATGTAATATAGAAAAGAATCATCGTACAAACTAAACTACATCAAAAGGATAACATTCTACAATACAATTCCCCTTCTCTATTGCATAAGAAATTTCTTACTCTAATTTGTACAACCGTTCCTCTTTTTTGTTGATCATTTTCTAACACCAAAACCACCTTCTAATGCATATGTTTCATACATTTGAATGGCTGCAATATATGAATCAAATACTGAATTGATTTTTGGTTTAAAACCCTCAGAAACTTCTGGTACGTAATATATTGTTTCACCTATGAAATAATTAAAAAACTGCATTCTATCAAAATATATCACAAATTCTAAGCAGACATTTCATTTAACATCCATGTTAACCGTAACAATTTCAAAATATGTATTCTAACAAAATAATAAATTGGTTTTACTTTAGGTAAAAAAAATTGAAGATATATAATGAATTCTAACTCCACAATTACATAATCATCCATGTTATTCTGACATAATGAAAAAAAGTCTGATATTAAAAAATTTCATACAATAGGTTTGTAATAATTTAAAAATGCATTATATTAAATAAAACTTTGAATTGAAACTTTAAATAACAAACCATAATTGAGATATAATAATAGACTTATGCACATTATGTAACGACCCAAAAATTTCTACAAAAAATATTCATTTATTTCCAAGGTTCAAACATAGCTTTTATTAAAAGTAAAACTATTTCAACATAATTGTTACACCAACAGTAGAAAGTATTTTAAAATCATAACATAAAACATCGAAATAAGGTCCCGTGAATGCGATGCGCTGTCGTCAAGCCTTGCCCTTCCCTTTTTCATTAAAAGTACCTGAAAATAAAATCAACGGGTAAGCACAAAGCTTAGTGAGTCCATAAATTACCATGCATGCCCACATATTCAACAATCAGTCATCGAGAACGAACTGACCCTACCCGTGATACAACACCTATGGGCGCCCATTATACAATAGCTACGGGACACAGAGCGGTTCTACCCATGATACAACACCTATGGGTTCCCGATTTTGGCTCTTCCCATGATACAACACCGATGGGACAAGGCGATAGTCCAACTCGTGATACAACACCGACGAGTGAACACGCATCAGAGTTGAGCCCATCAACAGATAATCACAATTATAGAACAAATCATATAACTGCAAGTCTGTAAATAACACACAAGTTTCCTAACATGCAACATCATACAGTGACGTGAGGATACTCACTTGTCTAACAATCAGATCAGAAACTGCTACAATCAACACTTAGGACTTCGAAACACAACTAAAGGTATGCAACCCAGATCTCGAAAGACATGCATCAACCCTAAAAACCTTCAGAACTATGCCTTGAACACACACCAGGTCGTGGGAAATAATTAGGGTCTCTGAACCTCTTCATATGCGGAAATGAGCCTGTATTTATAGGCCTGGAGGCAGTTAGCACCGCTAACTCCAAAGTTAGCGCCACTAACTTTTGGTCCTCCGCGGGACTCGGCCCGGTCAACCCCCAAACGCGCAACAAACAAGATTTTACGTAACAGGAATGTTAGCAACGCTAACATATATGTTAGCACCGTTAACATGGCTTTTTCAGCAATTTGACACTTTTAGCCCCCCGTCTTCCACCTTTTGCTATTTTTCACTCGTTTGCCCAAAAGTTAAAGGTGCTAGGGTCTGATGAGGCTCTGAATCAAACCTGGAAAGAATTCCTTGCTCATTTTCTTTTTTCCTTTTTGGGAACGGGTCTTACACATTAGCACACTTATACATATTTTAACAGAATGTTACAATCAGGAAGAAAAAATATTAAAAAAATAAAAGAACTATTATATTATCCAAAGATATAATATAATAAGATTCAGGAAAATATTATAGAAGATCTGTTTCGGTGTAAAAAGGATACATTCACTCAAATCAACATTCACGAACTATGGTTTTAACATGTGTGCTTCAAATATGGAAATGTACATATAAACAAATCGCCCTTAAACCCCTACCTTTTCGACCTGCAAAACCTAACAAAATTAAATTAAAAGAAAACACAAACAATACCATTGAAAACATTGATAAAATTACTGAAAAACACAAACAAATGAGAAATCAAAAGATTTGATCGCAATTACCTTGAAATGGAGCATGAAGCCAACTTCGCACTATGTATTCCGGTAAACGATTTGAAAAATCAAGATGAATGAATCAGTTATAGTGGATGCGATGGCTTTCGCGATGCTCCACTGTCTACTTGAACATAAGAATGAAGCAGGGTGAAGATTAATATGGATGTACAACTAAATTTAGAAAATCATGGAATACTTCCATAATTATAGGAATAGGATTCAGAAATGTAAATACAATATTACTAAACTATCCTTGGCTCATACTGATTTCTGATTGGTCCTTACGACCACACAATAACTATATGTCTTATTATATCCTATATATATATATATATATATATATATATATATATATATATATATATATATATATATATATATATATATATATATATATATATATATATATTTATATATATATATATATATATATACATATATATATATACATATATATATACATATATATATATATATATATATATATATATATATATATATATATATATATATATATATATATATATATATATATATTGCAAGTAGGGATGAATCCTACTACACGGGTACGTAATATACTACAGCCTAGCTAGGTACATATGGGACTGCTCGGTCGTTATACCGTTGAACCTTCCCTTTCTCCAAGTAGATGCTGCACAGATACTAGACCCGCACACGCAATCGATATATATATATATATATATATATATATATATATATATATCATTTCTAGTAAATCAAACCTAAATTGCCACCTGACACGTTTCTAGATTGTCACTTTGCCACGTATCATTCTGATAACCATCATTAAAAATCTTTCCCGCAAAAACTCTTATCATCCCATGTTATATGATGCAAGTGATTTGATCCCAATAATTCACCAAGAAAAAGCAAAAAATTAGGACTTCCCAACTTAGATTTGGCAACCGTAAATCTTGTTACCGTTGACCAGCACCAAGTCCTTTAAAAGTAAATCATTGTATCTTCTATAGTAAAATCTCGTAACCGTTGACTAGCAGCAAGTCCTTTAGAAGTAAAATATTGTACCCTCTAATAGTAAAATCTCGAAGTTACCGGAATGAAATAAGACATTGGAACTTCACCAACCGAACATCAATCCGGATTTGGCAACACTTTCCTTTGTTATTATTTACGGTATATTAATGGGATATTAAGAAAACTACTCACATCACCACCTAAATTTAACGACAACAATGAAAAAACTTTAAAAAAAATTTGTAGCACAGTTTTTTGGAATCTGTTACCTGACCCACTTAAAGAGATTATATATATATATATATATATATATATATATATATATATATATATATATATATATATATATATATATATATATATATATATATATATATATATATATATATATATATATATATATATATATATATATATACTAGATACGTATTAGGGCCGTGCTAAGCACGGCCCACGAAGGGTAGTTTGGGTATTTAAAAAATGAAAATAGAATGTTATAATTGAATGAATTTTTCATAGTATAAAGTCCTAATCAACAAATAATTATAAAAGGGAAAACTGTAACTTAAATTTTATAATGGATAGATTTTTTGAAATACAATGTCCTAACGAGAAAGAAAACAAGAAGTATTTGAGTTTATGTATTATTTTCTCTCGTTAGGGAAGACAAAAGGGTAAATAGCTAGAATCAAAAGGTTAAGAGAAAACTTTGCCATCTCCTTTTGTGTCGTGGTAATTTCGAAGTTATGTTGGTACATTCGCATTTGCTTTCAAATTCCACCAACCTTCTATTTCTTTTCTTTTTCCATTAGAAGAAGCTGGATAGCCATGAACAGTCACCGCCACCATGTGTTATACACCATCACTTGCAAATGTAGAGATTTGGCACACATATCAATGCAATCAAACAAAAAATAAAATAAAGATGAGTGATCACACCATCTCCTTCTTTGCTTACATCTAGGGGCCCACATAATTGCCACCTCAAGCATGTTTGAATACCGGTTTGAATGCTAATTCACCATATCGACAACACACAATCCCGATATTCCACATATTCTCTTTGCCACTCGTTTTTGTTTCACTAATTTTCGAATTCAACTATTAAATTTCATCTCTCTTTGAGGCATTTAATCCAACAGAATGCAACAAAATTTTAAACAGTTGAATCTAGGCTTAAATAAACAGTTCCCAAATCTTCATCTTGAAAATACAAAACATTTAATACTCATAAAATGTATGTAAATATTTCGGATAATTTTTATGTATATGAAAGCTATAAGATGTTAATAAGATTAGACACTTGTCAAAAAGATATTACCATTCATGTCTTATTTCTTTTCCTTAATCCACCTACAACAACTCATGTCTACTTAAATAAATCATAAAATACAAAAAGAAATAGATGGAGTATATAAGTGTCTTGGTTAGCGGGCAAATTTTTTCTTTTGTATCCATTGTACTGATTTTGTTCAAACAAGTTAAAAATTTTAGTGGTAAATTTTTTCTTTTGTATCCGTTGTACTGATTTTTTTTCAAACAAGTTAAAAATTTTAGTGGTAAGTTTGAATTGTCATGACACCAATTAATACACATTCAAATCACTTAAAAAAGTCCATAATGTTCGTAAGAAATCATTAAGTAGTTGACAATAATCAAAAGGCGTAGTCATTTGAAGCTTATGCATTTTATACAAAAAAATTAGCCAACGTCTCTAGCTTACCTAGTTGGATTTAGGATGAATTTGAAGATGCTTAAATCCTTGTTGGGCTCGATAATATCAACTGGAGTAAACAATAAACCAGAAAATTACCACTGTGGAGCTTGTCGTACCTTCAAAAAGAAATATTCTTTTTAATATAGTCGTGGAATTAAAAGATAATGAAATAAAATAAACCACAATGAAAAATTACTAAATCTTACTTGCATAAATGCTTGCTAAATCAACATTAATGTTGGGATTAGAACTTTAGATGATTGGCAGTATATGGAAAATCTATCAGAGTTAATAGAGATAATTGGAACCAGTAGGTGGAGGAGAATCAGGGCCGGTCCAAACTTTTTTGGGGCACGGGGCGAGTAGAAACAAAGGCCCCTAAAAAAATTTAGCAAAACCATTTATAAAAAAAGATTTTCTAGCGATTTTCATAATGATACTTTTAAAGACACATATAGCTATAACAATTACAAGTAGTCGTTTTTTAATAACTTGGTGTTTTCCTTCAATATTTGGAACTATTGTCATAACCTTGATCCCTTATATAATTCATATTAAGATGTAACAATTTCAGTGCATCTAATAATTTATTAAAAGTTCTTATCCTGAAGTACCATTTGCTTTAAAAAATTATAAAAATATTCAACAACTTGTATTTGTTAGAAGACAAATATATGCATATATATTATATTGGATTAACAATTTTTGGGCCCCCTAAGACGATGGGCCCTGGACGGTCGCCCGTGTTGACCACCCTCAGGAACAGAAACAAGCCTGAGGAGAATGACAAATGGAACAGAGTGTTGGAACAACTAAAATAACACAAAGCAAATTCAATTCTAAACCCTTTGATCATTGGGAATGGAAAAATTACAAAGTAACCACCAAGCTCCCAACCAAAATGTAAATAATCCCACTAAACCTAACTGAAAGTGAATGTGCCGAGGTTAGAGTAACTGTCTCAGCAACTTGTGAACAAAAAACAACGACGAATGGAAACCTAAAACATTATAAAGAACAAAATTGATGTTTAAAACCTAAACCCCAGCAAATAGAATAAATCAAATTCCTAAAAACTCAAAGAAATTACCTATGAATCTCATTTAGAATTAACGAGGACGGGGCTCGCAAATAGTAGGGGAGTGACGAAAATGAAGACAATAGGGAAAGGACTTGAAATTAAATTTCTTACAATCGCAACAATTGTGAGAACAAGTGAGAGACAGACCGAAAGTATATTAAAATCTCACATATTCCACCGATTTAGTCCTGTTCTTGATTTCCAAATTGAAACGGTCTCCATCCCAACTCTCACAAAACAAAGCCATACATAAAGACATCAACAATTAAACAAAGGTCTGATTAACAAAGCAATAAATTTAGAATGCATCGACCGAAAGGAATAAAGCATTTCCTTTAATGTGGAAGTTTCCTTCAAATATCAACTTTGGATGGTAGAAAAATTGGCTAATTCATGGTTGGTGTAGGAGTGTTATTGTCAAATATGGCATGTAACATTTTCCTATAAATAGCTATCAAGATTACACCACAGAATGCACCTCAAAAACACATTTCATCTTTTCTCTCTTATACTCATACAAATATATATTTGATATATTTGTTCTTTCCTCTTTTCTTTATCTCTGTAAACACTACGTATTATAGTGAATTGGTTCTCGGCTTCCTCCGCCCGTGGTTTTTCCCATTTTGGGTTTCCACGTAAATATTTTGTGTTTTTTCTTTTTACCGTTCGATCTATTCTTGGTTGATTATTCAATAGTTTTATATTTCGTTGAATCATTATCGTGATATTTGGGTTTTATACTTCGATCTTGAAGTTAATCGATTATTTACTGAAGTCGATTTTGTCTACAATTGGTATCAGAGCAATCCAGGTTTTCCGATAACGATTCGTAAAAACTATTTTCAACCATGTCATCGATGAAGTATGATATTCCTTTACTTGACAGAAACACAAGATTCCCTCTTTGGCAAGTAAAGATAAAAGATGTGTTGATCCAGATGGATCTCCACAGAGCACTGTTAGGAATGGATAAAATGCCGGCAACTTGGTCGACTGAGGAAAAAGAAATGAAAGATTTGAAGGCGTCGTCGTAGATACGTCTGCATCTATCCAACGACGTTCTCCAAGATGTACTGAAAGAGACATCTGCGGCGGCTCTCTGGCTAAAGCTCGAACAGCTACTAATGACGAAAAGCTTGCCAAACAAGCTACACCTGAAGCAACGACTCTTCAACCTCAAGATGGGTGAGGGAAGTTCTTTATTTGATCACCTCTCTACTTTTAAAGAGCTTGTAGGAAATCTGGAAAATATGGACGTCAAATATGAAGATGAAGATTTGGCGCTATTTTTATTATCATCACTTCCAGATTCCTATGATCACTTTCGTGATACCATTATCTATAGTCGAGACACTCTTGTCTTGGATGAGATAATGACCGCTCTTGATTCAAATGAAAAGATGAAGCAGATTATTAGTGGCAGCAGCAACGATTCAAAAGCCGAAGGTCTCAACATTAGAGGGAGAACCAACGAGAGAGGTAATTCTTCACAAAACCGATCTAGATCTAAGTCCAAAGGTAAGCGCAAGTATTGTAATTATTGTCATAAAAAGGGATATCTGATCGATGAATGTTACAAGTTGAAAAACAAGGAGAAGGAGAAGGCAACCATGAATGGTAAACCAGCAGGTACTACCGTAGAAGCTGATGTAGCCGAAACCGGTTCCGATGGCGAGCTTCTATCCGTTTCGGACTTCGGTTTAATTACCATGAGCGAATGGGTTCTTGATTCAGCATGTACTTTTCATATGAGCTCCAACCGGAGTATTTTTCATACATATGAAAATGTTAACCAAGGACATGTCTTGATGGGCAACGATACTTCGTGCCGTATTATTGGACATGGTACAGTCAGGTTCCGCATGTTCGATGGTGTTGTTCGAACAATTGAAGATGTGAAGCATTTCTCCGGTCTTAGGCGAAATTTACTATCTCTCGGTACTTTTGAGAAAAAAGGTTACGAGTTTTTCGGCAAACACGGGAAGGTCCATATTTTGAAAGACGGTTCGACTGTCATCCGAGGAGTTCGGAGATCCGCGGACCTTTACATTATGGACGGACAAGTTATTTCTGGGGAAGCCTCGGTTAGTTCTAAATCCCTCTCCAATGTTGATCATTCTCGCCTATGGCATCTCAGGCTCGGTCATATGTCATACCACGGTATGAGTGAACTAAGCCGAAGGGGGTTACTTGGGGAGCATAAATCAACTGAGCTTGAATTCTATGAAGATTGTGTGTTCGGAAAGCAGAAGCGAGTAAGTTTTATCAGTGGCAAACATACGACAAAAGGACCACTCGACTACATACACTCGGATTTATGGGGACCAGCAAAGGTTACATCTAAAGGTGGAGCCTCTTATATGCTCACTATTATTGACGACTTCTCCAGGAAGGTATGGTCGTTCTTCTTAAAGACAAAGGGAGAAGTATTTTCAACCTTTAGGGATTGGAAATTGTTAGTTGAAAAACAATCCGGTTTTGAAGTAAAATACCTTTGCACCGATAACAGACGGGAATTCTGCTCAGAAGAATTGAACTCCTATTGCCGTAAGGAAGGGATTACACGTCACCGCACCGTAGTCCACACACCATAGCAGAACGGCGTTACGGAAAGAATGAACCGCACCATCATGGAGAAGGTTCGATGCATGCTCTCTCACTCGAAGCTACCAAAGTCTTTTTGGGCTGAAGCAGCTTCTACCGCATGCTATATTATCAACCACTCCCCCTCACATACTATTGGAAAGAAGACTCCGTTTGAGCTATGGTCTGGTAAGCCTGCTGACTACACAAAATTAATACCGTTTGGATGTCCAGCATATGCACGGGTTGATAATGGCAAATTAGAACCAAGAGCCATTAAGTGCATTTTTATTGGATACAAGACAGGAGTGAAAGGTTTCAAATTGTGGAGCCCAGAGCTTATGAAGGTCATTACATCAAGAGATGTGACCTTTGATGAAAAAGCTATGCTCCATTCAACAACCAACGTTCAGACCAAAGAAGATGAAAAATTGGGAGAAAAAGACAAAGCACAATTGGAGGTGGAGCTATCTTTTAACTCTTCCACCGATATGACTCATGAGGTTCCTGCAGTGTCTCAACCTTCAAGCAGTGAACATACTACTCTCCATGAGACCATTCCAACTCCATCTCAACCTCCGAGCCCATCCATTGCAAGGGATAGACCACGCAGACAGATTGTACCTCCAAAGAGGTATACTCAAGTAAATTCTGTCGCATATGATCTTACCGTTGCAAGTGAAGTAGAATCTGTTTTGGAACCTATAAGCTACAACGAAGCCATACATTCTAAAAACTCGAGTGAGTGGATGGTTGCCATGCACAATGAGATGGAATCTCTTCAGAAAAATGGCACATGGGATCTCGTTGTGGCTCCAAAGGGTAAGAAGACAGTTAAATGTAAATGGGTTTACAATTTGAAGGAGGCTATTCATCCCGGTGACAAACCGAGGTACAAAGCTCGTTTAGTAGCCAAGGGCTATAGTCAAATCCCAGGTATTGATTATACCGACATTTTCTCTCCGGTTGTGAAACACACGTCAATACGTGTCTTGTTGGGATTAGTTGCCTCTCGTGACTATGAGTTAGAGCAACTTGATGTTACTACAGCATTCTTAAATGGTGTGCTTGAGGAAGAGATATATATGCAACAACCTGAAGGTTTTGTAGCACCTGGCAAGGAAAGCTACGTGTGCAAATTAAAGAAATCTCTTTATGGCCTCAAGCAATCTCCTCGACAAGGGTATAAAAGGTTTGACTCATTTATGACCAGTCACAAGCTGAAAAGGTGCACCTACGATAGCTGCGTTTACTACAAGAAGTGTGACGATGGCTCAATGGTCTATCTACTTTTATACGTGGATGACATGTTAATTGCAGCGAAGAATATAAAGGAGATTCAAAAGATAAAAGACCAGTTGAATGCTGAGTTCGATATGAAGGACTTGGGTGCTGCCAAGAAAATTCTAGGAATGGAAATAGTGCGAGACCGCAGTGCAAGAACTCTATACCTTTCTCAACAAAGCTACATTGAGAAGGTTCTGCACCGTTTCAATATGCATGATGCAAAAGAAGTCAGCACTCCTTTCGCAGCCCACTTCAAGCTATCATCCGCCTTAAGTCCTACCACCGAAGAAGATATAACATACATGGCAAAGGTACCATACTCCAGCGCTGTAGGATCTCTTATGTATGCTATGATTTGTACACGGCTAGATTTGTCATATGTGGTAAGCATGGTGAGCAGATACATGGCGAATCCAGGAAAAGAGCATTGGACTGCTGTTAAATGGATTTTTTGGTACTTGCGAGGTACTTCCTCTTTATGTCTGTGGTTTGGCAAAACCGATAGTGGAGTACTTGGTTATGTGGATTCCGATTATGCAAAGGACTTGGATAAAAGACGATCGATTACAGGGTACGTGTTTACTTTGGGTGATTGCGCAATTAGCTGGAAAGCGCAGTTACAGTCCACCGTAGCGTTATCCACCACCGAAGCCGAATACATGGCTGTTACGGAAGCAGTGAAAGAAGCCCTCTGGTTGAAACGGTTGATAGGTGAGCTTTCAAACAAGTTATCCGTTAAAACTGTTTTTTGTGACAATCAAAGTGCAATATTTCTGACAAAGGATCAAATGTTCCATGATCGAACGAAGCATATTGATGTTCGTTATCACTTCATCAGAGATGTTATTGCTAAAGGCGATATTACGGTAAACAAGATCAGCACCAATGATAATCCTGCTGATATGTTCACTAAAAGTCTTCCAATAGCCAAGTTCAAAACATGTTTGGATTTGGTGGGTGTTTCTGATCGCATTTGAGCCTGATAGGCTCGTGGTGGAGGAAGTATACTTATTTTTCGAAATCAATTTTTTCTCATATGGTGTTTGCAGAATCTTATAGAGATTTGGAGTATGATGAGCTGTTGATAAACTGTTTTGCATGATCATTTTGCAAGTTAAAGTTTTTCATCCTGTCTCATTTGAAGTCAAGGTGGAGATTGTGGAAGTTTCCTTCAAATATCAACTTTGGATTGTAGAAAAATTGGCTAATTCATGGTTGGTGAATGGTTGGTGTAGGAGTGTTATTGTCAAATATGGCATGTAACATTTTCCTATAAATAGCTATCAAGATTACACCACAAAATGTACCTCAAAAACACATTTCATATTTTCTCTCTTATAATCATACAAATATATCTTTGATATATTTGTTCTTTCCTCTTTTCTTTATCTCTGTAAACACTACGTATTATAGTGAATTGGTTCTCGGCTTCCTCCGCCCGTGGTTTTTCCCAATTTGGGTTTCCACGTAAATATCTTGTGTTCTTTCTTTTTACCGTTCGATTTATTCTTGGTTGATTATTCAATAGTTTTATATTCCGTTGAATCATTATCGTGATATTTGGGTTTTATACTTCGATCTTGAAGTTAATCGATTATTTATTGAAGTCGATTTTGTCTACATTTAAGTTGGAGGTGGCGGGAGCAGGTGTTGGGGTACAAAACTTACATGAGATAGAGGGGGAATGAAGACTGAAGAGAATGAGAATCGATGATGATGTTGTATGAAGACGGGTCGCTATATGTCATGGAGAATGGGAAGCATCAAACTCTTCAGGACTTTTGAAGTAATACGAATTGTGGAATTGTGAAAAAGTTAGGGCTCAAGATTTCGAGTTTGGCTTAGGTTTCTTGAGGCGTAATTTTCTTGGCAGTCGGTTGAGAGAGTAAGAAAGAGAATGATACGATAAACTGATAAAAGGATGGAAACCAGGTGTCCTCCCTCCCTCAAACGTACCATCATGGAGAGAAAGGAGGAAGACAGATCATCTTTCTTCCTCACTCGCCAAAAAACATTTTGCGTGAACTTCACGCCAAAGCATAAATTCCCCATAAAATCAGGTATAAATCCTTAAAAATCCTTCTTTAATTTACAAAAATTGTTCCTAAAATCTCAAGGTATTTCTAGCTTCCACTTTTCTTGAATTTTAATAAAGCCGGTTTTCGTATATAATAATAATAATGATATATATATATATATATATATATATATATATATATATATATGGACCATTGGATCAAATACAATAAAGGCTGAGATTAAATTACATTTTTTAATTAAAATTAATTGTTTCTTATATTAATCCGTTAATAAAGGGTAACAAGGGAATTCCAAAGGGTTTATATATATGGTAATAAGCAAAAATCAATAAGACACCTCCTTTTCAGGTTAGAGATTACATATTCCAAAAAAACGATTTTTGAAATTCCAAGATATTCGTTTTCAATTTCAACCGATTGCGTTTTCATTCTACTTAAATTGATCAATAACAGACGAAATACAAATCATAGTAGATTATGGTTGTGATTTTTACACCTTTCAGTTGCAGAAGAATACGACATTCTAAAAAATGAAGGGTCAAAGATCAAGTTCCAGACCGAGGGAAAATTTCAAGTTTAAATACATGACGACCCCTAGTAATATCAAATATTTTAGTCGTCGTTGGACCCTCTTTTGAGTAAAATATATATCATAAACGTTCATATTACTCACATTTCTGTGTCTAGTGTTTATGTGCGAATTATGTTCAATACAGGGGTTAAAAGCATGCAAAATGACGAAGTTTGGAATGAAGTACATATGCACGCCGCGAGTGGGAATACACGTGCGTCGCGGGTATCAGATCATAGTTTCAAATTTGAAAAGCAAACATCGGGGTTACAGATAAGGACGCGCCATAGATTTCACTCCTGCATGCCGCGTCCAAGCAATTTTCGCAACTATAAATAGAAGCCTCCGGTTCGTGATTCGGGAGCGAAGACCCGATCTGTAAGTGGAACTCAGGCTCCTTCGACTCGTATTTTCGGATTTCGGTGATTTGTTAGTTCTAGTTTATTTTAGTGTTTTCGGTTTTGTTTATCGTGCGTTTCCAATGGTTCTGGATTGTAGAACTCGCTGGACCGTGTCGATTCTAGATTATTGCCGAAGCCAGAAACATTCGAATTCTGGTTTGGTTTGGTTTTTATGCAAGCATTCGGTTTTATTTATTTATAGGTGTTAATTTTAGTTTTTACGGTTTATTGTTTTTTTTGATCGGGTTGGCGTATTTTGCGATTCTTATTTCTGAGTATACCTCGAGGTCAGAACGTATTAGTTGGGTTTGGGTTGAGATTGGCTTTAGTAGTTAATAATCGCGAGTTTATGTTTTCGATAGTTTTGTATTGTTTGGTTTTCGTAAAGTGTATGGAATGACACCTTCTATAAAGTGACACTATAGATAGGTTATTTTTTGACACAGACTTTAACCACTAACTCCACGGATCGACCCTTACTACCATTAACTAGTGTGCTTGTAAGGTTATATCTTGTATTTTTGACCGCATCGACGACTGCGAAGCATATCAAATTTTGGCGCCGTTGCTGGGGAGTTATGCGCTTGACACTCTGTGCCATTTTTTATTTTTCATTTGATGTTTGATTTTTAGTTTTTAATTTTCTGTATGTGTACGTCCTCACAATGGGCGATTACATGTACCCGGACCAATACACGTGTTATGGTGGCCCGACTTATTACGATAACAACTAGTGGAACCAAGGTCAAGGACCTCCATGACAGCAACAAGACAACAATCAGTGGAGAGGACAACGATATTATAATGAGCCCTACAATAATGGTAATTTCGTTCCTCCGTTTTATTTTTCACAACTGATTAGGCAGTCGGTTGCATCACATTTCCAACCGCGGGTATACGATGAAGCATCGCCTATATTTTTTCCTAAAAATGTAGATTGTCAAGTAGAGATTGGGTCAGAGTTGTGACAACGCCTAGTAATATCAAGTATTTTAGTTGTTGTTGAGCCCTATTCTTGGTGATTTTATATCATATATGCTGTGGTATTCTCACTTTTTGTGTCAGTGCATGTTTGGAAAGAAAAGTTACAAACATGGGTTAAATGCGTACAAAATGAAAGAAGATTGGAGATAAAGATAAAATCAGTCGCCTGAACACGTGCGCCGTGGAGAAGCATGGGGGCGCGCCGCGCTGAGTCAACGATGAGGCGGTGGGAAGAATTCAAATGACGAAAAAACGGGGATAAACCTACACGCGCGTCACGGATATCAATGCTGCGCGACGCGGTCACTTATTTTCCACAACTATAAATAGAGGCCATTAGGTCGAAATCAAAAGGCAATGAACGACCCATAAAGGTGGATCTGAAGCTTCTTTGACTCCAAGATTCGATTTTCAGTCGCCATTCGTGGTATTTATGTTTCTTCACTTAGTTTTTATATTAGTTTAGTTGATTTTAGTTGTTTAGCTTGGTGTTTGTGGGTGTGACAACCATTAGCATTAGGTTAGAACTTCTGATTTTCATTGTTTACTGTTTTGAACACTTTGGATCTGAGTTTTATGCAATCAATCATTCGATTATATGTTTGTTGGTGTTTTTTATATTTTTGATGTTTGGATGTTCTATGTTTTTGGCTTGATCTTGGTTGTTTCTTTTTCTAAATTATATTTCTGATTTCAGTAAGCAAGTTAGATTAAGTGTTGGTTTTAGTTTATTTAAGTTTATGCTTGAGATTGGATTTTATTTGGATTATGGTTTTTGGATCGTTTTTGGTAAAATAGAGACTAGTCCATTTGGTTGTAGTGTGATACTGCAACTGGTAATCTATCACCTATCTTAACCACGAAACTCCTGTGGATCGACCCTGACTACCACTGTACTAGTGAGATTGAGGTATTTTATTATTTTTGACCACGTGAAGACCGAGGCGATGTCAAATTTTGGTGCCGTTGCCGGGAGTTGTGAGCTTAAGATTAGGCGATCTGTAGGGATTTGTTTTCTGATTTTTGATGTTTGATTTTAGTTTGTTGGTTTTTGGTATGTGTACATCTACATAATGGGCGATTACATGTACCCGGATCAGTATGAGTATTATGAAAATCCGGTCGACAACTATTATGAGGATGATTGCTACAATGGATCATTCGATGACAATGGATGGTGGACCGAGGAGTCATCTCAACCTGAAAATCCTATAATTTGGGCCTAAATCTCGTAGCTCATGGTTAACACCTACCAAATTCAGAAAGATCAGGCTGATGCTCTTGTTAGATTGCAAGCTTCATTAGATCAGTTAGAGGAAATTAGGAAATGTTCACCACCCTCGGCAGAACCCGAGGCGAGTGATTTTTATACCAATGATAATGTGTGTGAACCTGCATCACCTGAACACGTAATTGAAGGACATGCACCTTGGGAAAGTCAAGAGACCACTGAGAGGGTCGAAAATGTTGTTGAAGAAGAGGTTGTATGTGACAATGCTACCTCTGACTCAACAGCTTTTGATGTTTTTGAAAATTTTAATAATGTTGAGCTGGTGATGAGTGAATTCATACCATCACCAGACAATGTGGTTGGTGAGGATGTTGAGGAGGAGGCTGTAAGGGACAGTACAGACCCAGCCCAACAATTCCTAAAAGTTTTGAAAATTTTGAGCATTTT
Source organism: Cichorium intybus (assembly GCA_023525715.1). Taxonomy (NCBI): domain Eukaryota; kingdom Viridiplantae; phylum Streptophyta; class Magnoliopsida; order Asterales; family Asteraceae; genus Cichorium; species Cichorium intybus. Next base: position 55,944,964 of record CM042014.1, read on the forward strand.
AAAAGTGAGGATCTGGTAATGAGTGAATCTGTACCATCACCAAATGAAACCAGTCGCTCACTCTTGGTTCCGATCCACCTGTTGGACGATGATCAGGAAGATGATGCCAACGAGTTAGTCTTTGAAAATAATAAACATGATTTTATCGCCACTCATGATCCATTCATGAATGGAAAATTAGATGTAAGCATCCCGATATGTTGCCTTGCAATTGCATTCGATTGTAAAACATATATTGGTACTGTAGACGAAAACCACAAACTGCAAATTAAGCGCAATATATAAGCAACAAACGACGCACAAAACAACTATTGGGAGCGGCACTGTGCGCGCTTCACATCAAATCAGTGATCTTGAAGAGATATAGAAGGAAGGATCGAACTTGGAGGTTCAAAGCTACTTCCAAGCATTTACGAGAATTAATCAGAAGACGGCAACCGGGCAGCAGCAGAAGAACCGGCAAGCCATTCGATCCAGGAAAGCTGGACGAGTATGTGGACAACGATGGAACGGTGGTGGCTGAAAATCAGCAACGGAAGATGGCGTATTACCCACCGTAGCTGTAGAAGGACTACACGTCTGGCTGAAGACGTTAAACTTAGCGTTTGTTGGGAGACAACCTATCCTTTATAGGTTAGGTATAGTGTTTCTTAGGAATAATTAGGAAGATTATTATCATCATCGTCACAGGTGTTATTGGTCTGAGGCAAGTGTGGGGTCACACGCGGTATGAAGTTTGGCACGCCGTGCTTACGCAACACAACCCGATGCGTAGGGGTTGATTTGGGACACGCGCACCACGGCTAGACCTTACCCGCGCCGCGAGAAATGATTGGACAGACGCATATAAAGATGAGTCGTATTCATTCGTCGCACCCACACAAAACCCACGTCGCGCCTCAGAACTCCGATCAACCAACTTATTTCTTGTGTTTTTCTCGTATATTGATCTCTACGGTTGAGGTATGTCATCCTAACTTGTTTTTACTAGGTAGAACAAGCAATTAGGCCGTGAGATTGGTTGATTTCTCCAAAAACTAAAAAACTTAGAAATCGATAATGCTAGCTCGTAGGGTGTTTTGTTTGCAAAATAATCACCCTAGAGAAGCTAGTCGATGCTTAGGCTACCTTGTAGTAGTGTTGGATTGAGTTAATAGGTGGAAATTAGTGATCTGGGTTTTATTTCGAAACAGACGTTCGGCGCGCCGCGCCCTGGTTCTTGGGCCGTGCCGCGCCTTGGTGGGGAAGACAGGGACTTATTTTGCAAAAAAATTGTGCTTGTATGGCGTGTTTGTGCAGATGGCTTTCAGACGCGACCACACTTTCCTTCAGTTTCCCGAGATACTAGACAGCACACCGGAGTATATACAGTGGAGGGACGCGCTGATCACGCGTCAGGTTCTCGAGGCGACCATTTTCGACAGGGATATTCTTGGTTAGGCCGGATTATGGGTCGAGATTGAGCCATTACTTCATCGCACCTGGTCCGCTGAGGAGTTCACCTTCACGTGCCATGGCTGGGAGAGGCTCATGGCCAACCAGGACGACATAGTCTACACGGAGCTTCTCTTGGAGTTCCTTTCCACAGTTCGCTACGCACCGAGAGCGCGGGACGCACAGCCCAGGCCGATCAGTTTCAGACTTAGGGGAGTTAGTAGGGAGTGCAGTCCCAGGGACTTTGGGAGGCGCACTGGGATTTACACAGAGGAGGAGCTCCAGAGTCGCCACTTCGTGCCATTTCTGCGGGCGTGCATTCAGGGGCATCCGGATCGAGCTGCCAATGCAGCCATTTGGACTACGATGTCCAATGTACTGTTCGAGGCGGGGTCGGTGACAACGCCTAGTAATATCAAGTATTTTAGTCGTTGTTAGGCCCTCTTCTTGGTGAATTTATATCATATATGTTGTGGTATTCTCACGTTTTGTGTCAGTGCTTGTTTAGAAAAAAACGATGTGAACAGGGGTTAACTGCATACAAAATGGAAGAAGTTTTGAAGATAAAGACAAAACAGTCGAATTAGCACGTGCGCCGCAGATATGTGCATGGGCGCAACGCGTTGAGTCAGCAATGAGGCGGTGGAAAAGATTCAAATGCCGCAAAAACGGGGATAAACTCATACGCACGCCGCGAAATCTAAATGCACACGGCGCAGTCTTTTATTTTTCAAAACTATAAATAGATGGTTTTAGGTCGAAATCAGTAGCAAAGACCTGGCATAGGAACGACCCCCAAGGCTTCTTTGACTCCGAGTTTCAGTTTTCAGTCGACCATAGTTGGTATTTATGTTTTTCTCTTTTAATTTCCAAGTAGTTTCATAGTTTTTGGTAACTTTGGCTAGTGTTATTGGGTGTGACAACCATTGGCATTAGTTTTTAGTTTCTGAAAGTTTATGTTTTCTGTTTTGAACAAGTGTGGTCCTGAGTTTTTAATAGTTAATAATTCGGTTATTGTTAATTGCTCTTTTTATGGTTTTTTATGCTTGAAACGCTTTTGGATGAATTTGATGTTTGATTGGTTTGATCTTGTGTTTCTGAATTTAAGTTATACTTCTGATTTCAGTAAACATTTTTGGTTTAGAACTTGAATTGGTTTGGTTAATGTTAGAGTTAGTTTTTGGATTTGTGGGATTTTGTGATTTTGGGATTGTTTTGGTAAAAGTCGGAAACTAGATCCTCTGGTTGTAGAGTGACACTACAATTGGTAATCTGTTGCCTACCTTGACCACAAAACTCCTGTGGATCGACCCTGGCTACCATTATACTAGTGTGTGTTAGGTTTATTTTACTATTTTTGACCGCACGATGACCTAGGCATGTCAAAATTTGGCGCCGTTGCCGGGGAGTTGTGAGGCACTGTTGGGTACATTGCCCAAGAAGGAGAAGGACCCCGGTTCACCGTTGATTACTGTCACGGTAGGGGATGTGGTCATTAGGAATACTTTGCTGGATCTAGGAGCATGTGTCAATGTATTGCCAGAGTACTTGTATGACAAGTATAAAAATGAGGAATTAGAGCCTGTTAAGACAGTATTACAGCTAGCTGATCAGTCAATCAAGGTTTCCCGAGGCAAGTTGACCAATGTGATAGTTAAGGTTGGTGATTTTTTCTATCCCGTCGACTTCTTGTTAATAGAGTATGAAAGTTTAGAGGATGCGCCTGCATGATTTGTAGGACGTCCATTTTTAGCCACAGCTGGGGCTATTATGGACTGCAAGACAGGAGACTTGGATATCTCTTTTGGAACAAGGAAGCGCAGGCTCAATATGTTCGGATCCCCGATGTCATTACCATCAGAACATAATGATAAGTACCCAAGTAATAATCCTCTTATGGCACCAGGAATGAAGGATAGAGGGAAACAATGGACAAGAGTAGGTGAAGGTGCAAAGGAAGAAATTCTATGGGAGGCAAAACAATACCCTTTGTCAACCATCGACAAAGTGCAGCTGCTTGGTATGATTGAATTAATGGAGCTAAAGCACCAACAATATGAAAATGACGCACGGTGTAGGGAGGCCAAGGTTTTTCAACTCCTGGATGCTCAGCAGCAATGGATTAGCAAGGTTAGGGATAGGATGACACAGTTGACATCATTACTCGCGACGATAGTAATGGCCGTCTGGCTGAAGACGTTAAACTTAGTGCTTGTTGGGAGGCAACCCATCTGTTATAGGTAGGTACTGTATTTCTTAGGAGTAATTAGGAAGATATTATCATCGTCATTGCAGGTGTTATTGGTCCGAGGCAAGTGTGGGGTCATTATGAAGGAAATTTGAAATTTTGAAGACTGCGTCGTGGTCATGCGTTTTGCACGCCGCGGGGTCGCAGACCAACCCGATGCGCAGGGGTTGATTTGGGAACACGCGCGCCGCGGTCACTCCTTTTCCACGATGCGGGAATCGATCGGTCGGATTCTCCTTTATAAGGTACATTGCATTTCACTATTCACACACATCACCCATGCCGCGCCTCAGAGCTCCGATCAACCGACGTTTTTCTCGCATTTTTCTTGTTCATTATATTCCTACTGTCGAGGTATGTTATTCTAACTTGTTTTTACTCGTTAGAACTAGCGATTAGGCCGTGAAATTGATTGATTTCTCCAAAAACTAAAAAACTTAGAAATCGGCAATGCCAGCTTGTAGGTTGTTTTATTTGCCAAATAATCACCCTAGAGGGGCTAGTCGGTGCTTAAGCTACCTTGTAGTGGGTTTGGATTGAGTTAACAGGTGAAAATTAACGAGTTTGGTTTTGGATTTCGAAACAGCCGCTCGCCGCGCCGCGCTCTGGTTCTTGGGCCGCGCCGCGGTTCCGTGGGGAAGACAAGGACTTATTTTGCAATTTTTTGTTTTGTGTGGTTGGTTTGTGCAGATGGCTTTCAGGCGCGACCATCATTTTCTCCAGTTCCCTGAGGGTCTGGAGCGTTCTGTCGAGTATATTTCGAGGAGGGATGCACTTATCGGTCGCTGGGTTCTTGAGGTGACGTTCATAGACCGGGATATTCTGAGGGAGGTCGGGCTCTGGGCCGAGATCGAGCCCTTTCTTCACCGCACCTGGGTCGATGGGGAGGCTACATTCACATATCGTGGTTGGGACAGGCTTATGGCCAACCAGGAGGATGTGGTCTACACGGAGCTTGTTTTGGAGTTCCTTTCTACGGTCCGGTATGCACCGGCTTCGACGGATGCCCGATCCAGGCTGGCCCGATTTAGATTGGGGCGAGTCCCCAGGGAGTGCAGTCTCAGGGAGTTCGGGAGATGCACGGGTATATACATGGAGGCGGATCTGCAGAGCCAACACTTAAAGCCGTTCCTTCACGCATGTATTCAGGGGCAGCCCGCACGGGATGCCAATGCAGTTGTTTGGGCCATGTTGTCCAACGTATACTTCGAGGCGGGGTCGGCCAGGGAGAGCCAGCTCCGCAACCCGCTTCATCGGCTCATGCACCGCATTGTCACCACCTCTATCATGCAGAGGGAGGGGGCCAGAAAGTGTCCGGTGAGGACATGACGTACATGTGGGTGCTCCTTGACCCCACCAGGTTCCTCCACCTCCCGTACGCCTTGGCGGTCTCCCTATCCACCCGGGCAGCGGGTGCGTCTGCCAGCAGTCCTTTGGCCGGTGGGCACTACATTACCCACCTGGCCCGATCATATAGGTTGCTTACTACTGCGACCATGGCCTCTCTGACAGTGATTCCTCCAGTCCGCACATCGGTGTGGGCCCTGGAGAACATACATCTGATCCAGCAGCCACGACCTGGGCATTTTATGAGAGAGATGACGGAGGCCACCAGGGCACCCCGACCAGCCCATGAGGAGGGACCAGCGACACGACACAGGAGAGTTGATGCACCACCAGTTCCACCACCACAGCCACAGCCACAGCAGGAGGAGACACCGGGTGTCCGCCGATTGGAGGAGCGGGTGGCTCGGATGGAGGAGCAGCTGGAATGGATCGGGGAGGTCTGATTGGAGATGGCCTCACAGCAGGGACGACACCCCGACCATTCCCAGCCCGAGCCCACGATCACGAGGCAGGTCCTTCCTGGCCACCCAGGAGCGATTGATGTATTTTTTCTTCTCTTTTAGGATACATGTACTGTACTTATAACACTATTATTTTTGTTTTAGTATTTGTTTGTTTCTGTTTGCATTTAATGTTTTCTGTGAGTGATGCATGTAATACATGTATGGAAAGTCTGTGGAGGACTTGTTTCAGGCAAGCATGGGGTCACCGTGCCCCTATTACTTGCCTGAATCACCGGCGTGTTTTACTGTTGCGCTATAACTCCTGAAATCTGAATTGCGGAGAATTGTTCGTGTTTTTGTACCCGTGACAATCAAGTACCATCAAGCAAGTCTACTGTCTAAGGGGTAACTCTTTCTCCCTTGATCTAAAATATTTTTGTACAACGAGGGCGTTGTACGGTTTTAAGTGTGGGGTGTGGACGGTCGAAAGAGTATTTTTGAAATTTTTGCAGGAAATGACCGGTTTTCAAAATTTTTAGCAAATATTCAAAATATTTATTAGATTGTAATTTTAAAACGAATAATTTGTGAATTTTTAGCTTTGGTATTTTTCAAGAAATACTGTTTAATAGTGATCATGCTATTAGTTTAGTCAAATAAATTGAGTTTTATGAGTTAGAAAATTGGAGTATTTTAAGTTTGGAATTTAGGAAGGGACTTTCAATTAGTGGTCTTTGTTGTTCGAGCCGGTAGGTCCGAAAAGGGTGGACTCTAAAAAGGCATTTATGTACCTTACCACCTAAGATCGTCTGGTCTGGGATGATATTTCTGAAAGCTCGTTACACGGACAACATCGAAAGTCATGGATAGTTCTTTAATGACCTTTAGAATATGAATGAGTATGTACACTCTTTTGTGGACAGAAAATTTGTAATCAATGGTTCTTTAGAAATTCATGAATTCCAAATAATATTCTGGTTATGTTTTCACGAACTATTCCATTCTAACTCCTGAAGCAATAAGCTTTGAAATTAAACACATTAAAAAATTGGTTGAGTCTTAGTTAGAATCTGTTAAAAACTCTCTTGATTGGGGAAAAGCAAGGCACAAGTGTGGGGTGTTTGAAAACGCCTAGTAATATCAAGTATTTTAGTCGTTGTTAGGCCCTCTTCTTGGTGAATTTATATCATATATGCAGTGGTATTCTCACGTTTTGTGTCAGTGCTTGTTTAGAAAGAAAATATGTAAACAAGGGCTAAATGCGTACAAAATGGAAGAAGTTTTGAACATAAAGACAAAACAGTCAAATTAGCACGCGCGCCGTGGATATGTGCAAGGGCGCGACGCGCTGAGTCAGCAATGAGGCGGTGGAGAAGATTCAAATGCCGCAAAAACGGGGATAAACTCATACGCGCGCCGCGGAATCTAAATGCGCGCGGGGCAGTCTTTTATTTTTCAAAAATATAAATAGAGGTTTTAGGTCAAAATCAGTAGCAAAGACCTGGCATAGGAACGACCCCCAAGGCTTCTTTGACTCCGAGTTTCAGTTTTCAATCGACCATAATTGGTATTTATGTTTTTGTCTTTTAATTTCCAAGTAGTTTAGTAGTTTTTGGTAGCTTTGGCTAGTGTTATTGGGTGTGACAACCATTGTCATTAGTTTTTAGTTTCTGAAAGTTTAAGTTTTCTGTTTTGAACAAGTGTGGATCTGATTTTTTAATAGTTAATCATTCAGTTATTGTTAATTGCTCTTTTTATGGTTTTTATGTTTGAAATGCTTTTGGATGAATTTGATGTTTGATTGGTTTGATCTTGTGTTTCTGAATTTAGGTTATACTTCTGATTTCAGTAAACATCTTTGGTTTAGAACTTGAATTGGTTTGGTTAATGTTAGAGTTAGTTTTTGGAATTGTGGGATTTTGTGATTTTGGGATTGTTTTGGTAAAAGTCAGAAACTAGATCATCTGGTTGTAGAGTGACACTACAATTGGTAATCTGTTGCCTACCTTGACCACGAAACTCCTGTGGATCGACCCTGACTACCACTATACTAGTGTGTGTTAGGTTTATTTTACTATTTTTGACCGCACGACGACCTAGGCGTGTCAACCTTCGGAGTCCATCGGAAAAGACATTTCAGTCAATAAAACTTCATAAATGTCAAAAATCATAGAAACAACAGTTGTCTTCGTATCATAAGGATGAAAACTTTTGACCAAAATGTTTGCTTTGTTAAATGAATGAATACAATACAAAAAAGGATCATTTACAAAGGCTTCAAAAGATCAATTCAAAGTTCTTATGCATTAATGACAAAATTTGACCTTCTTTCCTGAATAATCTTATTAAAGGACAAAGCTTTGATTTTAGATTCTGATAATCATACCTCATTGCACTAAAAGGTATTTGGGAATTGACTTGAAACAAAGGTAAGACAACAAACTTCGGAGTGAGGTTAAGGCTATTTTACTATACGAAGTCTTGTGTGGTTTAGGTATCCTTAACATCATGTTTGTCTCTAAGCTCCCTGTTGAACTTAACTCGCTTCTTTGTCAAAATTAATCAAGTAGTTCTTATACTACTCAGGATAAATTGCATGCTCCGAAGTTTTCTTTATAAGTGATACCGGCATTGACTGATAAAAGAATTTAAAACTTTCTTCACTCTTGTTTCAAAATTGAACTAAACGAAGCATCTCAAACACAAAGGATTGAACAAAAATTTCAAGAACAGCATCAAAAAGCTTCACATGGTGACATTTTCAAACTCTTCGGATATGAAACTCCAAAATTGAAAGCATGTTTCAAATATAAAAATTGTTCAAAATACAAAAGAAAACAACAAAATCAATTGTCAAAAGAAACAAAGACAACAGTACAAGTAAAAAAGATGAAAGAAAGAGTACAAAAAAAATGAAAAATTCATACTCAAAGGCTTACTTCTCTATCTTAAATGATGATACAAGGAGCTCTTATAACATAGTCGAGTACCTTCTAGAGAGTATGAACATCTCAAGTAATCAGTCTTAAATGACACAGTTGAAGTGGTGTATGAATCTCAAAGGCTTGTCATTAGAGAAACATATCCAAACACCTTAACTGATGAAATGGGATAAATTTTTCAAAACATCTTCGTGTTAATCCAAATATTTCACTTCATCTTCTGATGCTCAATTCAAAAGTAAATGGTTTTGAATTTCAATGCTGTGAATGCCAACATTACTTTGCATAAAAAATTTGAAGCATAAACTAAATATCAAACTGCTTTTCAAAATGCAAAATTAACTTCAACTTAGGGTGGTTAGACTTAGACATTCCTTGACTGATGATAAATCACACAGACTTCGGAATGAAAAACGGACTTCCAACATGATCTGAATGATTCTGAATACTAACATGAAAAATTTTAATTTTATAATGATCATGGAAGCTCAGGTCAAAAGTCAAAATGCATCATAAAAAGTAACAAACCAAGCTCTTCGGAGTATTCATATCATCTTTCACAAAACTATTAACCCGAAGTGTATCAATATCCTTCGGAATGTCTTGCAACGCTTAATCAGTTTTGATCCTTCGAAGGATATAATAACATGTTACACTTGTCCTTAATGGTCCGAAGTCAATTCGATGATACAATGATTTTCACATTTATGATGTTAACAGAGACACACATTCTTTTGAATTAAATGACCGTTAACGTTAATAGAGAAAATGTTGCAAAAAGATATGAAGGTTGCATTCCGCCCTTTTTAAATTCATCATGACTGACAGATGGACCTTTTCGTTTTTGCAGGGTGAGTGGAAAGTTGAAGGCTGACGTGGCATAATATCAATGGACCTATTCAACACGATCAATTAATGCAATTGGGACCACCAATACTATATATAACACGCACCTCTTCAGTTCATCTCTTTACGCGAACACAATTCTCAAATTCCCTCTGCAAAAACCTTCTCTAATCCCTAATTTCCCTTCATCTCCTTCAATCGATCATTTATGGCATCTGCTGCACCTGAAGGATCCTCGCAAAGTCCAGAAGAGGTGTCGATTCTTGTGCTTAAGAACAAGTCGGCAAACTTACTCCTTCATTCAGACCTCAAACTTTATCCCCAACCTGTCGTTGCTCTGGTTGAATGCCTCAAGCAATCGATTCTTGGTCACGCTCTGACCTATACACCCTCCATTCCAGCTACACTTGTTCACAGAGCACATTACACTTCTAATGCTCTTTTTTATTCTGAAAACAATGTCAAATCAGTCCATTATGAAGTCCTCGATGCCGATGGCACCGCCAAGAGACTACAGCTAACAAAGGCAAAATTCGCCAAAGCCCTGAAGCTTCCAATTTTTGAATCACAAGAGATAATTGCACCAACCGGTGAACAGCTCGTTGACATGTTTAATGAGATGGGGTATGAACCACCTCTTGGTGGTATTGGAAGTTTCAAAAAGAAGCATCTTCCTAATCTGTGGAGATATTTCTTTGGCATTTTTCTTCGATGTCTATCTAGGAGAACATCAAGGCTAGATTCTGCCAGCCAAACGTTTGAGTCTTCTGTATGAAGTATACTATGATGCCAAGGTTGATTTTGTCTCGATCTTGTAGGATGATTTTTGTTCACACAAAATCATTCAGCAAAGGGGACTGAAATCTCCAATGCTAGGTTCTGGGCCATGGTAGTTCACGCGCACTACCAACGAGCAGGTATCATCTATGACCCTGATCTTCTTGAAATAAGGTACCCACACATCACAGTTCTAGCTATTGTTGAAAATTCTACTGCATTCTATGCCCAAATCCCTCATGACATGCTGGCAAAAGTCTCTCTGGATGTGGATGAAGTAAATGTTTATAGCTCCACTCTAGCTATGCCATACCCTGTTCGGTAAATTTCTCGAGTCGCTCAAATCAAAGCATTAGCCAAATCCAAAGGAAAGAAGAAGGTGACTGGAAGACCAAGTGGTCCGAAGCTAGTGAGAAAAAGGAAGGCTTCAGAGCATACACCTGTAAAACGAACCAAACCTAAAAGAACAAAGAAACCAGTGATTGTGGAGGAATCTTCGGAGGAAGAAAGAACAATCTCCGAAGATATCCATAAAGAAGGGGAAGAGGAAGAACACCACTCCGAAGGCATATCTGACTTCAGACCACCCTCTCCACCACCAACTGCAACTCTTCCTATCTCCACCACCATACATACCACATCTTCGGATGCTCCTCCCATGTCAACCTCTACAGAAACACCTCTAGTTTCTACCTCTCAAACATCTGAACCCATAACCACATCAATAGAAACACCATTTGCCTCCACCATTGAAACTTCCATCCCCGAACCCATTATAACTCCAACGGATCGTCTTTTCAACATCCCTTCCTCTGGTATGGATACGTCACTTCCTGCCTTTCCTTACCAAGAAGGTTTTGGTCTTGAATCTGGTTTTACTTCAAAACCACCAACTCCAGATGAAGCTATGGAAGCCTACCACATGGCTCCAATCAGTATGGAAAACACTGATGATGAAAACCTAGATGATGGTGACTTAGTTTTCATCAAGCAGTACAAGACCCTCAATCGAGAGCTTGATGCTCTTATTCAAACACAAAAAAGATATGATCCTTTGAAGAAACCTGAGGAAAGTGTTGCTGAGCAGATGGCTGAAGCAAAGAAATCCTTGACAGAAAAGATGGATGAAATTGTTAAGGACTCCAAAAAACGAATCCTGTATCAACAAGTCAAACTACAGCGTATTTTTGAAGTGAAGTTCAACACTGTAGTTGAACAAGTGGAAGAGAGGCATATGCTCCGTAAGGAGCAAACAGAGAAAAGAATTGATGCTCTGGTTGAAAGGATGGAGTCTTCAAACTCCGAAGTAATGAAGGCCTTAAATGACCTTTGGACTGAGAGAAAATCCTTCAACTCCTAATATCATGCCAACTTTGAAACACAGTTGTCTGATGCCCAGATGAAGATTGAAGAGTTAGCTGCCACACAATCTGCTTCTGTAGTGGCCAGCTTTGTAGAAGAATTGAGAAAGACAAACTCTTTAATTACCTCTGATGTAATTGAAAAACTGAAGTTAAGCCTTCAACCCTTAATAAACATGTCAGTCAAGATGGAAAGACACCAAACTGCATAATCAAGACAACGCGTGTTTGCTCAGTCTGACCCTTCGGCTCAACCTTCACAAGGGGGAAAATCAAGTGGTCCTACTTCTCAAGCCTTGATAACAACAACAACAACAGCAGAAACAACAGCAACAACAACAGCAAAACATACCAAGCTGTCTCGCTTGGAAGACCAACATTCATCCCACCGATTGTGTCCAAAGCTGGTCCAACCTTTACCACAATCACATCAACCGAAGCAGAAGGTTCAAGCTCAGCCCCTGTAAACAGAGAAATAAGGATTGCTCCCCACATGGAGCAAGTCTACAGAGAAATAGAAGAGAGTTTCAACAAAATGCTTCAAATCAATAACATCATCACTGAAAACAGGATCTGGACAGCAGAAACCATTGCTGCTATCGGTTTTGATGAATTTAAGGTGTTCAATAGACTTCATCTTCTCAGCTTTGAAATAAAATCTTCTGTTGATCAACAACTTGACCTGCCATACAATCCGAAGACCTTCGCCTTCTTTCAATTTTGTGAGAAACATTCCTCAGGATGAGCTGCCAGTCTTCAAAATTAAAAAGATAGCCTTCCACGCCAAGTACACAAAAGAACCAAAGGAGGTATGGAGTGTAAAACAAATCGTAAAGATTATATCAATCAAGGAATGAGAGGAGTACGAAGGGTTCCTGAATTATAACTTCTTCGTACTTCATGGTTCCAAGGATGAAGAATCAAGATTCACGATTGCACACTTTCCAATCATGAATCCTAATGACTTTATTGTACTTCTTGATTTGATGAACGCCTCCGCAGGCCACGAAGCTGAAAATATGATGATCTTTCGAGCTGCGAAGAATCACATCCTATTCTTCTTTCGGAATTATTTGTTGAGGTTTGCAAAGTTTGACATAGAGATTGCACACCTCTTCGGACAATCTCTCGCTCCTCCTCCGTGTACAGTTGAAAATTTTGATCATCTTAAGCAAGGGCAGATTATGGAAAAGCCCTGGGGAGTGGTGTTCAAGGGGCTATCCAAAGAAGAAGAAACAGTTGTGGCGAAATTCTTTGAAATCGATTACAAAGGTCTTTACCCTTCGCCTTCTATCACTAATATTCTGTCTTTGGTAAACAACTGTTTCGTAAACCATTGGCAATAGAAGAAGAAGGTAAGGGAACATCTCAATTGGTGGCTTGCAGTGAGATATGCCTTAAGGCATGCATTCAAAAAGAATTTTCCCAAGTAGGCTTCGGATGCACTTCACACAAAGGGGGAGATTGTTGGGAATATTTGTGCTGAAGTGCAGGACCATCCGAAGACATAGAGATCAAGAATAGAAGACCCCGAAGCCTGAAGACTCCGAAGGGTTTATCCTAGAGGATCCGAAGGCTTAGACGTAACAACTTTTGTAAGCACACGGATGCAACAGGCTACGTGTTGCACATTCCTGCACTATGATTGGCTAGTACACTGATAGAATATCCTCTCTGATTTTGTTTGTACTTTGGGTATCACTGATTAAGTATAAATATGAGTGATACATATCTGTGTCGAGTGTTCATTTAGATCCATTCTCTTTGTAAAACCATAATTCATGAAATCTAAGCATTCGACACTTGTTATCCAATTCTATCGTGTTGTTCATTACTCTAACTAGTATTTGCTTGTGTTATTCGTTTTGTTTGATTGATATTGCTAGAATACTTGTCATTAGTCTATCATTGATTGAATTCAACACCCAACACATCTTATATATATTGTTGTTAAAAGTTAACATTTATATGTATAAGAATCAGTCAGTCAAATTGCTAGTATGCCTCATCACGGAACTGGTCTATAAAGGGGTATAAATAAACTGCTTATAAAATGGTAGTTGAATGGGTGTCCACTCTCACCCACCGCTTCCTTGATCAGTGGAGTGTCGTTAGCAGAATGGATTTGATAGGACGAACCTAATCTCATTAAAAGTATATTGCTATTAGACAAAGTACTAGAACCTAAATAAAATCCCAATCTAGTTGCTTTAGGAAAATGTGAAAAGTATGCTTACCCAAGAAGTTGCACATTACACTTTATGAATCGTTAGTGGAGCGTGTGTGGTTAACCGACACACTAATAGGGATTCATAAAGAGTGGTAATGGGTATCTAATAAATTATCATTGTTGATGGAGCCTGTGTGGTTAACCGACACATCAATTTGAGATGATAACTGACATTGAGGTTACCAAGCACATGTGCATGGTTATTCACATCTTGTTTATGATCCTCGGCATCCCATTCACAAATGGAAGAGCATAATCTGAGACTAAACATGCCATTGAATATTTTCAATGAATATCAAAGTTCTAGGAATTTCATAGAAGCTGAAATTGATAAAAGTGTATCTACCTTAATGACCATTATGTTGTGATTACGACATCCCTCTTCACACCATAGTTGGGATATTTTGGGACCTAGCCTTATTAAATAATAATTGGGTAATTATTTAAAAGGATTAAATTAAACTAATAAATTCTGATTTATAGATGTCTGAAGCCAGTGTCAATACTCCTCCTTCAACATCCATTTCTGAAAGGTTAAGAAAGTACCTGTTGAATATAGAAAGGCTGACTGGCTTGAACTATGTAGAATGGCTTCACAAATAGAGAATGGGTCTTAGTTTTGCTGGCAAGTCATATCTGATTCAGTATCCCTTCCCCGTCTACCAAAACATGGCATCACATAGTAGCTTTGGGATGAGCATGACTTCTTGATTGATGATTCCGAAGAAGTTCGTAGCCTCTTGCTGTTAACCATTGACCCCGCCATCCATAGGGATTTTGAATTCTTGGGGTCCTATGAGTTAGCACGACTGGTTGAAGAAAAGTTCCGAAAGCCGTTTGTGAAGGGATTCTATGCAAACAATGAACACAAAAATTCTTATGGTTCACATGCAACGTTTTCTTCTATGAAGATTAGAACTAAAAACCTAAAGGATACAGTTCAATTCTAAAGAAGAATTAGGAAAACCAACCTTTGATCTTATGATCCTTCAAGCAAGCAGCAAAAGAATCCTGCCTCAAATGCAAGTCACACCCAAGTGATGGAAGAATCAGTACACCAGAGTAATTCCAGAGAGAGGGAGGCGTGGGATTTAGGGCATCCAGGGGGTTCCTTATGTAACGCCCCAATTTCAAAATTTCTAAAATTTATTTATTATCAAGGTTCCAATAAAATATTTCTTCCAAAAAGTAAATTTGTTGGACATATTTATTAAATCAACAGCGGAAACATTTAAAAATCAAAACATAATTCTTCAAAATAAATCTCTTGTATGCGATGCGCCGCCGTCACGCCTTGCCCTTCCCTTTGTCATTTGAAATACCTGAAATGTTATAAATCAACGGGTAAGCTTAAAGCTTAGTGAGTCCACAAATTACCATACATGCCCACACATTAAACAACCCGTCCTCGAGAACGACCCGACCCTACCCGCCATACAACAGCTACGGGCGTCCATCATACAACAGCTATGGACACGGGAAGGTTCTACCCATCATACAACAGCTATGGGTTCCCAGTTATGGCCCAGCCCATCATACAATAGCTATGGGACAAGGCATAGTCCAACTCGCCATACAACAGCTACGAGGGGACACGCATCAGTACTGAGCCCAACAACAAATAACCACAAATATAGAGCAAATCATATAACTGTAAATAACACACAAGATGCCTAACATGCAACATCATATAGTAAGGTGAGGATACTCACCTGATTTGAAACCGCACAGATATTCTCTAATATCCAAACTTAGCTCGTCCACACACCTAAATCCCACACACATACATCATATCAATTACTGACTAGGCTCTTACAGACCTGTCTAAAGGTTAGACTCACTATTTGCCATCAAACCGTGGTCAAAACTAAATTCCTGGACAAACAGTCGCTCGCCACGGCGCGCCGCTGACATAGCCAGTCCGTGTCGCGGCTCGTAACATTCCAAAATGTTTTTCAGTACATCAATCGGCTAGGGTTCCTTTCTACACCCTTCCTGGGATCAGAAGCTACCCTAAGGTCACTTCCTTATGGACATGCAAGTCCATGCATGTCCTTGGTTCAAACCCTAAGGGCTACAAATCGTCTAAAGTTACAAACCAACTGGTAACACCATATGACGGGATAAAAAGAAAAGTCAGAAGAGTAAATCTTCTTACCTTACTTCTGAAGGACGGAGTGATGCCCACGATTCGTCCTAAACCTTCTCCCGCGTTGGATCTCCTTCTTCTAATCTCCCAAAACCTTCAACGCCTCGAGACCAAAGAGTATCTGCCGAAACCAGACACCTCTACTCTAGAAACTCCCCAAAAACACGAACCCTAGGGCTGGGTCCCTTTATATAGGCGTTTAAATCCGAATTAGGGTTTTTCACTCTAGAGGCGCACCGCGTCGCGGGTTCTTTAGAACCGCGCCGCGCGTACAAATCCTACGCAATTCTAGATTCTTCCAAAAGCTGCGCCGCGGATTCCTTCGGGCCGCGACTCGGCGGAACGGGTCTTACAATTCTCCCCCACTTAACTGGATTTCGTCCCTGAAATCCGTGCCGGTAAATAATTCTAGATAATGCCTCCGCATTTCCTCCTCCGGTTCCCAAGTCCATTCGGACCCTTTTCGATGCTGCCACTGAACCTTCACTAATCCTATTGTTTTATTCCGCAAAGTCTTTATCTTCTTTTCAATGATGGCAATTGGTCGCTCCACATAATTTAGACGTTCATCTAATTGAATATCCTCCAAAGGTACTATTTTGGATTCCTCAGTCACGCACTTTCTGAGCTGCGAAACGTGAAACGTGTCGTGAATCTGACTAAGCTGTTCGGGCAGCTCCAACCGGTAAGCTACCTCACCTATACGGGCGACAATTCTATATGGTCCAATGTACCTAGGGCCAAGCTTTCCTCGCTTCCTAAAACGAATAACTCCCTTCCAAGGCGACACCTTTAGAAGAACATAATCCCCAACTTGAAACTCGAGATCGGACCGTCGCCTATCCGCATAACTTTTCTGTCGGCTTTGAGCGGTTAACAATCTCTCCCGAACCTTCTGAATTAACTCAGTTGTCTTGAGCACCACCTCTGTACTACCCAATACCCGCTGGCCAACCTCGCCCCAGCAAACAGGTGTCCGACATTTTCTTCCATATAACATTTCAAAGGGAGCTCTGCCAATGCTCGCGTGATTACTGTTATTGTAAGAAAACTCAGCTAAAGGGAGATGGGAATCCTGACACGCCTAGGTCGTCGTGCGGTCAAAAATAAGAGAAAACCTAACACACACTAGTATAGCGGTAGTCAGGGTCGATCCGCAGGAGTTACGTGGTTAGGACAAGACGATAGATTACCAACTGTAGTGTCACAGCTACAGTCAGCGGTATTGTTTCTACTTTTCCAAAAATCAACTAAAAACACAATTCCAAGACCACTGCAAAAACCTAACTCAAGCATGAACTAAACTAACCCAAATCAAATCCTAGACTAAAGTTCCTTACTGAAATCAGAACTAAATTCAGAATCCAGAAGCAAACAATCAATCCAATATAATCAAAACACATCCAAACATCAATAATGCAAAATAACATCAAACCGAATGATTACTTTTATAAATCCAAAAACCAAACATCAAACCAATATCCAAACAATCAAATCAGATCTAAAATACCAACTATTCTACTAAAATCAGAAACTATGAATCCCAACAAACATCGAGTAATCGATGGAAATCTCAATTGTGGAATATCTCGATACCGAGTTGATAAAACAAGAGAAAAACTAAATAACTAACCAAAATGTTGATTCCCACTGAAAAACTGACGAAATAGTGCCTTCGGATCCCTCCTTTGCGTCCCGGGATGAGTGAAAAGTTTATTGTTCTTTGAGTTAGAGTGGAATAGTTTGTGAAAACATAATCAGAATATTCTTTGGAATTCACGACTTTCTAAAGAACCCTTGATTACAAATTTTTGGTATGCAAAAAGCAAAGTTACTCATTCAGATTCTAAAGGCCGCTAAAGAACTGTCCATGACTTTCGATGTTGTCCGTGTAACGAGCTTTCAGAAATACCATCCCAGACCGGACGATCTTAGGTGGTAAGGTGCATAAATGCCTCTTCGAGGCCACCCTTTTCGGACCTACTGGCTCGAACAACAAAGGCCACTGATTGACAGTCCCTTCTTAAATTCCAATCCTAAAATACTCCAATCTTCTAACTCCTAAAACTCAACTTATTTGACTAAACTCATAGCATAATAACAACTAAATAGTATTTCTTGAAAAATACCAAAGCCAAAACATTCAGAAACTATTCGTTTCAAAATTAAAACCTATTAAAAATTTTGAAAAATTGCTAAAAATTTTAAAAATTTGGTCATTTTCCGCAAAAATTTTCAAAAACTACTCTTTCGACCGTCCACACCCCACACTTAAAACCGTACAACGTCCCCGTTGTACAAAAAATATTTAGAACAAGGAAGAGAGAGTTACCCCTTTTGGAACGGCGAATTGCTTGATTGTTGGGACCATTTGTAGCAGAATTGATTGTTCGTCGTCTCGATGAAATTCGGGAGTCGGGCGCAGCAGTAAACACGCCGGCATAACACGAGTGTAGGGGTACGGCGACCTCACACTTGCGTTATGCAACTCCATCAGTTGGTGCAGCAAACACAGTTTGGCAGATACTAACAAACATATTAAAAATTGCAAAATACACAAAAGAAAATTATTTATTGCTAGTTGTTGTCCTTGCTGATTCCCCGTCTCCGCGACGCCCAAGTGTCAAGGCCGCGACACGTAGATGTGATGAAATCCGATGTCTGTCGACCAAGTTCGAATGTCTGCGGCGCAAGATGAAGATGACCGCGTCGCGCGTATGCACGAAAAGCTCCAGAATTTTCGATTTTTCAATTTTTAGCCCGTTTTTCAAATTGATTGCACCAATATGTTCCTAAACTAAAGCCTAACAAAAGCCCTAAGTTTAATTTCAGAAAAACAAGCTATAATTGCCCTAATTTCTCATTTGGGTCAAAAACCCCAAATTATGAACCCTAGATTTTTGATTTTCGAATCCAACCTGTTTTAATCAAATTGAACACACCAATAGCATCCTAAACTAACCACTAACAAAAGCCCTCTGTCAATTTCACGAAAAACAAGCAACAAATTCTCCAAATCGAGCAAAAACCCGAAGAACTCTAATTTTGAGCCCTAATTCACAAATTCCTGATTTCTGCATGTTTTCATCAAATTGAAGGCATCAATAGGTAGCTAGGGCAGCGATTAAGAGACCCTAGGTGTCAATTTTTCGAAAAACAAACCAGAAAACCATCGATTTGAGGTTGGAAGGTCCGGTTTTCCGAAAAACCCAAAAACGGCCCTCATTTTCGAAAATGCTCAAATCCGACTTGTTTTTGCTCAATTGATCGTACCAACATGTTGCTAAAGGACCGATTACCAAACCCCAAGCTTCAATTTCATGCAAAATGATCGAGAAATGGTCCGATTCGGGGTTGGAAGTTCCGATTTCGCGGAACCCCCAATCGGCTCAAAACCTCTGAAATCCGACTTGTTTTGCACGAAATCATGAAAGGGAAAGTTGAGATACATACCTTGGATGCTTAATTGCGGATTGGTTGGATCAATTTCATGAAAACTCGAAAAATCTGATTGTGTATGTGCGTATTCGGCTTGGCAGATGCGAAGGGGAGGGAGGAGTTCCAATCTTAGCGACGAGAATGTTGGGGGAGGGTTGACCACGTGTTTGACCAGGAGTTAGCGTCACTAATATTAAAATTAGTGGCGCTAACTTGTAATTTTCTATTTTTTTCGCGATTTTTCCATATTTTTAAAACCCGTTCGACCACCCCACACTCGAGTTATGCCAGGACATTTTGAAAAAAATTTCCAAGTGATATTTTGACAAAATAAAAACTAGAAATTAAAAACAAAAATAAAAAAAATACTTACCGAAATGCCGGGTTGCCTCCCGAAAGTGCTTCTTTGTTTGGTCTTTTAGCTGGACCGTTTTTCTGCGGCTACGGTGGGTCGTACACCATTTGACTCCACTGAATTTCAGTTACCACCGTCCCTTCGCTGATCTCGTACTCTAATTTCCCTAGGTCAAATGGTTTGCCGGTTCCTCTGCTGCTGCCCAGTTTCCGTTTCCAGCTGATTTCCCGCGAGTGCTTGAAAGTAGCTTTGAACCTCCAAGCTCGGTCCTTTCTTCTGCACCTCTTCAAAGTCAAGGGTTTGACATGAAGCGTGCCTAGCGCTGCCCCCAGTATTTGTTTTGTAGATTTCATTTTGCCAGTGTACCACGTGCCATCTTCAGTTTGCAATTTTGGCTTGCAATGCCAGTAAATATTTTCCAATCGACTAGGATTGAAAAGCAACATATCAGGATGCTTCCATATGTCCTCATCGATGGTATTGATCACATCTAATTTTCCATTTATGAATGGATCATGAGTGCCAAAGAAATCATGTTTATTATTTTCAAAGACCAACTCGTCAGCATCATCTTCTTGATCATCGTCCAATAGGTGGATCGGGACCAAGAGTGAGCGACTAGTTTGATCTAGTGGTGGTACAAAGTCACCCATCACCAGATCCTTACTTTCAAAATGCTCAAAATTTTCAAAATTTTTAGGAATTGTTGGGCTGGGGTCTGTACTGTCACTTACAGCCTCCTCCACAACCTCCTCATCAATCAAATCGTCTGGTGATGGTATGGATTCACTCATCACCAGCTCGACATTATCAACATTTTCAAAAATATCAAAAACATCAAAAGCTGTTGAGTCAGAGGTAGCATTGTCACCTACAACCTCTTCCTCAACAACATTTTCGACCATCTCAGTGGTCTCTTGACTTTCCCATGGTGTATGCCCTTCCATCACATATTCAGGACATGCAAGTTCACACACAACATTATTGGTACAAAAATTACTCGCCTCAGTTTTTGGCGAGTATGGCGGAAATCCCAAACTTTGGTCGTTCATAGAACACGACTCAGCACAATTACCTTGACGATTTTTGTTGTATTGATGGTTGTTGTCAATGTAATTGCCATCATAACTCTGCCCTCCGTGATTATTCGGCCTATATGGTCGTCCATCGTTGTTGCTGTGGTATTGCTCTTGACCATACACTTGATGAACCTCTTGTGGTCTTTGTTCTTGTTGACTGTGCTGCTGTTGATTTGGTGGTCCTTGCTGCACGGTGGCCAATACTGTATCGAGCTTCCTGCTAAGGGCACCGATCTCATTCTTCACCTCCTTCTTCCAGTTGTTATCGATATCTACTGCTGCCACCGATGAGGTGCTGTTTGTCTTCCTTATTGAATGATTGAACTTGGATCCATTGCTGATTTTCTCCAAGAACCTCCATGCCGTCTCACTATCTTGCAGCATAATTGTCCCTCCAAAGGATGCATCAATCATGCCCTGGCTCAAACTGTCGACACCGTTGTAGAATATCGTGACCAACTGCCATCGTGGAAACTCGTGGTGTGGACATGAGCGTAATAGCTCATTCAATCTCTCGAAAGCATCATGGAATGCTTCCCCGGGCTTTTGATGGAACTCCTGTATATCTCTTCTTACTTCCATTGTCTTGCTTGTAGGGTAGAACTCTTGTAAGAACCATGTCCTCAACTGCTTCCAAGTGGTGATACTGTTGGCCGGCAGCGACATGAACCATTACTTAGCCTTGTCCTTTAATGTGAATGGAAACAACTTAAGCCTAACGATATTCCTATCAGCATTTCTAGGTATGTTCACGTTGGCTATAGCTAAGAACTCGTGAAGATGATTATAAGGATTATCATGCTTATGACCCCTAAATTTAGGCAACACACCTAACAACTCTGGCCCAATCTCTACCTGACAATCTACATTTTCAGGAAAAAATATAGGCGATGACTCATCATACTCCCGTGGCTGGAAGTGCGATGCAACCGACTGCCCACTCGGTTGTGCAAAATAAAGCGGAGGAACGAAATTACCGTTATTGTAGAGCTGATACCGTTGTCCTCGCCACTGATTGCTATGTTGTTGCTGTCGTGGAGGTCCTCGACCTTGGTTCCACTGGTTGTTATTGTAATAAACCGGGCCAGCATAACACGTGTATTGACCCGGGTACATGTAATCACCCATTGTGAGGACGTACACATACAAAAATTAAAAATCAAAAATCAAACATCAAAAGAAAAGAAAAAAAATACCACTGATCGTCTATCCTAAGCGCACAACTCCCCGGCAACAGCGCCAAAATTTGACACGCCTAGGTCGTCGTGCGGTCAAAAATAAAAGAAAACCTAACACACACTAGTATAGCGGTAGTCAGAGTCGATCCGCAGGAGTTACGTGGTTAGGACAAGACGATAGATTACCAACTGTAGTGTCACAGCTACAGTCAGCCGTATTGTTTCTACTTTTCCAAAAATCAACTAAAAACACAATTCCAAGACCACTGCAAAAACCTAACTCAAGCATGAACTAAACTAACCCAAATCAAATCCTAGACTAAAGTTCCTTACTGAAATCAGAACTAAATTCAGAATCCAGAAGCAAACAATCAATCCAATATAATCAAAACACATCCAAACATCAATAATGCAAAATAACATCAAACCGAATGATTACTTTTATAAATCCAAAAACCAAACATCAAACCAATATCCAAACAATCAATTCAGATCTAAAATACCAACTATTCTACTAAAATCAGAAACTATGAATCCCAACAAACATCGAGTAATCGATGGAAATCTCAATTGTGGAATATCTCGATACCGAGTTGATAAAACAAGAGAAAAACTAAATAACTAACCAAAATGTTGATTCCCACTGAAAAACTGACGAAATAGTGCCTTCGGATCCCTCCTTTGCGTCCCGGGATGAGTGAAAAGTCGGACGGGACTCCGGTATTTATAGTTGTGCGAAATTAGGGTTTCCGCGCCGCGACATTGTCTTTCCCGCGTCGCGCGTGTTGCCTTATCCCGACTTTTCGGAGTTTAAAAGTCAAAAACGCAGATTTTATGATTTTTTGACATTAGCGTCGCTAATGTGGAAATTAGCGTCGCTAATGTTGCTTCTAGAAGATTCCTGGCGCGCATTCGAATTTTAAATCTGAATTTTTCCCTCCTGCGTAGATTAGCGACGCTAACTATAAAAGTTAGCGACGCTAATGTGTCCAGACTTCTTTTTCTTGTCCGTTTTGCTCCGTAACTTCTCCAGAATTGCACTAAAACCCCTGCATTTATACTAAAAGCATTTCCAAGCACTTTGGCACAAAAGTAAGTGATATTAGCCAATTAATAAAGATATATTAACTAAAACACGGCTAAATAACGCCTAAATACTTGATATTACTAGGCGTTATCAAATCCCAACTTCCGCCAAAATCGATGACACATGCCCTAAGCATATCCTCCAGCGTTTGAATTGTCCTCTCACTCTGCCCATCCGTCTGAGGATGATATGCTGTGCTGAAATGAAGGCGAGTGCCTAATTCCTCATAAAACTTCTTCCAAAATCTAGACGTAAACCGGACATCCCGATCGGATATCACCGAGACCGGTATACCATGCCGAGAGATAATCTCATCTAGGAAGACCTTAGCCAATTCCTTTGCAGAGTAAGTCTCTTGGATGGGGAGGAAATGAGCACTTTTGGTCAACCTATCCACGATAACCCAAATAGTGTCCATATGTCGAGGGGTTCTTGGCAACTTCGTGATGAAATCCATTGTGATATGCTCCCATTTCCATTCTGGGATCTCAAGAGGCTGCAACTTACCATGAGGCCGTTGGTGCTCGGCCTTGACCTTACGACAGGTCAAGCATCTTTCGACAAACCAAGCTACTTCCCTCTTCATGCCTGGCCACCAATAATATTCGCGCAGATCCCTATACATTTTAGTTGCTCCAGGGTGGATAGAGAACCTGGATTTATGTGCCTCCTCCAATAGGGTTTGACGAACCCCGCCCAGCTTCGGTACCCAAATTCTCTCATGGCAAGTTAACAAATCCCTACTATCTTTGACCATAGCTGCCAACTGACCCACAATCCTCTCACTTTTCTGATTCTCGCTCTTGCTGGCTTCCACCTGGGCTTTCCTAATCAGCTCAAGCAGCGGTGTCACAATTGTCATCCTTAGACAAACGCCCCGAAGGGGTGCACTCGAAGCCTTACGACTTAACGCATCCGCTACCACATTGGCCTTTCCAGGGTGGTAGTGTATCTCACAATCATAGTCTTTTAATACATCCAACCATCTTCTCTGTCTCATATTGAGGTTTGACTGATCCATCAGGTACTTCAAACTCTTATGGTCCGTGAAAATGGTGCACTTCACTCCATACAAATAGTGTCTCCAAATCTTGAGAGCGAAGACCACCGCTCCCAATTCCAAATCATGAGTAGGGTAGTTAGTTTCATGGGGCTTCAACTGTCGCGAGGCGTAAGCAATCACCCTGCCTCGTTGCATCAAGACTGCCCCCAATCCCGTGATTGATGCATCGCAATAAACTACCATATCCTCCATGCCCTCAGGCAAAGTCAAAACCGGAGCTTCACACAATTTCCGCCGCAAAGTCTCAAAAGCTTGCTGCTGCTCTTCACCCCACCGAAAAGCAGCATTTTTCTTAGTTAGCCGGGTCAAAGGTACTGCAACCTTTGAGAAGTCTTGGATGAAACGACGATAATAACCAGCCAGACCCAAGAAACTTCTAATCTCCGAGGGAGTCTTCAGAACCTCCCACCGCATCACGGCCTCCACCTTAGCCGGGTCTACCATGATTCCTTGCTCATTTACAATGTGACCCAAAAACTGAACCTCCCGTAGCCAAAAGTCACACTTGGATAATTTTGCATAAAGCTTCTCCTTCCTTAAGGTCTCTAATACTTCCTTTAAGTGTTGTTCATGTTGTTCCCTGCTCTGAGAGTAGACTAAGATGTCGTCAATGAAAACTATAACCGACCGATCCAACATCGGTCGACACACCCGATTCATTAAATCCATAAAAGCTGCAGGTGCATTGGTCAGTCCAACGACATCACTACAAACTCGAAGTGGCCGTACCTCGTCCGAAAAGCCGTTTTCGAGATGTCTTCCTCCCGAACTCGCATTTGATGGTAACCTGACCGCAAATCAATTTTTGAAAACCACGAAGCGCCCTGCAGTTGGTCGAATAAGTCGTCGATGCGAGGCAATGGATATCGATTCTTCACCGTAAGCTTATTCAACTCACGATAATCTATGCACATCCTGTTGGAACCATCCTTCTTCTTAACAAACAAAATAGGCGCTCCCCATGGCGAGCAACTGGGTCGAATAAATCCCTTATCTAATAATTCTCGAAGTTGAATAGACAACTCCAGCATCTCCGGAGGCGCAAGACGATACGGTGCTTTTGCTATCGGAGCTGCACCGGGAGTTAAGTCGATCTTAAATTCCACCTGTCTCTCTGGCGGCACGCCAGGCAGGTCCTCGGGAAAAATATCAGGAAAATCCCGAACCACTGGTATATCACCTGCTTTCTGCTGCGGCTTCCTTTCTCGTGTGTCTACAACATAAGCCACAAATCCCGAACCTCCATGCTGAAAATGTCTGCGTGCCCTAGCAGCTGAACAGAAAACTGCACCTCGATTCTTTCTCTCGCCCTGCACAACCAGCTCTCCCCCACTTGGGGTTTGAATCCACACTCGCTTGTTCTTACAATCGATCCATGATTCATGATGACCCATCCAATCCATACCGATGATGACTCGGGAGTCACTCAACGGTATAGGGATGAGATCGATCGGAAACTTTATTCCTTGAATCACGACTTTGCATCCCCGATAAACACTAGTCGCTTGCACGGTTTTATCATCCGCAATTTCCACTTCTAACGGCTGATGAAGAGTTCCTAAAGCAATACCGAAACTCTTTCCCAACACGGCACACACAAAAGAATGACTAGCACCCGAATCAAATAGTGCAAAGGTAGGCGTAGAGTTGACTAAGAATGTTCCTAATCAAAGCATAATAGACATATTAATTACACACACCACAAACACGAGGCAAGTAAAGAAAGAGTACCCGTGACGACGTCGGGCGCATCCTGTGCCTCCTCGGCGGTCATGACGAATGCTCGACCCTTGGTCTTAGGGGCTTCACCTTTCCCCTGCCTACCATCGGTAATCCGGAGTGTAGTGGGTGCCGGATTCTGAACCACTCCCTGAGTCAGACGGGGACATTGGGCCTTGAAGTGGCCTACCTGATTACAATTAAAACAAATCTTGACCTCTTGGCGACAATCTTTAGCATAGTGGCCCTCCTTTCCACACTTATGGCATATTAGCACCCAGCAACGCCCCTCATGATTCCTTCCACATTTACCACACTTACCCTGGCTCCTTTGCCCTTGCTTTCCCTGATCTGCCCCTCGAAATTTCTTCGACACCTGCTGAGTCTGAGCAGGCGCCGGACGCTTCTGCTTTTGTTGGGTTTCCAGTTCCAAATCTCAGGCCCGAGCGGCCGCTATCATATCAGTAAGAGTTTGGTGCCTAGCAGCAGACACAAATTCCCGAATGTCTGTGCGAAGCATTGCCAAGTATCGGGTCATCCTCATGCGCTCGGTTGCCGCAAACTCTGGACAGAAGAGTGCCCGTTCATTAAAATTCTTGGTGATTTCCGTCACCGTCTCAG
The DNA here is from genome assembly GCA_023525715.1 of Cichorium intybus. Lineage (NCBI taxonomy): Eukaryota > Viridiplantae > Streptophyta > Magnoliopsida > Asterales > Asteraceae > Cichorium > Cichorium intybus. The sequence goes on from CM042014.1 coordinate 55,971,281, forward strand.
TAGTCTGGGTCAGATTTAGGTATTCATGCGCCAAGCGTTCCATTTCCACTTGTGGAACATACTCCAATTTGAACTGTTCCTTAAACTGCGGCCATGTAATGGCATCCAACTGAGCAGGAGTGAGATCTTTCGTTCGTATCTCCCACCAATATTTCGCACCCTCTCATAAAAGATTCGCCGCAAACGTTACCTTGGAGTCCTCATGACAGGAACATGTGCGGAAAGCACCCTCCACTGCAGAAATCCACCGCATGCTAACAATCGGATCCCTGCCCCCATCGAATATCGGAGGCAAACAAGCCGAAAAGTCCTTATAACTTGCATCCCTTGCACGTGATGTGCCCTGAGTAGCCAGTCGTTCCTCGAGCATTGCCCAAAGCTCAGCCTTAATCGTACCAAAGAACTGAGGTATCGCAGCCAACACTTCTCGCGAAACCTCCTCCGCTATCAGGTTACGGAGATTCTCATCAGTCGGTCCTCCCCCACTTGAGGCACCCGCATCTGCTCCACCGTTACTTCGAGTGACTGCCATTCTGAAATGCGCAACAGTTTCTAATATCAATACTCGGGTCACTCCTATCTATCCAACTACTTGACTTTTTAGGGCTTTGTTTGACTACTCTTGACTCAAGCGTGAATCCTATGCTTTCGGTAATACTGGCCTGGTACTACCTTCCACACCTATTCGCCCTTGTTCCAAGTTCGTCAACCAACCTCCTAAAACGTCACACGCACTAAACCATTTCGTTTGACTCATGTGGTCATGCACCGTGGTGCCTAATCTTTTGATCTAACTCTCCATCTCACACGTGCCTAAGAGAACTATTGCTAATGTCGTCGAGTCACCTCACGGACGCACAGTCGTACACAATCAGGAATAAGATAGACGTTTGAATAACTGATCTACCCTAAAGTCACAACCAAACAAGGAACAGCCAGTAAGGCCAGACCAAGAATTCTTAGGCTATCTTACCCTAATTGTATATAACCTACCAGCATTCACTAAGCAACCTAACGACAGTAGCATAAAATTCCAAAGTAGCACATATGGTATAAAAACAGTCTACAGAGTATATTATCCAGGCAGCTTTACATCTTAGCACAATACATTTTATCACATAACACAAACTTGGCATGGGTAATTGGGAATCACAAAACTTACTTGAGCTCGGCTGACGGTTCGCATCGCATCTTCTTTTACTTTAATTTAACCTTCCAAAAACATTTTCTTAACAAAATCGCTCAGTCCTAAGTTTGAGTTTGGATTCCCAATACAGTTCATCCAAATCCCTCAAACCAAGGCTCTGATACCAATTTGTAACGCCCCAATTTAAAAATTTCTAAAATTTATTTATTATCAAGGTTCCAATAAAATATTTCTTCCAAAAAGTAAATGTGTTGGACATATTTATTAAATCAACAGCGGAAACATTTAAAAATCAAAACATAATTCTTCAAAATAAATCTCTTGTATGCGATGCGTCGCCGTCACGCCTTGCCCTTCCCTTTGTCATTTGAAATACCTGAAATGTTATAAATCAACGGGTAAGCTTAAAGCTTAGTGAGTCCACAAATTACCATACATGCCCACACATTAAACAACCCGTCCTCGAGAACGACCCCGACCCTACCCGCCATACAACAGCTACGGGCGTCCATCATACAACAGCTATGGACACGGGAAGGTTCTACCCATCATACAACAGCTATGGGTTCCCGGTTATGGCCCAGCCCATCATACAACAGCTATGGGACAAGGCATAGTCCAACTCGCCATACAACAGCTACGAGGGGACACGCATCAGTACTGAGCCCAACAACAAATAACCACAGATATAGAGCAAATCATATAACTGTAAATAACACACAAGATGCCTAACATGCAACATCATATAGTAAGGTGAGGATACTCACCTGATTTGAAACCGCACAGATATTCTCTAATATCCCCACTTAGCTCGTCCACACACCTAAATCCCGCACACATACATCATATCAATTACTGACTAGGCTCTTACAGACCTGTCTAAAGGTTAGACTCACTATTTGCCATCAAACAGTGGTCAAAACTAAATTCCTGGACAAACAGTCGCTCGCCGCGGCGTGGCTCCTCGCTCTACGCGCCGCGGCTACCATTGCACAATTACGGGGTTTCAGTCGAATCCGCGCCGCTGACATAGCCAGTCCGCGTCGTGGCTCGTAACATTCCAAAATGTTTTTCAGTACATCAATCGGCTAGGGTTCCTTTCTATACCCTTCCTGGGATCAGAAGCTACCCTAAGGTCACTTCCTTATGGACATGCAAGTCCATGCATGTCCTTGGTTCAAACCCTAAGGGCTACAAATCGTCTAAAGCTACAAACCAACTGGTAACACCATATGACGGGATAAAAAGAAAAGTCAGAAGAGTAAACCTTCTTACCTTACTTCTGAAGGACGGAGTGATGCCCACGATTCGTCCTAAACCTTCTCCCGCGTTGGATCTCCTTCTTCTAATCTCCCAAAACCTTCAACGCCTCGAGACCAAAGAGTATCTGCCGAAACCAGACACCTCTACTCTAGAAACTCCCCAAAAACACGAACCCTAGGGCTGGTTCCCTTTATATAGGCGTTTAAATCCGAATTAGGGTTTTTCACTCTAGAGGCGCACCGCGTCGCGGGTTCTTTAGAACCGCGCCGCGCGTACAAATCCTACGCGATTCTAGATTCTTCCAAAAGCCGCGCCGCGGATTCCTTCGGGCCGCGACTCGGCGGAACGGGTCTTACACCTTATATAGCCTCCTAAGGTTACACCTGAAACCCTAGAAAGCCTCCAAGTGGACAAGGCTTTTGGCCACTTGGACCAGACTCCCCAAAACCCTAATAGGGTTTCGCCAAAACCCTAATAGGGTTTCGCCAAAACCCTAATAGGGTTTCGCCAAAACCCTAATAGGGTTTCGCCAAAACCCTGGAGGAGCCTCCAGGGTGGCACCAACTTTGCCCCAGGTTTTTACCTGGCCAGTTATTCAACTATTGAATAAATGCCAAACCAGTCCCTGCACCTTTTAATTAATTAATTTAATCACTGAATTAAATCCAATTAATTCTAGATTAAATCTTAATTAATTATCATAGTTTCTAATTAATATATTAACACTTAAATATATTAATAAACCATATATATATATATATATATATATATATATTCTATTGATTTATTATACAATTAATAAATCAACTATTCTCTCTACTGAACTATATATTTATCCTCCATCTATGAGGGCAACCCAAATGGACTTTGCTTTTATTCATAAGATAAATACAATTATAAGTCATGGCTTAGACACCTAATCCAACAGTCTCCCACTTGGATAAGTCTATGACTTTAATTGTCTGAACTCTGACCCAGTCAGTTTTGTCCAAAGATAAGTGATCTGATGATCCTCCGTCCAACAGGATATTTTCAGACTCAAGACATGGACTAACATCAATCTTGGTCTGACACTCTGTTTCTCGATTTCTGATTTGCATATGACTTTAGAGACTACTAATTGAACACATCAATTTAGTCCCGGTTGGCCAACACTTTCAGTCAACTTCAAAATCATCGAGAGGCCTACAGATATCTGTTTCCTATCGGGTCAGGGGACGGATAAGTTTCGACTTATATGTCTATATCTTTTGCGGGTCCAAATACATACAACAATGCATTTTATAACACCGAGTTACTGGCGCGTTTTCGCATTGCCAATAAGCACTTGTATCGCAAATAACAGATAATATCTCTCCACTTAAAGATCACCGGATATTATCGTCTTAACATTGCTCGTGATATAATCCATGAAGCAATCTGTTAAGCGCGGGTTTATCCAATACTCAAATCTCTATTTTCTAAGTACTCATGAACGTTGCAGCAGTCTTACTGCAATGTCTAACTCATTAGACAGTCTGCAACCGATTCATGACAGTCTTAGTTCATACTTACTTCCTAACAGTATGATCGACTGTGGAGTTTTAAATAATCTAATTATTAAGGAAGTTAAACATGCAAATATAGAAACATAGAAATAAACAATTGACAAAAGCAATAACAATACTCATTTATAAATCTCAATTATAAAATCACCGAGTCAATTACATTTATACTGTTACAAGTTTCTAATCTATCTAATTACTAAAACTAATATCATCCTTCAATACAATGCTCCGTTCATGCTGATTGTGCTTGATCCTATTCAGAGCCTTAGTCAAAGGATCTGCAGGATTGTCTTCTGATGATACCCGCTTAACCAGTAAGTACCATTCTTCTACTTGATGTCGAATGTAGTGGTACTTTCTTTCGATATGCCTGGACTTTCCACCGGCTCCTAAATGCTCGGGACAACTCCAAGGTCCCCGATGAAGTTCTTCAGCCAAGCCGCTTCCTTAGACGCTTCACTTGCTGCGATGTACTCTGATTCGCATGTTGAATCAGCCACCGTTTCCTGCTTGGAACTTTTCCAAGTGACCGCTCCACCGTTCAAAAGAAATACCCAGCCCGATTGGGACCGTCCACTGTCCCTATCTGTCTGGAAGCTGGCATCTGTATATCCACTCACTTTTAACTCATCACTGCCACCAAGGACTAATACCATATTCTTTGTCCTTCGCAGATACTTGAGTATGTTCTTGACCGCAATCCAATTTTCTTTTCCAGGATTACCCTGGAACCGACTAACCATGCTTAGTGCATAGGATACGTCGGGACGAGTACATGTCATAGCATACATGATCGACCCTACTGCCGAAGCATAAGGCACTTGACTTATTTTAGCTATTTCCTCATCGGTACTCGGACTTTGAGTCTTACTCAATTTAGCATTACTTTGGATTGGTAACTCTCCCTTTTTGGAATTTTCCATGTTAAATCTCTTTAACACCTTTTCCAAATATGTACACTGGCTTAGGCCTATCAATTTTCTCTTTCTATCTCTAAGTATTCTTATCCCGAGAATATAAGCCGCCTCCCTTATGTCTTTCATGGCGAAACACTTCCCGAGCCAAGCCTTAACATCTTGCAAGGTCGGAATGTCGTTTACCATGATCAGTATGTCATCAACATACAGTACCAGGAAAGTGACTATACTCCCACTAGCCTTGACATATACACAGGACTCATCCTCACTCCTAGAGAAACCAAACTCTTTGACTTTCTCATGGAAGCAAAGATTCCAGCTGCGAGATGCTTGCTGCAACCCGTAGATTGATCTTTCAAGCTTACATACTTTATCAGCTTGATTAGTGTCTACAAAACCTTCTGGCTGACTCATATAAACATCCTCAGTCAGTTTCCCGTTAAGGAAAGCAGTTTTGACATCCATCTGCCAGATTTCATAATCATGAAACGCAGCTATGGCAAGCATTATCCTGATTGACTTAATCTTGGCTACTGGTGAGAAGGTTTCATCATAGTCAACCCCCGGGGTTTGAGTGAATCCCTTCGCAACCAGCCGAGCTTTATAAGTATGTACCTTTCCATCCATGTCGGTCTTATTTTTGAAGATCCACTTGCATCCGACTGTCTTTCGACCCGGTACATTGTCAACCAAGTTCCAAACTTGATTGTAATACATGGACTTTATCTCGCTGTCCATTGCCTCTTTCCATTTTGCAGACACGGGGCCTGCCACTGCTTCACGGTAGTTAGCTGGCTCATCCAAATTAGTTAATGTACGATCACTGACTAACGTGTCTCCGCCCGAAGTAATATGGAAACCATAGAACTCGGGCGGCATGCTAACTCTACCTGAACGCCTAAGGGGCAACGAAATGCCGGTGGGTCCAACAGGAACTTCTTCCTCATGTTGGTTGCTAGTTTCTTCCAAGGTTGTTTCATCGGGCATCTCCTGAATTTCTTCGAGATCGATCGTACTCCCACTATCCTCTTTGGATATGAGTTCTCTCTCTCGAAAGAACCCCCGTGTTGCTACAAAGACCACGTCCTCGCTCGGTCTGTAGAACAAGTATCCAAAAGACTGTTTCGGGTATCCGATGAAGAAACACCTCTCACTTCTTTCTGCGAGCTTATCTGAAGTATCTCGTCTCACGAATGCTTCACAGCCCCAGACTTTGATGTGTGCCAACGAGGGAACTTTCCCCGTCCACATCTCGTGCGGTGTTTTCGCAACCTTCTTGGTTGGGACAAGATTTAGGAAATGGGCGGCAGTCTCTAAGGCATACCCCCAGAAATGGATTGGAAGTGAGGCTCGACTCATCATGGAACGAACCATGTCCAACAAGGTTCGGTTTCGTCTCTCTGCAACACCATTCAGCTGAGGTGTTCTTGGAGGCGACAACTGTGAAACAATTCCACATTCCTTGAGGTAATCGAGAAACTCGATACTAAGATACTCACCGCCTCTATCGGATCTAAGCATCTTTATCTTTCTGCCGAATTGATTTTCCACTTCATTCTTAAACTCTTTGAACTTTTCAAAGGTGTCCGACTTATTCTTGATTAAGTAGACATACCCATATCTACTAAAATCGTCGGTAAAGGTCACATAGAACTGCGTGCCATCTTTAGTGGTTGTTCTGAATGGACCACATACATATGTGTGTATGATGTCCAACAGACCTTCACCTCTTTCAAAGGAACCTTTGAATGGTGATTTTGTCATCTTTCCAAGTAAGCAAGATTCGCATACATCATCCGACCCGAGGTCGAATGATTCCAACACTCCATCCTTTTGGAGTTGGGCGATGCGTTTCTTGTTTATATGGCCAAGGCGACAATGCCATAGACATGCCTTTTCTATACCACTTGAAGCATCAATAGCTAAAACATTTTTACCATAATTATCAACACACATAATAGATTCATACACTCCATCACAAGGCATAGCATTAAATATAAAAACATTATTTTTGAAAACTGAAATTGAACCATTCAATATATTAAACTCGTAATAAAAACCTTGTTTAAACAATGCATGAAATGAAATTATGTTCTTTGCCATATCAGGCGCATAGCAACAATTATGTAATTCTAATCTAACTCCACTACTCAGCATCAGTCCATAAACACCGATCTTGGTAACAGGTGACGTTCGCCTATTCCCCATGACCAGGTTCAGTCTGCCATGCTCTAGCTCCCTACTTTCCTCTAGGCCCTGCAAATCAGAACAGATATGAAAACCACATCCTGTATCAAGGACCCATGAACGGGAAAAAGATGAGTTATTAGATATAGAATACGTACCTGCCTGTGACGGTTTCACTTTACCGTCCTTGACGTCCTGCAGATACGTTGGGCAGCTCCTCTTCCAATGACCCTTTTGCTTGTAGTAAAAGCAGTCGACCTCTTTGGGGTTCTGAACATGTGGAATTCCGGAAGACTTACCTTTCGGGGCACCGCTAGATGACCCGACGTGAGTCTTTTCCCTCTAGTTCTGCTTAGGAGGGCCTTTCCGTTTCTTTCCTTTTCCAGAGCCAATAGCCAGGACAGGCGGGTTGATAGGGAGCACAGCCTTTCCCTTCATCCCTTCCTCAGCCATACGAAGCATGCGGTGTAACTCAGCTAGGTTTGCCTGGTTGTTGTTCAAATGATACGCCAGTGTGAACTGGTCATAAGAACTGGGCAAGGAGTTTAGCACTATGTCAACTGCTAAATCCTCATGGACAGGCATTTCCAGCTTCCTAAGCCTTTCCACATAACCATGCATCCTCTGCACATGTGCACAGATGGACTCGCCCTCCTTGGGCTTGCTGTTAGTGAAAGCTTTCACAACCTCACGCCTTTTGATGCGCTCTTGCTTGCGGAACCTTTCCGCGAGCTCTTTGTGCATCTCGTAAGGCCTATAGTCCTCATAGATACGCTGCAGTTCAGGGTTCATAGTAGCGATCATGATGCAAGCCATTTTGGTTGCATCATCAGAGTGTTTAGTGTATGCAGCGATTTCCTCGGGAGTAGCGGTTTCAGTGTTCACATCAACAAGCTTGGTTTCCAGAACATCAACAAGCTTGGTTTCCAGAACATACTCTTTATGTTCAAACCTTAGAGCCATTTTGACGTTACGGATCCAGTCATTATAATTAGTGTCGTCCAACGTCACCTTTGAGAATAATGACAGAATCGAGGTGACATTACCAGGATTTGAGTGGGGAACGGATTGGTCACAAGACATCTGAACAAGAAGAAGGTAGTTTTAATTAGATAGAATAATAATAATAATCCTTATATTCACCCAAGAATAACTATAAGGCTAGGATCCTACAATAACAATCTACAATACCGAAAAGGGATGCCGTAATCAATATTGTAAATTTTATAAGGTAGGCGAATGACGATTCAGCAAATTCCACCGCGGTAACATAATCATATTATAATGGAATTCCTAGTTTCATTGAGAATTACCGAACTGTTCGATAGCATGTTTTAATCTCGGGAATGCCCCGCTGTTTGTGACTGGGATACCGAGGATCACAAACCGGGTGTGAATAACCATGCAAATTGCTTGGTACTCTTGAAGTCAATTGTCATCTCTAATTAACGTGCCGGTAATCCACACACGCTCCGTTAATAATGACAAAATCAGGAAACCCATCGCGACTCATTACGGACCCCAGTTGGGGTGCCGGTAAACCACACACGTTCCACCAACGTTCCACAAGGTGCAATGTGCAATTTCATGGATTAGCACCAATTCACATTTTTTAACTTAAAGTAACTAGATTGGGATTTGTTTTAGGGTTCTAGTACTTTCAATTATAGCATTATACTTTTAAGAGGCTTAGCGGTTCTATCATACCCGTTCGGCTAACGACACTCGACTGACCAGGAGAGCGGTGGGTAAGAGTAGATACCCATTAGACTAACATTGTATAGTCAGTCGCCTTATACCCTCTTTATAGGGCAGTTTTGTGAATGAGGCCTATTAACGGTAGACTAACCAATTTTCTTATATATATTAAATTAACTTTTAATCATAAATATATATAAGATATATTTTAATCTCATTAAAATATTTTAGAATTAATTTAATTCTAATTTTCGCAAATTATACTAATTTTTTGAAAATTTTAATTAATTCTGTAAACTGATTTAATTGGTATTTTAATTAATCAATTAATTAAACTAATTAAATCTAGGTTACAGATTACCAAATCAATCAAATTAATTTATCTGTATTGGTCCTTGTGATTCTCGAAATTTACAAGCCAAAACAAAAAGTGTTCAAGTTATTTTAATTGATCTTATTACCAAAAATAACAACACACAATTATGGCAAACAAATCAAGCAATCCAAGGGGACCATTAGGGCATGGCGGCTAGGGTTAGGAAACCCTAGCCAAGCCGTCGAATTTCAAGTCTCCCAAGGAGGTATTTTCGCAAAATACCTCAAGGCAAGAATAGATCTCAAGCAGTTCAAAACAATTCACAAGAAAACAGCCTAAGCTCTGATACCACTGAAGGGATTCTATGCAAACAATGAACACAAAAATTCCTATGGTTCACATGCAACCCTAATATTGATCTATGTTTTCTTCTATGAAGATTAGAACTAAAAACCTAAAGGATACAGTTCAATTCTAAAGAAGAATTAGGAAAACCAACCTTTGATCTTATGATCCTTCAAGCAAGCAGCAAAAGAATCCTGCCTCAAATGCAAGTCACACCCAAGTGATGGAAGAATCAGTCCAGCAGAGTAATTCCAGAGAGAGGGAGGCGTGGGATTTAGGGCATCCAGGGGGTTCCTTATATAGCCTCCTAGGGTTACACCTGAAACCCTAGAAAGCCTCCAAGTGGACAAGGCTTTTGGCCACTTGGACCAGACTCCCCAAAACCCTAATAGGGTTTCGCCAAAAGCCTGGAGGAGCCTCCAGGGTGGCGCCAACTTTGCCCAAGGTTTTTACCTGGCCAGTTATTCAACTATTGAATAAATGCCAAACCAGTCCCTGCACCTTTTAATTAATTAATTTAATCACTGAATTAAATCCAATTAATTCTAGATTAAATATTAATTAATTATCATAGTTTCTAATTAATATATTAACACTTAAATATATTAATAAACCATATATATATTTTCTATTGATTTATTATACAATTAATAAATCAACTATTCTCTCTACTGAACTATATATCTATCCTCTATCTATGAGGGCAACCCAAATGGACTTTGCTTTTATTCATAAGATAAATACAATTATAAGTCATGACTTAGACACCTAATCCAACAGGTTGAAGTGGAACAAGCTAGGATCTTCAAAGAGCTTGGAGAGTGCAAGCTAAAAGAAGGAAGTAGCGTTGGTTCGCATGTTCTCAAGATTGAGAGATACATAGGCGAATTGTACAAACTTGGTCACCCTCTTAATCAGGATATGAGTGTCAACATCTTGCTTTCCTCACTGACTAGCCAGTACGATCTGTTCATCCAGACATATAAAAAGGGAAACCAGGACAAGGCTATCATGGAAATGCGTTCAATGTTGACTTTGTACGAGTCGTTCATGGAGAGGCATTGTTCCACTGATTTAGCTACTTCAGGATTGAGTCCAGAGATGAGACGCATCAAGAAACGATCCAGATCATCTTGATCGGTTATGAGATATCTCTAACTAGCAATCCTCATGATAGGATACAGTCACGAAAATATTGGAAGATGCTCCAAAGCCGAATTGTTTGGCAACCTAGATATATCTAAAACTCAAAACACCTGATCCTTAATTCCTTGATACAGGATGTGATTGTCATATTTGCTTTGTATACAGGGAGCCAAAGAGTCAGTAGGATGCGGGACATTGATGCATAGGAGCACATTCAGATTGGATCACGAGCTCATGCAGTTTTGGAGTTTAGTTAGATATTTGATTTTGCTATGACATTGTTATCATATAGTACATTGTTTGAGGATATTTTGATTTAAAAAAATATTGATTTTCTTTTAAAGCATAATTGTTTGAATTATCCATAAAATGTTGTATGAATGTGTTGATTGCATTAATAACTTGAATGTTGAAGCATCCAAAATGTGTTGGATTTTTGAATTGTGTTATATGATTATTAAAGTTGAATTTTGATAAGAATCGCTTCAACCAAAGGTCCAGGTGGACAGCACTTGGGAATCATTTGACTTGGAGTCACATGATGAATAGAGTTCTTATTAAAATTGATTGTTGCAAGAAATGAATCACCGAAAGATCCACTGGAGAGGATTTGGAATCAGTTGGCTTAGAGTCAAGTGATGAATGCATATATTAAACAAATTAACAAAATCTTAGATTTACATGGACATGTAAAACACATTAAGATTATGAGCAACAAACACATTAGTTATTGTGAATTGCTCGAATCTACAAATAAAACACAATTAGTTATACTTCATGATATTTGCCAATCAATATGACAAATATATATTCACTTATTAGAATAAGCGATTGATTAAAACCTTGAACTATTCAAGGGCTTCAAAGGAAGTATAAGATCAACATAGTCTGAGTGAAAAGCATAAACTGAGAAAATGTTGCACAAGTCATCCTCTTCCAAGAACATTAATAGTTATAATGTGTCTTAGCCTCTTAGGGAAGAAGATCGAGCATTGGTCGAAATAGTTTGATCCTCGATGTATTAGATACAATTCCAATTAGTTTTTCGATAAACTCGATATTTAACCAGTCAGGCCATAAAAGCATATTCGGATCGCATATTAGACTAAGTAGGTTGCACAGACACCGTCTGAAGTGTAGAGCAGGGTTCGACGACCCCACTTCTACATAGAGGATCCAGGGTTATGTAGCATTCATCCGAACCTCATAACTAGCCTGAGGCTGATCACCAGTGTCGTTTCATTGGTCATCCCGCAAGTACCTTTGAAAGAAGAGCCATTTTAGAAAGGACTCACATTTTAAGGAAACAGTGGGAGTGAGAGTAATCCTGAAGGAGCTCAAGGATTAGCCAAGTGAAAGAACCTCTAGTCATTACTAGAACTTGACCAGGGATCAGATTCCTGTTAAACCTAACATACTCTTCTCTTCGCATACCAGTAGTATTGGTCGCCATCATAAGGTGTTATGATCTGGGTGACATACTGATTAGTGGTAAAACACTGAGATTGGTATGGATAAGCAATCCTACTACTTGGAAGCATTGGTGAGCCCGGTTGCTGCCAAACAAGAGAACCTAAGGGCGAGACTATGTCTATGTAATAATTTTATTGATGTTACACCTGACCTAAGAACCAATGAGAGTAATTGAATCGTCGAAAGAAGGCAACATAGATAGAATTGTACCTACATTCTGAACAAGAATGAGTTGAGTGATGCGATACTCAGAGTCATTGATTCAGAGAGAAATGATCTCAACAGAACATAAATAAATCTGAAAAGATATTGTTTGCTATAACTGCATTTCGTGAGTCATAGCAGGATTAGATGATCTGAAACGCTTTCCTTAAATGGAAAACACAAAGGTTTCGTGTAAGACACAACCAAAAGGGTTTAGAACATGCCGATACAAAAGGTACATAGCCCCTGACTATTATCTAACGGACACCTCACAAGGAAGGATCTTTAGATTCTCAAAATATGCCAAAAGTTTAGATATTGTGAATAGCTTGAAAGAGTCCTACAACTATGTCAAAAGGTTTGGATTTTGGATTCTTAAAATGTGCCAAAAGGTTTAGACTTTGTGATGATCTACAATAGTCCTATAACCGTGTCAAAGCTAGTGGGTGTATCGTTGTGATCTGCCTATCAATGTATGTCGGTTACATACTATTTCTAGGAAACATCTCTTATCATTACAAAGTGTCATGACTTGCAATTAAGAGATGATTCACTATAAAAGATCTTAAGGAGATACAAGGTATTAGGTGGTCACAAGCATCTATTAGATAGATGAAGCCATCAGTAAAATTCTACCATTGTAAGTATGATCTTGATGAGATCAAGAGGCATGAATTTGGGAAATGAGTTTTTCCATCATTGAAAAGTGTGATGAGTTGGCATGAAAGATATAAAGAAGGCACAACTCACTCACATAGTCACAATTATCTATCAGATAGATGATAACACCAGTATAGACCCTGTTAGTGTTAGTATGATCTTGATAGTATTCAAGATACACGTCTCCATAAGAAAGATTTTCTGAAAGTCATAACACAAGGATTATAGGTAATCCACAGGTTCTGAAAGGGTTCTGAATAGAAAATATCATATTCCATGAGCTTCTAAATAGATCGATCTCAAGTGTTATGGACTTATCCTGATGACTTAATGCTTAGAGCATAGTAAGTTGGATCCAGGATACAATATGACTAAGAATACTAGACGGATTATTTGAACACACGTGAGCAATCATTAAGAAATGATTGGGATGAATGTAATAATAATTTGAAAGGAGTTTCAAAACTGTAATTATTAACATCAGAATGTGGTGCTAAAGGACTTCATGTTTAAAGAGTTTCATTGGTATATTGATGGAGCGCGTGTGGTTCACCGACACATGATGACATATTGAGAAACCATCGGAAAAGTGTCTAGTCAGATTATCTGCAATGGTGTGTATCGATGTAGGACATTTTGGATACATAGAAAGAGTGAAAAGTCGTTTTGGGTATATAGACATAGAAAGAAAATCTTAATTGAAAGTTTAAAAGAAACCAAGTAACACATAACAATATTATGACAGATCTGACTTGGTGATTACCCCGTGGAGACTTGGTAATAAGCAGGAGTAGCTACCAGTCAAATCTTTATGTTTCTCTTTTGCATGTTTTACTTCCCGAATAATTTGATTATTCAAATTTCCACAGTCGTTCATACTTTCGGAGGTAAGTAGTGAGTTAAGACTATCATGAATTTAATTGTAGACTGTCTAAGGAGTTAGACATAGCAATAGTTGCTGCAATGTTCATGAGTACTTAGAAATGGAGATTTGAGTATTGGATCAACCCGCGCTCAGAGAATTACTTCATGGATTATATCACGAGTAATTCTCAGAATTAATTGGAATTAATTTGGGATTAATTAAAGGCACATGGGGCTGGATTGTAATTGTTCAATAGTTGAACAATATAATACTTCTGGTCGAAGTAACACGCGTGGCGCATGCATAGAGTGTCGCGACGCGTGAGTCGCATACAGCTAAAAGGCGTTTGAAGATAAGAGTTTTATCTGGTTTTGAATTTAAATAAGGTTTATCCTTTATCACCTTTGAAGCTATAAATACGCGTCCTCTGTCACATTATTCTCTGGCCTAATTCTTGTAGACAGTACTCTGCAATTTCTCTTCTCTCTCAAGCAAAATCTATAATCCTTCTCTAAGGTTTTATAGCGAGCTTTTATTAAATAAGATTTTAAGATAATTAACCTTTGCTTGGACTTTTGGGTGTGAACCATTAAAGGCACGACATTTGTGGTGATAGCTTCTGAGAGATCGACACTACAAGGATTAATTGTTATTTTCTATAATAACGATAAGGTAGGTAATCTTGAAACTCTCTCTAGTAATTTTGATTATAGATAGGGTTTCCCATAGATGGTTTTATTTATATGTTCAATAGAGAAAACATAGATCCTTTAGGTTGCATGTGAAATTAAGAGTTTAAGTTTATTTACTTTCCTATTCCCCATCACATCAGACATGCAACCTTAGTTGAGTCATCATAGTGCTTGTCATAAGCAACTATTTCTTCATCAGCAGCTGTATCATCTACATTTGGGAGATCAGTGTCCAGGACATACTTCTTTCCCTCGAACCTCAAAGCAATCCTAAGGGCTCGGATCCAATCCAGATAGTTAGGACCAGTAACCTTGTCCCTCGAGAGGACGGAAAGCAGTGAGACATTGGTTGATGGAGGAGGAGGAGGTGGTGGAGGAGGAAGACGGGCAGAACTCGAGTTGACATTAGTAGAGTTTAGTTTTAGTTAGTTCAGGTCCTTAAAATAATTACCCAAGTTATTTACAAAGGCTAGGACCCAAGAATTCCAGTTGTAATGTGAAAAGGGATGCTGTAATCCCATCATGCTGGTGATCAAGGCAGACAAGGCTTTTTTCAGTTTCAATCACTATAAAACTCCTAGATCTGTGACATTCATTGATTTTAATTCAATAGCATGTTAATCTCGTTTGTGCTCATCTCAAAATTCATGACAGGGATGCTGTGGATCATGAATCAGATGGTGGATCGTCCATGTAGAACCCGCATGACTACCGGCTCAAGATACGCTTGAGAATAGCGAGTTCTCACATCACCCCCGTCTACCACCATAACTAACGTGCCGGTTAACCACACAGCTCCATCAAAAGGTCATAAAGAGAATGAGCGTTTCTCATGGATAGCACATGGTTCACATTTTTATGTATAATCAAAACGGGTTTTTGTTTTAATACTTTAAGTTAATACTTTTAACTTAGAGAGAGAAACATTACCCTATCAAACCCTTTCGGTAACTCTACATGCAAAAGGTGTTGGGCGGTGAGGGTGGTGGACAATAAATGTCACTTAATAACCGACCACATTAGGGATCATAAGAACCCTCCTTCAAACCCTTTACATGATTTTGTGGGTGAGCCTAGTCATGGTTTAACTATTATTTTCAATTATTAAATTCTCTTATATATAATTATCTCATTATATATATATATATATATATATATATATATATATATATATATATATATATATATATATATATACATATATATATATATATATATATATATATATATATATATATATATATATATATATATATATATATATATATATATATATATATATATATATATATATATATATATATGTTGAAAAATATATTTTTGTATGTGACAATCACTGAAATAAGATGAACTGTTATTATCTAACAAATATTATCAGTTTATTTCAGATTGCGTGAATTCAAGATCAAAAACAAGAATAAATCAAGACACGAGAAACTTTGAGAAAACATCCAAAGCTAAGGAAGTAACGCTACAAACCAAAGAGCAAAATACAAAATATCAAACTGCTACAGCACTCACGACGCGACAGACATAGTGGTCGCGACGTGAAGAAGAAACAAAGACAGAAGACTTCCAGCGCGAAGCTCCAACGTGACACCACCAACTTTCTAATCGCGAGACTACCAACGCACCATCCTTCACGACGCGACCAAAAGCAACGCGACCAAAAGGAAACGCGACAAAAAGCTCGACATACCAGCGAAGACGCACTAAACCCGACAAAAAGCGCACCGACCACCAGCGAAGCCCCTTCGCGACGCGACGGACCATATGGTCGCGACGCGAACACTGTAGTTCAGCACTATAAATAAGATGCAAACCTCTTGCCATTCTTGTGTAGAAAATAAAACCTTACACCACATACTCATATACTCTCCAAGAAACCCACGACCAAACACCTCAAGACACTCAAATTTCTGAACTTGTCAACGAGAACCAAACCGCACAACCGCAAGAAACAAAACCTCTACCCAACACCATACAAAACCTCTACCCGACACCTACAAAACCTCTACCCGACACCATACAAAACCTCTACCCGACACCAAACAAAACCTCTACCCAACACCATACAAAACCTCTACCCGACACCTACAAAACCTCTACCCGACACCAAACAAAACCTCTACCCGACACCAAACTTCAAAACCTCTAAACAACCTCAACCCGAATACCAAACTACAAAACCTACACACCCTCTACCAAAAACATACACCACGGAAACTAAACCACAAAAACCCCGTGCATCTCAATTAAACCGACACCAAAAACCCATTTCACCAAACACCAAAAACTACCAAACCTCATCCTACCGAAAAGAACAAGAATCGACGCTTCAAAGAAAACACCATCTTCCTCAGCTATCGATAAGTTCTTTTGAAATTATTTGTGTCGTTATTGATTTATTTAAACTGTTATAAATCAACTGTACCAAATATCCAATACATCCGAATTGAACCTTGACAACGAAAACATATATGGACTGTATTTAACCGAGACATCTAACTTCTAACTTCTAACTTCTAACATTTTTATTTATTGTAAAAACACGTTATCATTGATAATGGCGTTTATTACATCTAACTTTTAACTTCTAACTTCTAACTTCTAACATTTTTATTTATTGTAAAAACACGTTATCGTTGATAATGGCGTTTATTACATCTAACTTTTAACTTCTAACTTTTACTTTATTTACCGCTTTCTGTCCATTTAAATATTGTCTAGTTTAGATTTACCGTTTTATCTTATTCCGCAACTCTTATTCATTCCGCATATTATAGATAAAATACATATCTGTCACACAGTAATCGGCATAAAAACCCTTATTCGTGGTGATCAGTTATCGTATTATTTTCAACAATTGGTATCAGAGCTTGTGTGATTTAATCTGAAATTTTTGTCGAGAACTTTTGTGTAGCGTTTTATAAACCACCAATAAGTTTCCTTTGAAAATTTCATATTAATATCACTTGTTCAAAAAAAAAAAAACAAAAAAAAAAAACATTTAAAAATTACTTGTGTGATTTATTTTGAAAATTTTTGTCGAGAACTTTTGTGTAGCGTTTTTATAAACCACCAATAAGTTTCCTTTAAAAATTTTCATTTTAACATCACATTTTCGTTAACAAAAAAAAAAAAACAAAAATGTCTTCCGCAAACTACTCAAACATAAATTCTGTATCTATTGCTAACAGTATAGGTTCAGGTACTCGAGCACCCATTCTTATTCCCGAAGAATATAAATCATGGGTAGGTCGTATGAATCTTCATCTCAACTCTATAAGTGAAGACGTATGGAAATGTGTAGACGGATCTCTACCAGATAACATGACCTCTCTTACGAGTAACTTGGATATACTGAATGAAAGGAAGAAACTCGAACTTCAAGCCAAAAAGGAACTTGTGTCTGGAATACCCCACAGTATTCTAAGCCAAATGAATGATATAATCCTTTTAACCGCAAACCAAATTTGGCAAACTTTGAAAAATCGTTTTGAAGGAAATGAGAGAATCATTGGAAACAAGAAAACATCGGTTTTAAACGAATTTGACAACTTCAAAATGTTTTCACATGAGACCATCCATGATGCTCATGACAGATTCAATCTCATTACCATCAAAATGAATAATTTAGGCATCAAAAAGTCACAGCATGAAATAAACCTCAAATTTTTAAACAACCTTTATGAAAGCTGGAAAATGGTCAAACTCATCATCCAAGGAAATCCGGCAATTCATACTGAATCTTTGTACAATCTGTACGGAGAATTACAATCGTATGAATCCTCGATTGACCCACCAACGTCTACTTCTTTTGGAGGACCGCTTGCTCTTTTGTCAACATCCTCGCAAAACCAAACACATTTTCCTGATCAAAGTCAAATTGATTTAAATCAAAACCAAGCTTTCTTAAGTAATCCTTGTGACTTGTCCGATCCAAATAATGAAGCTGACTACCATCAATTGTGCGCTTTGGTAGCAAACACTAATCTCGAAAGATTTTTGCCACATCATAGACCAAACTTTCAACAAAGATCCACTTTTGGACAAAACTTTCAGAATCGTGGTTTTCAAAATAATAACAACTCTTACAATCAAAATAATGGTTTTCAAAATAACCAAAATTCTGGATTTCAGCAAAATCATTCAAAACCATCTCAACAGAAACAAACTCAAACATCCGAAAGATCTCCCGTTAAGAGCCAAAAGGCTGACAATAACGATGATGATGATGAAGTAATCATTTGTCACAAATGCAAAGGACTAAATCATTATGCCCGAGATTGTCGAGCCAAAATCAAGGTCAAAGACTCAGCTTACTACGCTCAAAAAGCCGAAGAACTGAAGAAACAAGAAAAGAAAGCAAAACAAAAAGCTTTGATGGCATTCTACGAACCTAGCGTGGAACACTGGCCAACTTCTGATGATGAAACAGATAATGAACCAGCTCAGTCAAACTTCTGCTTCATGGCTGACAATGAACCAACCACAAGAGCTCCATATGTCATCGATCAGGTACTTTGCGCTGGAGAGCCCAAGGATGATACATGGTATATCGATAGTGGCCGTTCCAAGCATATGACAACAAACCATAGCCGTCTACAAGACTTCAGACCCACACTACCTCCGATGCAGAAACTTCACAATCAAACCAAAATGATGCGGATCCAGTCGAGGGGGAACCACCAAAAAAAAAGAACCCTCCTAAAACACCCCAATCCACCTGTCCAAATGACCCCAATGCATCATTTATGGGGGAACTCTCGTTACCCCATTCTCACCCGCAAACCAAAATTTACCAAAAACATTCACATAATCAAAAATCACAAAAAAATTGAATAAAGTTTTATCCTTTTGAAAGTTTTTATAAAACCATGTGATTAACATCTTCTTGACTAAATTTTCAGATACTAATGCTCGATGAATGTTCTCAATCATATTGATTCTTAAATTAGAGTGAAAGTTCAAATCTCAAAATTTTCGTTATATACATTCTCCTATTCCATTTGAATTTATTTCAAATATAACGATTTTATCTGTAAAGGGACATAAGATCAGGAGATTCAGATGAAAACCAAACCCATGTGAGAAATTGTGCCTCGTCTTTAAATGCTAAGTGGAATTCATTTCTGTGAGCAAAGGTGTTTTCATGATGACTTATAGGATTTATACTCTTATACCGTGATGCTAGTCTCATTTTTGCTTAGATATCAAGATGACCAGGGACGATACAATCATTTTCTTATATATTAGACAAACTGTCTTTTATATCACCTATCCCTATCCTCAATCAAGCCACTTCAAGAAAAGATATTTCATCTTGCATAGCAAGTCTGACAATTGAAGAAACGACAAAGTCGTATCCAAGAAAACCAGAAGAAAACTCAAAATCTCAAAACGCAAATGATGTCAACAGATCACAACTGGTAAACACATCAGATATCTTTTCACAAATCAAGAAAAGATAAAGACAAAGATGAACACCTCACCAAAGAAAAGGAAGATTTACAACAACAATCAATCAAAGACAGACATCTCAAAAACTTTCCAAACAAACAGATTCTCAAAAACCGAAGATTTACCGGGATACTGTAGCCTTCATAATTGGATATTCTTAGTTGCAAACTGCACTATAAATATTTCTAAACTCCTCTACATGTATTTCCCGACGGAGAGAGAGTGAACATCAATGGCATAAATGAAGAAACCCACTGAGTAATGCCGAAACCAGTCTTATGTGATTGTGTATCTAATATGAAGACCAAGTGACTAAAGTATATAGGTATAAATCCACATTAAGCATAAGTCAACACCTTCAAACTGAGAGATATCACTCATCTTTAGTGATTATATACCCGTTCTGCACCCAGAACAAACAAACACCTCAGTCAAGTGTGAGATATACCTATGAGAAGTTCATCTGAATCGACCTATTAAGATCACTTGTCGTCTTTATAAATGTTATAAAATCTTAAGGAATATTATGAAAGTACATATACAAAAACCTTTTGATAATAGAACTTGAAACTTTGATTCAGAAACAAATATTCTTGACAAACATTCTTCAAAACATAAGTAAAATCTAGTCACACTCTTTCAAAACAAGTGATATGGTTTTATAAATGTTTTATCCAAATTACAAGAATTTTCAACCTTACCTTTTAATCTGTTCTTATTTCAGTAATGATCACATAGGGGGAAATTGTTGAAAAATATATTTTTGTATGTGACAATCACTGAAATAAGATGAACTGTTATTATCTAACAAATATTATCAGTTTATTTCAGATTGCGTGAATTCAAGATCAAAAACAAGAATAAATCAAGACACGAGAAACTTTGAGAAAACATCCAAACCTGAGGAAGTAACGCTACAAACCAAAGAGCAAAATACAAAATATCAAACTGCTACAGCACTCACGACGCGACAGACATAGTGGTCGCGACGTGAAGAAGAAACAAAGACAGAAGACTTCCAGCGCGAAGCTCCAACGTGACACCACCAACTTTCTAATCGCGAGACTACCAACGCACCATCCTTCACGACGCGACCAAAAGCAACGCGACCAAAAGGAAACGCGACAAAAAGCTCGACATACCAGCGAAGACGCACTGACCCGACAAAAAGCGCACCGACCACCAGCGAAGCCCCTTCGCGACGCGACGGACCATATGGTCGCGACGCGAACACTGTAGTTCAGCACTATAAATAAGATGCAAACCTCTTGCCATTCTTGTGTAGAAAATAAAACCTTACACCACATACTCATATACTCTCCAAGAAACCCACGACCAAACACCTCAAGACACTCAAATTTCTGAACTTGTCAACGAGAACCAAACCGCACAACCGCAAGAAACAAAACCTCTACCCAACACCATACAAAACCTCTACCCGACACCTACAAAACCTCTACCCGACACCATACAAAACCTCTACCCGACACCAAACAAAACCTCTACCCAACACCATACAAAACCTCTACCCGACACCTACAAAACCTCTACCCGACACCAAACAAAACCTCTACCCGACACCAAACTTCAAAACCTCTAAACAACCTCAACCCGAATACCAAACTACAAAACCTACACACCCTCTACCAAAAACATACACCACGGAAACTAAACCACAAAAACCCCGTGCATCTCAATTAAACCGACACCAAAAACCCATTTCACCAAACACCAAAAACTACCAAACCTCATCCTACCGAAAAGAACAAGAATCGACGCTTCAAAGAAAACACCATCTTCCTCAGCTATCGATAAGTTCTTTTGAAATTATTTGTGTCGTTATTGATTTATTTAAACTGTTATAAATCAACTGTACCAAATATCCAATACATCCGAATTGAACCTTGACAACGAAAACATATATGGACTGTATTTAACCGAGACATCTAACTTCTAACTTCTAACTTCTAACATTTTTATTTATTGTAAAAACACGTTATCATTGATAATGGCGTTTATTACATCTAACTTTTAACTTCTAACTTCTAACTTCTAACATTTTTATTTATTGTAAAAACACGTTATCGTTGATAATGGCGTTTATTACATCTAACTTTTAACTTCTAACTTTTACTTTATTTACCGCTTTCTGTCCATTTAAATATTGTCTAGTTTAGATTTACCGTTTTATCTTATTCCGCAACTCTTATTCATTCCGCATATTATAGATAAAATACATATCTGTCACACAGTAATCGGCATAAAAACCCTTATTCGTGGTGATCAGTTATCGTATTATTTAATTTAAATTAAAATCCAATTTAACAATTAATTAAACAAATAATATCTTATTAATTAATCATATAAGGCAATATGCATATAAGGCAGCATTGCAAGTTAGGAAACTTGCATGGCAAGGCCAAGGGTGGTAACCCTAGCCGCCAATTACAAGGGAGGCACAGAAACCCAAGTACAAATCACAGACACACAAGGAGGCACAGAAAAAACCCTAGCAAACCCTAGTGTGGATTGAAATTAAGCAAGGAGGCGCAAAAACCTGTTTGTGTCGATTTTAACATGCAAGATCAAGAACATTCATAGTTTCTATCATGCATACTATGATCATATCATAATTCAAACAGAATTTCTAGCATCATCCTATGAAGAATTTCAATTTTAACATAATGCATGCAAACATATTCATCAATTCAAGATCAAAGGTGCTATAATCCTATGAACGGAGGCTCTGATACCACTATTGGGATTTAATCAAAAACACAAAAACTCATATGCAGCGGAAGACTACAGATCAAATCACATAATAATCAAGAACAAATTCAGGATCATACCAGTTCATAGCAAATCATAGCAACTTAAAACATAAAAGAATGTAACTCAAGAAGTCGTTGCCTTTGAGATCTAGTCAAGGCCACGATTGTAGGATGGTCAGAATCCAATATGTGCATCCCTCTAGTGGCTTGTACCTAGGGACAACCAGAAAACCAGGCAGATCAAGAGCAAAAATCTCTAACCCTAGAGAGGGAAGAGATTTCGCAGAAAGGAAGAGAGGGGAAGGGTTGGCGGCACCCCTAGACTTGTTCTAGAGAGGCAAAGATCTCTAACCATAGTAGAAGGCTCCTAGGGTTTCCAAACTATGGATCCTTTTGGTGGCCGCACCCCCTAGACTTGTTCTATTGATTATAACTTTAATCAATTACAATCCAACCCCTTTAATTGGTTCCAAATTAATCCTAGATTAATTTACCAATTAAATTGCCATTATTCTTTTAGTTACTTATTAATTTATTCTCAATAAATTAATTAACTAAATAACCTTTCCTTTATTTTGACTCTGTCTATTTTTCTGGGTTCTAAGGGCAACTCAAAAGGACTTCACTTTTATCAGAAGTGTTCCAGCAACTTGATAACCTTGGATACTATTCCAATAGATACGTGTGTTGAGTTATCTACTGAGCTAGTGGTAGATAAGAGTGTTGACTTATCTCATGGCTTTGTGACAAGCCTAGGTCGTTATACGGTCAAAAATAAGTAAAATAATCTCACACACACTAATACAGCGGTAGTAATGGTCGATCCACGAGAGTTTGATGGTTAAAACAAGACGATAGCTTACCAACTGTAGTGTCACGCTATAGCCAGAGGAACTAACTCTAATTTCCCAAAAAAAAACACTAAAATCTCAAATCCAAAATCACAACCAAGTATAAACAAAATGAAACCAAATTAAAATCTAATCCTAGATTGCTGAAATCAGAAGGCATATTCAGAATCCAAAAACAATAAACACAACCAATTGCATTCAAAAGCATCCAAACATAATTGAAGGTTAAAAGGTGCAATAAGCATGAACCGAATGATCAACTATATTAAACTCCAATCCAGAACATCCAAAACAGAAGAATACGAAAATAAGAAACTTTAACCTACTGCTACTGATTGTAACTATCCAAAACACCAAGCTAAGAGCTTAAAACTACTAAACTAATATTGAAAACAAAGTGAAAACATAAAATTACCACAATGGGTTGTTGAAATCTCGAAACTTGAGTCAAAGTCGCCGTAAGTCCACCTTAGGGTCTGATCTTCGCCTCCAAAATTCGACCTAAAAGCCTCTATTTATAATTGTGGAAAATTAGAACCCGCGACGCGTAAGGTCTCTAGCCGCGTCGCGCGTAGAGCCTTATCCCCGTTTTTTCGCCATTTGAATTCTCTTCACCGCCTTACTTTTGACGTGGCGCGTCGCGCCTAGCTTCATTCCTGCGAAGCGCGTGTTCATTCGACTGAATTTGGCATTAGCCTCAAAACTTCTTCAATTGTACGCATTTAGTCCCTAATTGTAACATTTCTTTGCAAACAAGCACTAACACAAAAAGTGAGAAATACCAATGCATATATGATATAATTTCACTATGAATAGGGCCTAACAACGACTAAAATACTTGATATTACTAGGCGTTGTCATACACCCCACACTTGTGCCTTGCTTGTCCCTAAGCAAGAGAGTTTTTAACAGATTTTAACCAAGAATTAAACAATTTTTGAACATGTTCAATTTCAAAGCTTATTGTCCCCAGAGTTAGATTAAGATAGTTTTTGCAAACATAACCAGAATATTCTTTGGAATTCACGACTTTCTAAAGAACCCTTGATTACAAATTTTCTGTCCACAAGAACGTGCATGTACTCATTCAGATTCTAAAGACCGTTAAGGAATTGTACATGACTTTCGATGTTGTCCGTGTAACGAGCTTTCAGAAATACGATCCCAAATCATACGATCTTAGGTGACAAGGTGCATAAGTCCCACCCATATTAGACCTACCAGCTCAAACAACAAAGGCCACTGATTGACAGTTCCTTCCTAAATTCCAATCCTAAAATATCTCAATCCTCTAACTCCTAAAATTCAACTTATTTGACTAAACAAATAGCATGATCACAACTAAAATAGTATTTCTTGAATAATACCACTGCTATAATAAACTATTCGTTTCAAAATTTGAATTTACTAAAAATTTTTGAAAAATTGCTAAATTTTTTTTAAAATTACTCATTTCTCGCAAAAATTTCAAAAACACTCTTTCGAACGTCCACACCCCACATTTAAAACCGTACAATGTCCCATTTGTACATAGAAATATTCAAAACAAGGGAGAAAGAGTTACCCCTTATGGTTGACTGCTTGATGGAACTTGGTTGTCACAAAAACAAAAATACAAACATCTCACGCTTCGGATTTCCAGGAGTTGTGGCGCAACAGTAAACACGCCGATGAAATGACAAGTGGAGGGGGCACAATGACCCCACACTTGCATGAAACAACTCCTCCACAGATTCCCCATTTCGTATTTACATACAACACTCACAAACAATTAAATGCAAACAGAAAATAAAGAACTAAACAAAATACAAGAAAAGTGTGTTTCTGATTGCCGCGGTGCGTGATTGAGATGCGCGCGACGCGGTAATTACGAGATGGTCAAGTTACCGTCATGATGGAAATGACCGCGACGCGTACCATGAGAGTGCCGCCGCGCGATAATTTCAGAATTTTTGATCAAATTCAAACAATCACAAAACGTTTTTCAAATCAATTTTACCCAAAATACTTGACTTTTATTATTTCCCATAGGCTTATTTATCATCTCAAACACGAATTCCTAAGTTCTATCAACAAAAAATTCCTAAATTTAACCTAGCCTAAGAATGCAAAAATAAGGAAAAAATAATTACAAAGAGAACCCCTTTTTCAATTGTGGGCAGTATCATCTTCTTCGTCCTCTTCTTCTTCCTCCATAGGTTCTTCCTCTTCCTCTATCGATGGCAGTTGAGGTCTTGGTATTGGAGTCTTGGAGCCGTTGAGGAAATTGATGACGCATTCAGAGAGCCATAAAAGCTGAGTCTGCGTGTTTTGTGTATATCGGTCAATGTCCCTCACTGACCGACAGTTCTATCAAATCAAACACGAATTTCTAAGTTCTATTTTACCCAAATCAATTTTACCCAAAATACTTGACTTTTATTATATCCCATAGGCTTATTTCTCATCTCAAACATGAATTCCTAAGTTCTATCAACAAAAAAGTCCTAAATTTAACCTAGCCTAAGAATGCAAAAACAAGGAAAAAAAATAATTACAAAGAGAACCCCTTTTTCAATTGTGGGCAGTATCATCTTCTTCGTCCTCTTCTTCTTCCTCCATAGGTTCTTCCTCTTCCTCTATCGATGGCAGTTGAGGTCTTGGTATTGGAGTCTTGGAGCCGTTGAGGAAATTGATGACGCATTCAGAGAGCCATAAAAGCTGAGTCTACGTGTTTTGTGTATGTCGGTCAACGTCCTTCAATGTCATCGATAAAACATTATGCTCTAACTTTTGGTTATGCAGGGTCCGATGAACTGCCTTCACCTCGTCGCCCAAGAATCAAGAATCCATAGTCACGGGGGAAAGGCTTCGGGGGAGTTTGTCGTTGCCCGCGATCTCTTTCTTGACGTCGATGGCTCGTCGCGCAAGGCCGGAAATGGTGACTGATCAACAGATGTAACGCCATCATCGATATAGATGATGTCCTGTGAAACAATGGTCGGTGGGCTGAATATGGTTGGTGGAATAACCTCCAACTGGCGGACGTTGTGTAGTGACAACAGCCCGTAAGAACGCGCCAATCGCGTCACAAAATGCCCACCACTAATCGCGATATACTTCAGCGGTGCGTCGGTAAGTTGCTTGAAATAATCAGCAATAAAATATGGAATGTTACAAGTCTGAAGCTTTCTTGTCAGAGCCCACATGAGATGCAACTCGCGTGGTAGAACCTGATCTACATCAGCACGCGGCTATAGCATCGTTAAAATCAACCGGTGTAGCATCCGGTGCGACGGTAAATGCATCAAACCCTCCTGAATAGTGTTCTCGTGATACCGAGCGAATGAGATGGTACCCCAGTTGTCGGCGTACGAGAAGGAGTAGTCCGGGGCGTAGTTGGCGCGTCTATGGAACGGCCCGAACCAGTACCTTTCGATTCCTCCTAAGTGTAAAGTCCAATTCAGTACCCAAACTCCTAGAGAATGTAGCTTCGGTTGTTATTCCCTAGTCGAAAGGTGATCATGTCCTCGGTATCCATGCCCAGTGACTGATGATCAATGTGGTAGCTCGCGAGGAATTGCAAAAACACCTCGTGGTAAACTGGGTCATCCATCTTGAACGCATTTTCAACAGCCCGGCACGTGTAGTACAACTCAGTTGCCTCATACCCCCCTTGAACCAACCAGTTCTCCATATGCTCTATGATACCGGATTCCCGGGTCAACTCCCAATTGACTGTTTTTGCGGGAAGTATCCTTTTGTGTTTATAAATGGTCCGACGGTTGTAAAACTTGTAGCTGTTAAACCTTGAAACTTGTGTAGCCAACGAGTTCCAGTCAATAGATTCAGAACTTCCTGAAAAAAACATTTTCCCCTGCAATATTCAGCAAAAATCTGAAAATCAGTTTCTGTTCAGCGTCACCCGCGACGCGGCAATGAGAGGCCACGTCGCGCCACATGAACGTTCATACTCCGCGGCGGCTCTGTGTGAACCCCCACATCGCGGCGTATGAAACTCATAACAGAATCAACAATTTGACTGTAACACCCCCTCTTTCATGCACCTTATTGGGTGTATTAGTTTATAAAAAATCGTTAAGTGAAAATTGTATTCTTTTTTTAAAAAAAAATTCTTTTAATCAATAAGACGTTTAAAACTTTTGGTCCTAATAAAAACAATTACGTAATAAGATATTTAGACAACATTGGGGGTTACAAACTCATATCAAAACAACCATAGTAAAGCCTTTAACAACTCAAAGTTATGTCCCGTATTAAACTAACATTTCTAACGAAAATTTAGCATGACCTTCGGGCAATATGGACAAATCCATACTGACCCGACTCAGTAAAACAACCCAAAAACAATACGGGACATAACACAACTTTATTGTATAACTACAGGGAATTCTAAACCATAATAAAACATCTCTCAATTACATGACAAACTATACCGCAATTGAGATACTCTATCTTCTAAACATCTCTTCTAACTACACTCCTCATATCAGCTTCTAACTCTTTTCCTTCTATCATCTGCTAACATGTATCCTATTCCTGAGTACATAGCATTTTAAAACAAAAATATGTAAGACATAAATGCCTCGTGACATACATGTATTTTAGACTCAATGATTTTAAATCAGTTTGAATATCATTTGCTATTAACAAGTAAAGAAAACCTTTCCCTTCTTTTCAAAAACCTGCAAACTCAACTGTTATATCAAAACAATAAAAAAAGTTCATTGCTATAATCATTAAAACAGAAATCATTACTTATCATCATAAACAAAACATAATTCACGTGCTTCCTTAACCAGTATAGCCCAACTGTAATCCATGATTAATTTATTATCATTTGGCTTTATACGGGTTTCCCCCGTATCCCTTTCCCTCCCCGGAATAGAACCAATCTATCCGTGAGGGCGTGCTAGTTCCCTTTCCCTTCATGGAATAGAAGAAATCTATCCATAAGGGCGTGCTGAGACGGGAGGTACCATCCCAGTAGTGTCTGTTGACCCCCCTTCTCGCGGTAAGGTCCTTGTCCAGACAACTCTCACATTTCTTACATGTAATTCATATTTCAATTTTTACTATTATCAATTCCTCACAAGGTGGTCTCTTTGATAAACATCATTCAAAACATGTAAAATCGTTTCAACTCTTCAACATAAAGCAGTACTTTTAATTCAACTTTGAAAATCATTTGTCAGACTATTAGTCATAAAACATTTAGCATAAGAACATTTAACAGTAAAACAAAACTCGTTGCTATGTATCCAAAAAAGTCCTCATGTACTCACCTCGGTAGCTAGGTATGTCTAGCTACAAAGATCCACTAGCTCTTGACTCTACTTGCTTCCAATCATCTATCAACCTCTATTGATTTAATAAGTGGTTAGTACATACTACACACTAAACATATCATCTTTATCAAATCATACATACACTCTTTCTATTCATTATCTAGTTCCATTCCAAAGATTAAGTATGATCCTTAAAGCATAATAATCATTTTTGGACATTTTTACCCTTTTGTCCCAAATTTGATTAGTTATGTATTTCTTGAGTTTTAATAGGTTATTTACGAGACATTCAACTTATTTACTTATTTATAAGTTTATTTTGATTATTAGATGTCATAACATCCTTTACTTTACCCTTTTATGTTATTTTGACAGATGTAAAACAACAAAGTTTCTAAAAATAGAAACCATTTTAAAACATAACATTTTCCATTCACATAATACCTATATGCCCCCAACATTTCAACATTTCCATTTAATCAACTTATATATTTGTTACTATTCTTGCATAAACTAAAAGTTTCCCATAAAGTTTGGAATCCATGATTTCATTCCACTTATCAAGTTTTGTCCCATGCTTGTAGCTTTTATCAAAATGTATCTCAAGTTAGCAATATTTGACCTTTGTACACATACCGACAACAAGACTCGAATTCCGGTTCCAAGGTAAATTCAAATGTTGTGTTTTACCATTCATTTCCTATCTTTTGCTTTATGCTTGTATAAGGTGTCTTATAAAAGATGTATTCATGACACGTTTTTACATACAAGCATGTTCAACATATTACAATCACTAAAAAAAATCATCTTTCTATCTCTTTGTGATGAAATTTCATCAATCACTAAAAAAAATCATCTTTTTACATACAAGCATGTTCAACATATTACAATCACTAAAAAAAATCATCTTTCTATCTCTTTGTGATGAAATTTCATCAATAATTTTTGACAACTAATAAAAAATCAAATCTATCCCAAAACCACTAATGCAAGTATTTCTATCGATGTTAGGTTTTAACAACACTTTTAGAACCAACAATCAACACCATTTCTTTAAACATTAGCAAATTATCGAATTCCATTAACAAACACAAGTTAAACTTCAAACCGACAACTCTAAATGCTCTTGAACCCATCTTGTGTCTTAAATCTGAAATATACACTCTAATTCCAACATGCACTTATAAAAGTAACAAATTTCAAAGATTTAATTAGGGTTCAAGGGAAGTACCTTCAATTTTTCTGCACAAACTAACAAAATCAGAAAGTTTGAATGATTTATCAAGGAATCAGAGTAATAGCATCATCCCCCCACCACTAGTCTCACTTGCCGACCGCCGCCACCGCAGTTCACCATCATCGCCGGCAGCAGTAATGGTTGCTGCCATCTTCGTCTTCCTATCCCGATACTTGAAATCTCGAGCCACAGGACCGGTTTGGTTCTCAATCTGTCTCTCCCTCTTTTGAAGTGGCAATCACAATCTCCCCCTCTCAAAATCTCTTTCTCTCGATTCCTCTCTGATTGCAAGTTCTCGATTGTTTCATTCTTGTCTGATTTTTTAGTGTGCGTGTTTGCGTTTTTTACCAAAAAGGGGAAAAACCACGGTTCAGATAAGAAAATACGCACATTGATTTCACCAACCGGATCCTGGGTTTAATTTGG
Source organism: Cichorium intybus (assembly GCA_023525715.1). Taxonomy (NCBI): domain Eukaryota; kingdom Viridiplantae; phylum Streptophyta; class Magnoliopsida; order Asterales; family Asteraceae; genus Cichorium; species Cichorium intybus. The sequence continues at coordinate 56,001,777 of CM042014.1, forward strand.
GTCAGATGTGCAAAAATTACGGAAATGCCCTTCATTAACATGACTAAGATAAATTTCTCAGCAGAAAGTTACATTATTCCCTACTTTTACCTGGTCATAACTTTTATATACGATAACCGATTTTTACAAATTTTAGCTCTTTAGAAAGTTGGGAATTTGATCTACAACTTTCCCTTACTGAGTTAAATCTGAATCCACTCAGATTTCCTGCTATCAGCCCTTAAACATGACCACTTGGCTATTTTTGTCACTTTTTGACCATCTTTGTACCTTCATAACATCCTCATTATAATTCCAAACGATTCGAATCTTTTTCCTATATTCTTATTACATAAAAATCTACAAAAATCTCTTTGATGACTTTTTCCCAAATCCTTATAGATAATTAGATATTAATTTTCAAAGATTTACAATTATTCTTTTTCACTTTTAGTCCCAAATTTCCATTTTAGCCCTCAGGTCTTTAAATTAAATTTCCAAATGAAATAACACTTCATTATAACTTAATAAGAGGTCTTAAAACCCAAGCTTCCATATTTTCACATTCTTTGACCATTTTGCCCTTTTACATAAATTTAACTTGTTTGGACATCAAAACTCTTAGCATCAAGATACTTAACTTAAACTCCTTATTTCAAATATTAAAATTTAGGTTGTCACAAATATCTACCCCTTAAATGAATTTCGTCCTCAGAATCGCTATACAGAAAGGGAGTTTAGTTACAACTACATAGTTCACATGAACCTACACTGCTACGAAGTCTTCAACCCAACCCTTACTGCAAATTCTTATTGCCTTGTGCAATCTTTATTACAACAATTCCTTTTTGATGTGATTTATCTTCATTTATGGTATTTCCTTTACTTAGCTTATAATCACTAAGATATATTCCATTTGAAATTTAGATAACTTCCTTATTCACTTTTCATAGCAGTTTTGACTTTTCAAAGTCAACATGCAATTTAATTACTTTCTCTTCATGAATTAGTACTCAAACATGTTTAAATTCTTCAACACTTTTGGTTTCCAATGATCGAGTGTATTAATTTTCACATAATAGAGTTTTGGACTAATTATCCAAAATAACATTCTACTTTACCTGTCATAGTTAACTTTCAATCATTAGACTTTCTCTCTATGAGTCTTTCTTTACTTTGCATTCTTCTATCTTAGTCAAATTGACTATATTATTGGCCATTCCAAAATAACAATGCACCCGCATACACTTGTCAAATAGACATCTTCCATCATCTATCTCTTTACTCACGTGTCTTACTAAGTTCCAAATCTCATTGACCATTTGATTTGGTCACTATGCTTCCACCAATGTTACATTGTACTATTATAGATGATCTAGGATTCATCTATTTCTTTTCAGTTCACATGTACCATATTCCAATCACTATACAATGTCTTCTTGCAACAATTTAACTCAATATTAGAAGTCTAACTCTTGGTATAAATTCCCTACTAAGGACTACACTACAAGTATCATAAAATATTCTTAGACAACTCTTGAGCTCTTTGTTGAACTTAATTCATCATGTCTTAAGACTTATACTTGCACCACTGCATCAATATGATCATCATGAGACCAAGTGTTTAAATCTTCCAATCTACCCCTTAAAAGAAAGTGAAGATCATCTTTCTTTTAAGGTCCAATTCCTTCATATGATTTCTACATAACAATATTCCATTTTCTTTAATTTACTTTTACCTACTAATTCCTCATAAAAATCTTTAGATACTATTAAATTATTGTTCTCCATCCATTCTTAACTAGTTCCATCTATTATGCAACCGGATTACCGTGATGTTCGCCATTATATGTATAAGCTATTGTATCAATTGCTGCATCATCTTTAAGATAATCAAATGGTGAGAAATTGTTAACCCCATCACACTTCATGAAGACCTTGCAAGTTATCTTCATCTTGGTGTTATTCTAACTTACTAACTAAACAATCTTGCTAACCCAAAATGATTCCAACGTCCTCTCATAATAAGCTTCATAAGTTGTGAATTAACAACTTACAACTTGAACAACTGTCTTCAACTATTGAGTATACATGTCATAACGACTTACCAACACTGACCATTAGCTAACCATTAGCTGCTAGTATAAACTTGTAGAACTAACAGTTCATAAACTTCATTCTCTCAAAATACTATATGGAAATAATGACATACCTTCATTACCTTAACTTCTTGTTGTGAAATCTTCCCATGTGTCAATTTCCTTCTTGATCTTCAAAATCCAATGATTATGCTTAAACATAGTAAGAAGAATGAGCTTGAACATGCTACGGCTCGCTTCACGATCTTCATTTCCAATTCAAATCTTTAATCCAGGTTTGAGAACTTTTATCAATTTTCCTTATTTCATGTTCTTATAGTCACATTATAATAAGGCAAAATACTCAAGTTCTCATAATCTTTTCCACTTTTCATTTCTCTTACATTCGGATAACTTACTTTGTTATATTACTCATTATAGCACTATACTTATGACTTAGCCATTGGATAAAATCATAGATGCCTTTACTTGTTATATTTCTTTCGGATTTGGAAGTCACGACTTCCTATTTCTAATTTTTTTTATTCTTTCTTCATATTCTTATTTTCATTTTTGTCTTTGATTCCTTATCTAATACTTAGTTAAGTTACTACTTTCATTCTCTAATAACATATTTGATGTTAGCTTTTAATACTCATACTTAAATCCCCTGGTTGTCCATGAGAGACACACCATGCTACTTCCTTCAATCTTTCTTCTTTACCTTTTCATACAAGCATTGGGTTTGTCTTAAATTACAAAACCCAACCCATTTCTGTTAACATTTCCAGCTAATTGTTTTCATACTTCTTTCTTATAGGAGTTTTATTCATATATGTAATCATATTTTTCCAATATTTCTTTACTTCAGTCATTGATGACACATTTTAATCTTCATTCCATAGTCTTACTTCGTTTTCGTTAGACAACGGAATCCTTAATTACTTAAATTTGGAAATTTTGTATAACTTATTTATATTTCATTCATTTCATATTCCCCAACTGGTAGATATAGTATCATCATATTTTCTTTATTATTTTCAATCATACTTTAATAGTTTCAATCATATTTGATTTTATTACATAGGTATATGAACATATGTCATTCAAACCTTCTTTCTTCTCTTCACTACTCCCTACATGCATCATTTACCAGATTCCATGATCACTTTGTGATTCCACCAAACTCAAATACATATCATGTGGTTATGATAGTACGGGCCCATATTATTATAACCACCTATATATATTTGTTTCTGGTATCACCACTAGGTCTCCTGGTCTACTGGTTCAAATTAACTTATATTTCCATATCACTCTTACTTTATTTTAAATTCACCGCTTAACCATCCTATAGGCCTACAACCTATCTTAGGATCTTAGGATCAACAACCTATCTTACGATACATCCTATCTTAACATTGACTTTCTTGCTTACGGTCTTATCTTAAGTCCATAGTCTCACTTAAATCTCACACAGTTTAAGCCTAGGTTCGAGTCTCGACACCTAATTCGCTTAAACTATGGCTCTGATACCAAATTGTAACACCCCATCTTTCATACACCTTATTTGGTGTATTAGTTTATAAAAGATCGTTAAGTGAAAATTTTATTCTTTTTTAAAAAAAAAACTTTTTCTTTTAATCAAAAACACGTTTAAAACTTTTGGTCCCAATAAAAACAATTACGTAATAAGATATTTAGACAACATTGGGGGTTACAAACTCATATCAAAACAACCATAGTAAAGCCTTTAACAACTCAAAGGTATGTCCCGTATTAAACTAACATTTCTACCAAAAATTCGGCATGACTTTCAGGCAATATGTACAAATCCATACTGACCCGACTCAGTAAAACAACCCAAAAACAATACGGGACATAACACAACTTTATTGTATAACTACAGGGAATTCTAAACCATAATAAAAGATCTCTCAATTATATGACAAACTATACCGCAATTGAGATACTCTATCTTCTAAACATCTCTTCTATCTACACTCCTCATATCAGCTTCTAATTCTTTTCCTTCTATCGTCTGCTAACCAGCATCCTATTCCTGAGTAAATAGCATTTTAAAAAAAAAATTGTAAGACATAAATGCCTCGTGAGATACATGGATTTTAGACTCAATGAGTTTAAATCAATTTGAATATCATTTGCTATTAACAAGTAAAGAAAACCTTTCCCTTCTTTTCAAAAACCTGCAAACTCCACTGTTATATCAAAACAATAAAAAAAGTTCATTGCTATAATCATTAAAACAGAAATCATTACTTATCATCATAAACAAACATAATTCAGGTGCTTTCTTAACCAGTATAGACCAACTGTAATCCATGATTAATTTATTATCATTTGGCTTTATACGGGTTTCCCCGTATCCCTTTCCCTCCCCGAAATAGAACCAATCTATCCGTAAGGGCGTGCTAGTTCCCTTTCCCTTCATGGAATAGAACAAATCTATCCATAAGGGCGTGCTGAGACAACTACTTCGCAACGGAAGGTACCATCCCAGTAGTGTCTGTTGACCCCCTCCTTACGGGTAAGGTCCTTGTCCGGATAACTCTCACATTTCTTACATGTAATTCATATTTCAATTTTTACTATTATCAATTCCTCCCAAGTTGGTCTCCTTGATAAACATCATTCAAAATATGTAAAATCGTTTTAATTCTTCAACATAAAGCAGTACTTTTAATTCAACTTTGAAAATCATTTGTCAGACTATTAGTCATAAAACATTTAGCATAAGAACATTTAATAGTCAAACAAAACTCGTTGCTATGTACCCAGAAAAGTCCTCATGTACTCACCTCGGTAGCTAGGTATGTCTAGCTACAAAGATCCACTAGCTCTTGACTCTACTTGCTTCCAATCATCTATCAACCTCTATTGATTTAATAAGTTGTTAGTACATACTACACACTAAACATATCATCTTTATCAAATCATACATACACTCTTTCTATTCATTATCTAGTTCCATTCCAAAGATTAAGTATGCTCCTTAAAGCATAATAATCATTTTTGGACATTTTTACCCTTTTGTCCCAAATTTGATTAGTTATGTATTTCTTGAGTTTTAATAGGTTATTTACGAGACATTCAACTTATTTACTTATTTATAAGTTTATTTTGATTATTAGATGTCATAACATCCTTTACTTTACCCTTTTATGTTATTTTGACAGATGTAAAACAACAAAGTTTCTAAAAATAGAAACCATTTGAAAACATAACATTTTCCATTCACATAATACCCATATGCCCCCAACATTTCAACATTTCCATTTAATCAACTTATATATTTGTTACTATTCTTGCATAAACTAAAATTTTCCCATAAAGGTTGGAATCCATGATTCCATTCCACTTATCAAGTTTTGTCCCATACTTGTAGCTTTTTTCAAAATGTATCTCAAGTTAGCAATATTTGACCTTTGTACACATACCGACAACAAGACTCGAATTCCGGTTCCAAGGTAAATTCAAATGTTGTGTTTTACCATTCATTTCCTATCTTTTGCTTTATGCTTGTATAAGGTGTCTTATAAAAGATGTATTCATGACCCGTTTTTACATACAAGCATGTTCAACATATTACAATCATTAAAAAAATCATCTTTCTATCTCTTTGTGATGAAATTTCATCAATAATTTTTGACAACTAATAAAAAATAAAATCTATCCCAAAACCACTAATTCAAGTATTTCCATCGATGTTAGGTTTTAACAACACTTTTAGAACCAACCATCAACACCATTTCTTTAAACATTAGCAAATTCTCGAATTCCATTAACAAACACAAGTTAAACTTCAAACCTACAACTCTAAATGCTCTTGAACCCATCTTGTGTCTTAAATCTAAAATATACACTCTAATTCCAACATGCACTTATAAAAGTACCAAATTTCAAAGATTTAATTAGGGTTCAAGGGAAGTACCTTTAATTTTTCTGCACAAACTAACAAAATCAGAAAGTTTGGAATGATTTATCAAGGAATCAGACTAATAGCATCATCCCCCCACCACCAGCCTCACTTACCGACCGCCGCCGCCGTAGTTCACCATGGTCGCCGGCAACAGTAATGGCTGCTGCCATCTTCTTCTTCCTATCCCGCTACTTGAAATCCCAAGCCACAGGGACCGGTCTGGTTCTTAATCTGTCTCTCCCTCTTTTTAAGTGGCAATCACAATCTCCCCCTCTCGAAATCTCTTTCTCTCGATTCCTCTCTGATTTCAAGTTCTCGATTGTTTCATTCTTGTCTGATTTTTGAGTGTGCGTCTTTGCGTTTTTTTACCAAAAAGGGGCAAAACCACGGTTCAGATAAGAAAATACGCACATTAATTTCACCAACCGGATCCTAGGTTTAATTTGGGTCAGATGTGCAAAAATTACAGAAATGCCCTTCATTAACATGACTTAGATAAATTTCTCAGCGGAAACTTACATTATTCCCGACTTTTACCTGGTCATAACTTTTATATACGATAACCGATTTTTACAAATTTTACCTCTTTAGAAAGTTGGGAAGCTTCTATCCGCGTCACGAGTTGATTTTCTTATTTTCCAAGAACTTGAGAATTACTACATTGTCCTAGAATTACTACATTGCACTACACAGTTGATTTTCTTATTTTCCAAGAACTTGAGAAGAAAGAGAGAAATTCAGAGTACTTACTTGATTTGATGATCAGAAGAACGATGAAGATACGATTATGAGTTGCAGAAGATCGATTTATAGTAAGAAACTGAAAGAATTTTGCAATTCCGATTTGATGCAAGTTTAGGGGTATTGGGTTTTGTTTAAAACTCTATTTTAGTGATTATCTCTAAATTCTGAATTCAGATAAGGCCGCGGGCCGGGAAGCTTCTATCCGCGTCACGAGTATGTGAACCAAGCTTATCGACAATCGCAAAAACACTTGTACGCGTGGCGCGGACTCAAGGACCCCGCGTCGCGGTTTTGTAAAATCCCCAAAATAACCCCACACTTGTTCTTTTCTTACCATGGTTACTTAAAACTAACAAAATGCAAAGTTATACATGACCGGGTTGCCTCCCGACAAGCGTTAAGTTTAACGTCTTCAGCCGGACGCGCACTTACCTGGCTATTGAACGTATTCTGGAATGTTGGTTACAAACTCGACTGTCTCTACCTCTAACTTTTGGAAAGTTGGTCACTTCGGACCCAGATACTATAGATTCACACTCATAAGATATACTATCAACTTCCTTAAGCTTAAACTCAATAAAAGGTAATAGTTGTCTATGTTGAACATTGCACACATCAGCTGAATGATGTACTTTGGGTCCGAAGTGACCAACTCTTTGTATAAACATGGTTTGATATCGTCTATTTCTTTATTACTTCGGAGACATGGGCAGGAGGACTTCAGATGGTTGGGCACTTCAGCACAAATAGGCTCAACATTTAGCCTATGTCCATTGACTTTGAATGGCTGACCTCCCTTGAAATCTTGAATTTCGATGGCGTCGTATTCTATAATGCCCACGACTTCATACAGTCCGTTCCATTTGCTCCTCAGCTTCCCAGGAAAACATTTTTAGCATTGAGTTGTAGAGCCATACCTTCTGTCCTGCCATGAAAGTCTTCAATCTGAGTTTAGCATCATGATACCGCTTCATTTTTTACTTGTACGTAGCAGCATTCTTATAGGCTTCATCCCGTAATTCCTACAGTTCAGAAAGTTGTAGTTTCTGCTCCTTCCCAGCTGAATCATAATCCATGTTGACCTGTTTGCTTACCCAAGATGCTCGATTGGCCAACTCCACAGGCAAGTGACATCCCTTCCCATAAACTAGCCGATAGGGTGTAGTTCTAATCGGTGTTTTATAGGCAGTTTTGTATGCCCAAAGTGCATCGTCTAACCATTGTGACCAATCCTTCGTGTCTGTTCTAACTGTCTTCTGGAGAATTTCCTTAATCTGCCGATTAGACACTTCCACCTGGCCGCTTGTCTGTGGATGTTATGGTGTTGCGATCCGATGGTTTACCCCATAATATTTCAGCAGATGCTCAAACTTGAAATTCTTGAAATACGACCCCCCATCACTGATGATGACCCGTAGAACCCCATGTCGAGTGAAGATGTTATTCTTAACGAATTTGCACACCACATGATGGTCATTTGTGTGGGTCGCTTCCGCCTCGATCCATTTGGAAACGTAATCAACAACGACCAAGATATAGACATACCCATGTGAGGTGGGAAATGGTCCCATGAAGTCGATACCCCACACATCAAAGATGTGCACCACTAAGATCGGATTCAGTGGCATTTGATCTCTCTTTGAAATATTTCCCAGCTGCTGGCAATTCAGACATTCTTTGGCAGTTTTATGGGCATCCTTGAAGATAGTCGGCCAATACAATCTGGACTCTAAAACTTTATATCCTGTATTCTTTCCACTGAAGTGTCCTCCACAGGCCGACGCATGGCAGTGCTCCAGCACATTGTTGATTTCACTATCGGGCACGCATCGACGAATTATTTGATCTTCTCCCACCTTAAAAAGGTCGGGATCATCCCAAACAAACCTCCTTGCGTAAGTACAAAATTGCTTCTGCCGTTGCTTCGTCCAGTGTGCCGGCATAGCTCCCATGGCCAGAAAGTTAACGTAATTCGAATACCATGGAGCCCCAGTAAGTTCGAATAACTGCTCACCAGGAAATCTGTCTTTGATGCCTTCTTCCAAACCTTCTGCTGGCAATCGTGAGAGATGATCCGCCACCACGTTCTCCGTTCCTTTCTTATCTTTAATTTCCACATCAAATTCTTGGAGCAGCAATATCCATCTGATCAGCCTTGGCTTTGATTCCTTCTTTGCAAGTAGATGAGGGACAGCACTGTGGTTACTGTAAACCACCACCTTTGATCCCCAAATTTAGGATCTGAACTTATCCAGAGCAAACACTACGGCAAGTAATTACTTTTCCGTGAATGTATAATTCAATTGAGCTTCAAAGAAAGTTTACTATCATAACATATAACTACTGGCTTTTTGTCGATCCCCTGGCCAAACATTGCACCAGCAGCGTAGTCACTTGCGTCGCACACGATTTCGAAGGGTTGAGTCCAATCGGGAGGTTTTAGGATAGGAGCTTCGACCAATTTATTTTTAAGGATGTTGAATGCTTTGACACACTCCTCATCAAAAATAAATGGTGCATCTTTTAATAACAAACCACAAAGAGGTTTGGAAATGGTGCTAAAGTCCTTAATAAATCTTCTGTAGAACCCTGCGTGTCCCAAGAATGATTGTACCCCTTTCACTGATGTTGGAGGCGGTAGTGTAGAAATTACCTTGACCTTTGCTCGATCCACTTCGGACCCTCTTTCGAAGACTACATGACCTAAAACGATCCCTTCCCTGACCATAAAGTGACTTTTCTCCTAACTAAGCACTAAATTAAATTCCACGCATCTTTGCAAGACTTTTTCTAGCTGATTTAAACACGCATCAAATGAGGAACCAAAAATCAAAAAATCATCCATGAAAATTTCCAGTGCATCACCAATCATATCCGAGAACATTGCCATCATACACCTTTGGAATGTTGCTGGAGCATTAAACAGGCAGAATGGCATCCTTCGGAACGCGAAAGTACCATAGGGGCAAGTAAACGTCGTTTTAGCCTGATCTTCTGGGTGAATGGCAATCTGGTTGTATCCTGAGTATCCGTCCAAGAAACAGTAATATTTATGTCCGGCTAACTTCTCCACGATTTGATCGATGAAAGGCAACGGGAAATGGTCTTTAGAAGTTGTTGCGCTAAGCTTCCTATAATCAATACACACTCTCCATCCAGTCAAGGGTCATGTGGATACTTTGTCACCATCCTTAGTATCCACTACAGTAATTCCAGATTTCTTTGGCATAGTTTATGTCGGACTGACCCACTTACTATCGGAGACTGGATATATGATTCCTGCATCTAACCATTTCAACACTTCTTTCTTCACAACCTCCTTCAGATTCGGATTCAATCTATGTTGTGTGTCCCTAGCAAGCTTGGCTTGTAACACCATGTTACTTTCGTTAAGTAATTTTATGTTAACCGTGGTGTGATTATGATTTAATATAGCATTATAAGTGTTAGGATGGTTAGAACACCTTTTGGATGATGCTTTCCCTTGAAAAATGCCAAAAAGGACTTACACGGGTCGTGTCAGGAAACACGGGTCGTGTAAAAGTAATCAGAAGCAAGCAGTGCCAAAACATGGGGCGTGTAAAATAACATGGGTCGTGTAAAAAACATGGGCCGTGTAAAATTACATGGGCCGTGTCAGGATGTGCAGTTTTTCAACAACAAGCAGTAGATAAGACACGGGCCGTGTAAAAAGACACGGGCCGTGTGCCGACTGAAAATTTAAAAGTATAAGTTGCAAGAAACACGGGTTTTTGGGGATTTTTCACTTGGAAACATTTTCTAAAACCCTAGAAAAGGTGCAGGAACTTTAGGGGTCGAATTGGAAGCATAAATCTTGAGGATTTGAAGTAAAGGTTGAGAATTTGCATCCAAGAGGTAAGAATCCTTGCTTTAGCTTCATAATTGAGTAGTTGGTTGGCTTGGGAAGGTTTGGTTCCAGGTGGTGTTGATAACCCACCTGCAACTATGGAAGTTGTAGTATGTAAATCACAAATTTGATGTAAAGTTGGGTTGTAATTCAAACCCTAAGTGTGTAATAAGCTATAGTTGAGTGAATAGAACTATAGCAAGTGAATACAAGGTGTTCACATGTATGTGGTGTTTACGTGGTATGGTGTAGATGCTGGAAGTGGTGAGAAAACACTTTGGCCTACCAATTATACTATTTGGAATGGGGTAAAGCTACTATATCCAAGTGAATAACTCTACCTACATGTTAGTTGTAACATGTTATATGTGTTAATGTGCTTAATTGTTGATAATACATATAGTAGATTAGGTGTAAACTATGTAGATACACAGAGAATCCTTTGGGATTACATGTGTTAGAAGTTTGTGGTTATGATGTGTGGTAACTGGCAGTGAGGTTTATAAATATCACCAAATGAGTACCTTGTGAATAGGTATAATTGTAATGCTAGCAATTTGTTTAGCAAGTACTTATTAGTTAAAGAGGAGTGTATATGATGAATATACATGATGATATATATACATGTGTAGTATGATATTGTGCACACATGATGTTCATCGATGCATAGGTATGTAGAGATTACAGTGTATGAATACTATGTAATCCGAGAATACCGAGTATTGGAGGTAACTTGCTATTACAGGTGAGTAATCTCACTTATATCCGATGTGATATGTATTGATTGACCTGTTGTAGATTGAATCAGTTTTGGGGGACGAATTTGACAGATTTAAACTTGGCATAGACAATACCAGATAAGTCGTGAGTCAATGCAAAGACAAGAACGGAGCCGTGAGTAAATGAAAAGACAATACCGGATAAGCCGTGAGTCAATGTAAAGACAAGAACGGAGCTGTGAGTCATTGAAAAAGACAATACCGGATAAGCCGTGAGTCTAGGCAAAAGCAGGGAAAACTCGTGAGCCATATGTGACTATGTGTTATGAGATGATATCTATATGAAGAGCAAAAATATACGGCCTCTGTGGCTAGGGGATTGGATTTGATATCCAAATATACGGCCTCTGTGGCTAAGAGATTGGATTTTATATCCAAATATACGGCCTCTATGGCTAGGAGATTGGATTTAATATCCAAATATAGATCTATATGGCTAGGAGATTGGACTTAGTGTCCAAATATATAGCCTTTATGGCTAAACGATTGGGTTTAATTACCCAATACACTACAGGAACCTTTATGGTTCATAACGCCTTTTTGGCTACGCGGTTGGGTTTAACTACCTAACATATGGTAAGAACCTTTGTGAAACACATATTGGCCTACGTGGCTAAGAGAAGGGGCTTAAATGCCTAACATAAGTGATTAGGGCTTTTATGCTCATACTACAAAAAGGGTAGTGGTGAATCTTAATGACTCGAAACTTTGTAGAAGTTAAAGAGGAGATAGATATAAATTCCTTGTGGCTTACGATAGTAAAGGTCGTAGAGTAGATGATTTCATGTTGGAAATCATGTGATGAAATATTGTGTAGTGATCCCGAATAGTGGTACCGAGTTGTCAGTTAGGTGTATACATGTGTTACTTATATTACACCGTGCTTGTTTATTTGTAGCTTAGGTATCGGTAGATACCAGTGTAACTACAGAAATAATACTTGTAGTTATTAATAATGGAGTATAGCTGGTTTGATATGTTTATATTAACTAGTACTTATGAGTTGTTGCAGGAAATAACTACACCCACGTGCTGGGTGATGTATTACATTTAAACTAAGTTATTCATGTCCTGGTATTGTTACTCACTAAGCTTTGTAGCTTACGTGTGTGTGTTGTATTGTGTGCAGGTTAGCAGTTGTAGCGCCCGGCTCGGATCGTGGGACGATTCTCGATGGTTACTTCTTGTAGATTCCAGAGCACATGAGTACCCAATTATACTATTTATATTATAAATGCGAAAGATTTTCTGGGTATACTCTGTGTTGAAACTGGGTGTTACAAGTTGGTATCAGAGCCGTGGTTTAAGTGAACTAGGTGTCTGTAGAGTAGATTCCTAGACTTAAACCTTAAAAGATAGTAGATTGTATTGTTAAAGTAGGTATATATAAACATGCGTGTTATATATATGACCTGATTATTGCTAAATTTTGAAGTATATGAAGTATTCGGAGTAATTCGATTTTCAAAATTCAGGGCTGAGAGCCCGAGTGGTGGCCGGGTTTGTGTTAAGACTCGGTATACAGAGGGGCTAGTAGCCCAGCAAAAATAAATCTAACAGAATTACGAATAATAATTGTTGATATTATATATAAATTACTACCTATTGTTGTAGGTGTAAACGGAAAAGCAGACGAGTCGTTTTGAGGCTCGATGAATAGAGAAAGAAGGAAAGTAGTAAAATGTCCACGAGGGTTGTGGGCAGCAGTTATAGAAAAAGGTACGTAAGTTATTTATCGAAATAACAAATATGTAGTTGGAACTGGTGACTATTAAGGTGACCGGTAGACCACACCATGGTAAGGGTCTAGATGAGAGTGGGACAATCAATGCTGATAGAAAGTGATCGACAAATATATTGAAAAGTTAATAGAGTCGTAATTGTGTGGAATATGGTAAGAAAGAGTTGTTACCAATGTTTCCTTTGAAAGAATTGCACCATATCGGTGGCAAGTATTAGCATAATACTGTGACGCAACGTTGAGATGTTAAAGAAGTAATGATTAGCTTTATGAGCTATATAGTTAAGCCTTAGTGGCTGAAATGTTATCGTTAGCGACAGTTGGGTTCGTTGCGAATCAGTATTATGGAATTTATGTTACTAAATTCTATAATAGATGATATGTTAGTATAAGTGATCTTAGATGTTTAAATGAGAGTCACTTCTCAGTGTCTGTTAACGTAATAGATATATGAAGAAATAGTTGGACTGTTTAAGTACAACTTAAGTGATTAGAAAGATAGAAATAAACGCTTTGTCTGGCTAAGCTAGGGTGTTTGAATGTCGTTGTTTAGCTATGTATAGCTTATTGAGAGACTGTGATCATTCCTTGTTAGGAATGTAAATAAAAGGGAGAGTTGACTTTAAAAGATTTGTATGTGACTGGAATGAAGTAGCCAGTAGATTTATACTGAAATGAGTATAATAGTGATTTCAGTTATGATTGAGAGAATTTTGTTTTTTTTTTAAAATCAAACTGATCATTACCCAAGACGAAAAATATTAAGAATAAACTATGTGTACTAGCTAACCTTGTTATGTATTGTATACGTGTATGTATATACTGTTGTTAGAGGTTCTGAAGAACTCTGTGTATAGACAATGATGGTAGTAGCCGAAAGGTACACAAAACGAAGAATTTGTATTTCTTTGACACGAAGAATGAAATTGGTTAGCGATGTAACAAAAAAAAATTTCTACTAACGGGTATCAATAATATAAATTGCATAATAGTTAAAAGTATGATGATACTTAGACAGAAGAGACATGTTTTAATTATGAAGAAAGTAGTTATCTCCTCAAAGATCATTCATGAATGAATGCATCTGGAATCGGAGAATGGTACGAGGTGCCAAGATTTGATTGGAGAACGGTACAAAGGACCATGAACGGATATTGATTGATAATAGTAGTAGACGGTACGAGGTATCATGATTTAATATTGTGTGACGATTGGTACGGGGTATCGATCGGTGACACTTTGTGATAATTGGTACGAAGATACCATGCAGCATATAGTACTAGGGTACTATGTAGTGAAGTTGAATGATAGTATAATGTTGTATACGATGTAAGAGCTATGAGTTAAGTAGTAATTGGTTGGGATTGAGTATGCTGAGTGCATATAAACCAATTTTGTGCTGTAGTATACCATATGTAATATGTTAATGTGTAGCTAATACTAGACGCGTTTAAGTCTAGTATGCAGATGTTGTAACTTGATGTACAGAGTAAAATGAATACAGAAATGTTGTGCCTGGCAAGATACACTAAGCGGATACTCATGGTTCGACGAACTGAGTATGTGCGGCTCGTAGTGCTGAGCAGAGGAACACAACTCAGTTCACTATTGTGATAGTGAGATAGATTATAAGTAGTGACAAGACGAGAACATCATTACTACATGTAATGTGTTCTTTGAAAACAAAATGGATGTGTAATAGATGTTTTGTATAACATGTGTTATGCATATGGTTATCACTTAACGAATACCTAGTGATCATACATAGTGTGTGGCAACCATATCATAAGTAATAAGGATATATGGTGGTTGTATATCGAATACTTTGTAACCATATATATAGCAGGTTGTGACTGGGTATAAGTATATGAGTATTTTGCAACCATATAGTAGATTATGGTTGTATATGTGTGTACATCAGTATACCATGGAGAGATGTTGAATGATTATACTGTATGATGCAAAGATAGATGTATGTGTACAATAAGGAGAAGTAAATTAATATAATATGTATAGAACTATATGAAGGTGATTTCGATTGTGATTGATAGGATCTTTTTCCTTAGCAATCAAACCCATCACCACCGAGACGAGGGACTAAAAGAAACTAAAGTTCTTGTGAAGTAATTATAATTTTAATCCAAATGAGAATGCAGGTTTGTAAAGAAACCTTAAGCAATTTGATAAGTTGCTATGAGATTCCGAGGACGGAATCTGTTGAAGGGGAAGAATTTGTAACACCATGTTACTTTCGTTAAGTAATTTTATGTTAACCGTGGTGTGATTATGATTTAATATAGCATTATAAGTGTTGGGATGGTTAGAACACCTTTTGGATGATGTTTTCCCTTGAAAAATGCCAAAAAGGACTTACACGGGTCGTGTCAGGAAACACGGGTTGTGTAAAAGTAATCAGAAGCAAGCAGTGCCAAAACATGGGCCGTGTAAAAAAAACATGGGCCGTGTAAAATAACATGGGCCGTGTCAGGATGTGCAGTTTTTCAACAACAAGCAGTAGAAAAGACACGGGCCGTGTAAAAAGACACGGGCCGTGTGCCGACTGAAAATTTAAAAGTATAAGTTGCGAGAAACACTGGTTTTTGGGGATGTTTCACTTAGAAACATTTTCTAAAACCCTAGAAAAGGTGCAGGAACTTTAGGGGTCGAATTGGAAGCATAAATCTTGAGGATTTGAAGTAAAGGTTGAGAATTTGCATCCAAGTGGTAAGAATCCTTGCTTTAGCTTCATAATTGAGTAGTTGGTTGGCTTGGGAAGGTTTGGTTCCAGGTGGTGTTGATAACCCACCTGCAACTATGGAAGTTGTAGTATGTAAATGTGACATCCCAGAAATTTATACCTAGAACTATAAACAGTTAATTCACCGCAAACCTCTTTATAACCAAACCTTTTGAGCTTCAATGCATACTTTGGAAAATATAGTGTCATTACGATTAAAATAAGATACGAGATAAAAGCTTACTTCCTATAATGGAATATCTCAAGCACAAACTGAAACCCTAGTTAATACGTCTGAAAAACTGAAAATAAGTATTAACCATTTGTGAAACAAAACAAGCAATCTAACCTCAGAGTACATGTTTCCCTGATTCCGGAAATATAAATAACATTCAAAACGGAGCTCATATGCAAAAGTTACGACTGTTATAAGAAAACAAGCCAAAACAAACCAGTATAACACTGATTTTATTTAACTACATAAATCGTTTCGATGCGTTGAGGCACTTGCGCACCTCATATGGAAATTCCGAGAACATTATTGGACTCAGACTATGGTCTATTATTGGATTCCATACTCGAAATATTTTTAGCAAAAATATTTATAAAAGTCAAACGCTGGATGCTACGGATAATCGAATGCACATATTTAAACACGTTTTCCCAGTGCTCTACAACTCGAAAAATAAATCCGTTTGGGTTTCTGAAACCGGTGCACTCGGCTCGACAATTCTCCGGTCTCGAAAAAATTATTATACATCGGGATCTTGCGCACGAATTATGTCATCCACGACATCACTTTCACCAACCCCAACTACTCCATGAGACTATAAATAAGAGGCTTTGCATCTCATTATTCTTCACCAATTCACCAAAGCTTCTAGCTTTTTCTTTCTTTCTCCAATTGCTCTTCTTTTGGCCAAGAACACAACCACCATTGGCCATCGCTCCACTACCGTCGCACCATCACTTCGCCGCACAAAACGTTGTTGTTTTGTGGTGTTATTTCGCGGTGCTTCTCAGACACGATCGTTCTTATATCTAAAATGAATTCACGCTTCAAATGTGAGTGTTACGGCCCCTTTGTCTATATTTTTATATATTATGGGGGAGAATACATGTGCAATATAAACATTTACCAATTTCATATCAAGTTTTATAAATGTTATTATAGATTTATAAAATGTTTTCAATAAGCGAGTATTGTACTCTTTTACGTATATACTTATCAACATACTCGATTAGACTTGTCTATCCTACATTTATCAATGGCTTAGATAGTGAGACACTATTCATAACTAAGTAGAAATACTTAGACCCCACACTACTATAACCGTTAATCAAGCAGAGCGAGATACATATGTATAGATCTATACGGGTTGACACCCCCACCTATGGTTGTTAGCTACAACTTCGACTTGCAAATCGATGTAGGTGATACTTATCTTTTTCATTACTACGACGTCCATGAAGCATTGTAGGGGGTACATTTCAGTCGAATAGCTCGGTTGTAGGACTCAACTATACGCATTGATGGTTTTCTCATAAACGTACATATCATTTATAAGTATGGTATTACTTATGGTTTTCAAAAACTCTATACAATTCATTTATAAGTATGGTATTACTTACGATTTTCAGCAACTCTTTACAAACTCATTTACAAGTATGATTATACTTACAAAAGGAATACTTTTAGTTATTTTAAAAGTATCAGTGATGTGTTCAGCATAAAACCTGTAACTCTCACCAACCTTGTGTTGACCCTCAAAACTACATGTATTCTCAGGAAATCAATGAGACTTTCAGAAGATGGAAATCTTCACGGATTTCAGGCAACCTAGTTTTGTTATATCTATTAAGGCATTTCATGTACTCTACTATTATTATTTGTAAGAACCATGTATTCAAACTTCAAGATGAAATACAACTATCCTTTGGTTTATTGTTGTACTTGTACTGTATATTCAATTGCCTGTGATCCAAGAACTTAGTCGCACAGCCCGGCATGTTCCGCCGCCTCGGTCGGGGGTGTGACAGTAAATCACAAATTTGATGTAAAGTTGGGTTGTAATTCAAACCCTAAGTGTGTAATAAGCTATAGTTGAGTGAATAGAACTATAGCAAGTGAATACAAGGTGTTCATATGTGTGTGGTGTTTACATGGTATGGTGTAGATGTAGGAATTGGTGAGAAGACACTTTGGCCTACCAATTGTACTATTTGGAATGGGGTAAAGCTACTATATCCAGGTGAGTAACTCTACCTACATGTTAGTTGTAACATGTTATATGTGTTAATGTGCTTAATTGCTGATAATACATATAGTAGATTAGGTGTAAACTATTTAGATACACAGAGAATCCTTTGGGATTACATGTGTTAGAAGTTTGTGGTTACGATGTGTAGTAACTGGCAGTGAGGTTTATAAATATCACCAAATGAGTACCTTGTGAATAGGTATAATTATAATGCTAGCAATTTGTTTAGCAAGTACTTAGTAGTTAAAGAGGAGTGTATATGATGAATATACATGATGATATATACATGTGTAGTATGATATTGTGCACACATGATGTTCATCGATGCATAGGTATGTAGAGATTACAGTGTATGAATACTATGTAATCCGAGAATACCGAGTATTGGAGGTAACTTGTTATTACAGGTGAGTAATCTCACTTATATCCGATGTGATATGTATTGATTGACCTGTTTTAGATTGAATCAGTTTTGGGGGACGAATTTGACAGATTTAAACTTGGCATAGACAATACCAGATAAGTGGTGAGTCAATGCAAAGACAAGAACAGAGCCGTGAGTCAATGAAAAGACAATACCGGATAAGCCGTGAGTCAATGTAAAGACATGAACGGAGCTGTGAGTCATTGAAAAAGACAATACCGGATAAGCCGTGAGTCTAGGCAAAAGCGGGGAAAACTCGTGAGCCATATGTGACTATGTGTTATGAGATGATATCTATATGAAGAGAAAAAATATACGGCCTCTGTGGCTAGGAGATAGGATTTGATATCCAAAAATACGGCCTCTGTGGCTAGGAGATTGGATTTGATATCCAAATATACGGCCTTTGTGGCTAGGAGATTGGATTTCATATCCAAATATACGGCCTATGTGGCTAGGAGATTGGACTCAGTGTCCAAATATATAGACTTTATGGCTAAACGGTTGGGTTTAATTACCCAATACACTACAGGAACCTTTATGGTTCATAACGCCTTTTTGGCTACGCGGTTGGGTGTAACTACCTAACATATGGTAAGAACCTTTATCAAACACATATTGGCCTACGTGGCTAAGAGAAGGGGCTTAAATGCCTAACGTAAGTGATTAGGGCTTTTGTGCTCATACTACAAAAAGGGTAGTGGTGAGTCTTAATGACTCGAAACTTTGTAGAAGTTAAAGAGGAGATAGATATAAATTCCTTGTGGCTTACGATAAGAAAGGTCGTAGAGTAGATGATTTCATGTTGGAAATCATGTGATGAAATACTGTGTAGTGATCCCGAATAATGGTACCGAGTTTTCGGTTAAGTGTATACATGTGTTACTTGTATTACACCGTGCTTGTTTATTTGTAGCTTAGGTATCGGTAGATACCAGTGTAACTACAGAAAGAATACTTGTAGTTATTAATAATGGAGTATATCTGGTTTGATATGTTTGTATTAACCAGTACTTATGAGTTGTTGCAGGAAATAACTACACCCACGTGCTGGGTGATGTATTACATTTAAACTAAGTTATTCATGTCCTGGTATTGTTACTCACTAAGCTTTGTAGCTTACGTGTGTGTGTTGTATTGTATGCAGGTTAGCAGTTGTAGCGCCCGGCTCGGATCGTGGGACGATTCTCGATGTTAACTTCTTGTAGATTCCAGAGCACATGAGTACCCAATTATACTATTTATATTATAAATGCGAAAAATTTTCCATGTTACATGGCTCCATCCTCAGTGATGATCCGATGCATGCATGTTTGGGGCTGATCCCCTTCAAATCTGCAATTGTCCAGTCAATGGCTTCCTTATGCTTAGATAGAACTTTAAGCAATGCTCCTTCCTGCTCTATTGTCAGGTCAGCTGATAGAATCACTGGTAAAGTATCTTCTTTTCCTATGAATGCATACTTAAGATGAGCTGGCAACGGATTCAACTCCAACGTTGGCGGCTCCTGTAAGGATGGCTTTAATGTTTTTGGGATCTCCGTTGGAAGCTTCTCAATGTGTGAACACTCTTTAGATTTTTCTTCCTTCCCCTTACATCCTTCTTGATCACATCCTTAGTAACACCGTCCTTCTCTTTGGGGTATTCTACCGCTTCCTGTTGCAAAACTTCAGGAGTATATTGTTGAACTAATTCATCTATAATATCCACTTGATATCATTCTTCTTCTTCTTTTATCGTGCTTCTCTGTGCATTGAAGATGTTGATCTTAATTTGTTGGTGCCCGAAGGAGATTCCCATTTCTCTCGTACGACAGTCGATATTTGCATAGGCTATGGATAAGAATGGTCGGCCTAAGATGATTGTCGGTTGCTCTCCATTGGCTGTCTAACGCGTATCCAGAACCAAGAAGTCGACTGGATAGTAGAAGTTTCCCACTTTGATGATAACATCTGAAAGCATTCCCCTTGGAATCTTTGTGGATTTATTGGCAAGCTGTAAAATCACATCCGTAGGTCTCAAGGTACCGAATTCATGCTTATCGAAGAGCTGTCCTGGGAGAATATTCACACTTGCACCTAAATCTAGTAAAGCCTTCTTGATGTGCACATCACCTAAGTCAACAGAGATGAGAGGAGCTCCTGGATTCTTCATCTTAGGAGGTAATGTATCCATAATTATTGAACTGACATACTCAGTCAATTCAATCTTCTTCGGAAGATGCGATAAAATATGCTTCTTGTGAATATATATGTCCTTTAAGAACTTCACATAAGCAGGAACTTCCTTGATGAGCTTGACTAATGGTATATTGACTTTGATTTGACTAAATAGGTCCCACATCTCTTCTTCTTGCGGCCCTTTCTTTCCATATGGTCTCTTTTCCGGCCTTTCCAAGGCTGCAAGGAAAGGAGCTGTCCCACTGGTTTCTCTCTTTTCCCATTTACTTGCAGGTTCATTTTTCTTCTCTTGTTCTTCTTTTTTTTTCTTCTCCTCCTTTTCTAATTCTTCATTTTCATCGAATACTATCTCCACATCGCTATCCTCTTCTGCTGGTGGGGCAACAACTTTATTGTCCACCTTTTTTCCACTTCTGTGTGTGATAACTTCATTCACTTGCATCTTTTGTGTTTGCTCCTTCTCTTGCTCCCTTTCCTTTTCCAATTTCGTGAGTTGATTTCCCAATTTCAAGATTGCTTGGGTGTTGGCATCTTCAGCTTCCTTGAGTTTGAGCAACATTTTATAAATCTCCTTCGTACCAATAGTTGTGCTCCTGTCTTGTGGCGTTGGTTGCACATTTTGTTGCCTTACTTGTGGCTGCCTATTTTCCCTTTGCTGATTTTTTCGGAATGGTCGTGGCGTATTATGAAACTGACCATATCCGTGCACTTGACTGATTGCCTCGTGTGTCATTGAGCACTCACCGTGGTTATGACCTACTTCACCCCATGTATTACAAATGACTTGACCGGGTAATGCATATGCTCCTTTCTCTTTCTGAAATTTGACAGGCATTTGATTGAACTTCTTAGTAACAGCACTCAACTCACTCTGAATTTCCTTCTTCCACTTGTTTTCTGCCTCCATGCTTGCCACGTACACGGTGTTGTTTTTCATAGACCCACTAAGCTTGGAACCTAAAATTAACTGCTCCAGAAATCTCCACGCATCTTCTGGTTCCTGCCACATGAAAGTTCCGCTTGATGAAGCATTGATCATCGCTTGATGTGTTTCGTTCATCCATTCAAAGAATAACTTCACCAGCTGCCATTTTAGAATATCATGGTGTGGGCACGACCTCATCAACTCCTTTAACCTATCAAAAGCCTCATGGAATGCCTCCCCCGGCTTCTGTTGAAAATCTTGGATTGCTCGTCGGATCTCGATGGTCTTACTAGCTGGATAGAACTCTTGCAAAAACTTGGCCTTTAGTTGCTCCCATGTGATGATACTATTAGGAGGTAAAGATGTGAACCAGTATTTGGCTCCGTCCTTTAGGGAAAAATGGAATAATGTTAACCTAAAAATATCTATATTGGTGTCTCTAGGAGTGTTGGCATTAGCTATGGCTATGAACTCATATAATTGATTATAGGGATCATTAGTTTTGTATCCTCTAAATTGAGTTAACACTCCTATCAACTGAGGCCTAATCTTTATTTGAGTATCTACATTTTCAGGAATATAAATGGGCGACGCATCGTCATACTCCCGAGGTTGGAAGTGTGACACAACCGATTGCCGTCTCGGTTGTGCAAAATATAAGGGTGGAACAATATTACCGTTATGATGATCATTGTTGTAGTACTGTTGCCCTTGTGGTTGTTGCGGTTGTTGTATTCTTATTGGAGGTCCCTGACCTCGGTTCCATTGTTGCTGCTGCTGAGGAATCCATCCTTCATCCTCCTCGTCATATCGTTGCTCTACCTCCTGGTATTGATACTACTGTGGTGGAGGTTGTTGTGGTTGCACATGTTGTTGGGTTTGTTGTGGTAAGGTTTGAAAAACAGGTTGTGGTTTAAATATGGGTGGTTGGTACTCTGGTTGTACTGGTTGGGATGGTTGAAGTTGAAATGGTTGCTTGCTGACGTGGCAGTGGGTTGCCATCTCGGGTCGGCGCTCCCCAAGCCAACGCAGCAGAAAAGGGATTAGTTGTGGTTTGTCCTAAAGGTGTAACTAAAGGCGGAGTGTATGATGGTATCGATGTCAGGGCTGAAACTGCACCACCACTAGCACTCGTGCTACCGAAGTGAAATTCTGACACTGGGGTACAAATAGAATTCCCCATGTTACCTCGCCCACAGGCTCATGGGTAACATCCTCTATACTAACACTACTGGGACTCATTCTATCTAGACGCCTACGCACACGATTCTTGCGCGCAGTTCGTTCGATTTCAAAGTCAAAAAGCAAGGGTGATGTTTTCCCACCCCGACGGGTATGCATGCACTAGTGCAAAATGCCTGCCGAAACCAAAACAGAGAATACTTACTAACCTAAATATGAAAACTAAAACCAAAAATCAAGAAACACCTCCCTACAGATCGTCCTATTCTAAGCTCACAACTCCCTGGCAACGGCGCCAAAATTTGACATGCCTAGGTCGTTATGCGGTCAAAAATAAGTAAAATAACCTCACGTACACACTAGTACAACGGTAGTAAGGGTCGATCCACGGGAGTTTGGTGGTTAGAACAAGACGATAACTTACCAACTGTAGTGTCATGCTACAGCCAGAAGGACTAACTCTAATTTCCCAAAAAAAAACACTAAAATCTCAAATCCAAAATCACAACCAAGCATAAACTAAATGAAACCAAATCAAAATCTAATCCTAGATTGCTTACTGAAATCAGAAGGTATATTCAGAATCCAGAAACAATAAACACAACCAATTGCATTCAAAAGCATCCAAACATAATTGAAGGTAAAAAGGTGCAATAAGCATGAACCGAATGATTAACTATATTAAACTCCAATCCAGAACATCCAAAAAAGTAGAATACGAAAATAAGAAGCTTTAACCTACTGCTACTGGTTGTCACTATCCAGAAACACCAAGCTAAGAGCTTAAAACTACTAAACTAATAATGAAAATAAAGTGAAAACATAAAAATACCACAATGGGTTGCTGAAATCTCTAAACTAGAGGAAAGTCGCCGTAAGTCCACCTTAGGGTCTGATCTTCGCCTCCAAAATTCGACCTAAAAGTCTCTATTTATAGTTATGGAAAATTAGAACCCGCGACGCGTAAGGTCTCTAGCCGCGTCGCGCGTAGAGCCTTATCCCCATTTTTTCGCCATTAAATTCTCTTCACCGCCTTACTTTTGACGTGGCGCGTTGTGCATAGCTTCATTCCCACGGGGCGCGTGTCCATTCAACTGAATTTGGCTTTATCCTCAAAACTTCTTCAATTGTATGCATTTCGTCCCTGATTGTAACATTTATTTGCAAACAAGCACTAGCACAAAAAGTGAGAAATACCAATGCATATATATTATAATTTCACCAATAATAGGGCCTAAGAACGACTAAAATACTTGATATTAATAGGCGTTGTCACTTTGGTTGGTAGAAATGTACATTGGGTTGGCAACAACTTGTTGGAACATTGCAAATTCTACAAGCTGTTGAGGAGAGTTACCCAACGCTGGAAGCTTGCGTCGACTACAAAAGCCAAAGGTCCACCTAGCTGTGATTGGTTCCACTTTACGTCATCCTCTTGTCCTAGAAGATTATTATACAAGCGATAAATGTTGAAGGTTTTGAGTTTTCCTGAGTCTTGTAAGATCATTTTCACCATCATCTACTCCTTTCCCAACCCTTCAAGAAATCTAAGATTTATCTCTTTGTTAGACCTTAAAGCTCCTTCATTTAGGAGGTGTGTAATGATGAGTGAAAAACGAGTGAATGAATCACTAAGACTTTCGCCAGGAATAGCAGAAAATTTGTTGTATTCACTGAGGCTTGTCGTTAATTTCTTGTCCTTCCCCTCCTCTATACCATGGAACATATTTTGCAATAGTATCTAAATCTGCTGAGAAGTGGTACAATTTTGAATGAGATCAAAAACTTCTTGGGATTCCACAAGAAATTTCGATGAAAGCAATTTGATCATTATCCATCTTCTCCATGTCAAGAGGTGTTAGTATGGCTTGAGGAACTCCACCAAGAGTACCTTCAGCGGTGTCATTTCTTCGTGTAAGAATAGGAACATGAGGTCCTTCCTCTACTGACCTCCAAACATCTTTTCCTTGACACCTGAGATAATTTTGCATTTGAGTTGCCCATCCGTTATATTTGGTTGGTATCAGTATTGGAGCTCTTGTAGAGCTACCAAAACTATTGGCAACGTTCATCGAATAGTTCATCTGCATGTTTGCCAATGTCTTTCGAAAAGCTTGTTTGAAAAAGTTTGAGTATAGAAACGTGAACGATGTAGCATACGACATATTTATAGCGGGTTCAACGGTTGCTACGGAAGCCAATACTTAACCAGGATATGCACGAAGAACCTTATAAATAGCTACAATGGCTCTGATACCAATTGTTGAAAATAAGCGCCCAGTTCGAAAAATTGATAATAACTTAGAAAGATCGATGCTCAACAGTAATTAGTACAAACAAGTAAAAGTGCGGAATATGAAAGGCTTAAATATCAAAATGCATGAATTAAACGCAAGAAACTAAGAACACAAATATAAACATTACGAACAAGTGTTTGATGGAATGGAAAATTCATATATCATAGGAAGAGTATTACGGATGTGTTTTTCCAAACCATAAAGATAAAGAGGGGTGGAACTCTCCTTTTATAGTGAAATGAGAGTTTACACTAGACAAAGACCTAAGGACTGAAGGAACTATAGACCAGTTCCATTCAAATTGTTCTATGGATAATAGTATAAAGTCAGACTAGGATGGCCTAAGATTGATTGTTCTCTACCTAAACAGTACAAGCGCCATGCAACTTTAGGGAACATGAAGTGACTAGGCTAATTGTACTATATAAACGAATCTTCTTATCTTTGTCTTTATCTTCACTTGTCTTGAACTCTTATCACGATACATGTTTATGAAAGGAACCGAATATTAAGAGTAATATTTGTTACTTGAATTGCTGAACTTATGATCTTCTGATGCTGAACCGAGGTTCTTCAGTACTGAAATTCAACCTGAATTTCGATGTCTTCTTAACTTGTCTTCTTGTACATTGTAAATCTTCCAAGTGTAAAACTTCTAAGGCTCAGACCGATAATTCAAGTATGAATTTCGGTATCTATTTCTTGGATTCACGTTAGCATAACAACAGTAAACACAAGTGAAGATATGATAACGTATGTTCATTAATAACTCAAAGATGTTTCAACAGTTACAAGTTTGAACATACATTGCGAAGACATCATCAGAATATTAACAAAAACCATTATTCAAGTTGGTCAACGATTTCTACATTAACACAAAGTCTGACATAAAGGACACTCCACTAAAATTCTTTCCAGGAAATACTTATAAAAGAGCCAATGTCCCCACCTAACAATGTACGATACTTGCTCGCGAGCACCTATTTTCCTCGCGAGAAATAATGTTACACTCAATTCCAATGGAACCTTCAACCATTCACATTAGAGTCATAATTTATATTTGCTAAATGTTCGCGAGGTCATCTGTTTCCATCTATTTAAGGGCTTGAAGATTATATTTTAGGTTTTTGTTTGATTATTGCCATGTAAGTGTTCAGGTCCTTCAGATTGTTGGCCAATCGTTAGGATTTCGATTTGAGTGTGTTTCTATACAACAACACATGAGTAGGTCATTCCCAAATAGATATCGAGTGCTAGTGCTTTACCACACTTGTCGTCATTATTCCATGCGTGTCAATGACTCAATGTATAAGAATGCAAATGTCCAGCTTAGGGTACACGGAGTGGTGTTCGGGATGAGGCGGGTTCGAGGGTGGGCTTAGGCGGTACTGCTGGCCCATGATGGCGTGTCGTGTGGGTTCGGCTTGAGTGGGTTGGTTTGTATGTTGGTGAAACTACGTGAACCCACAAGTTTTAGAAAAAAACTTATATTCCTTCAAAAATTACCCTCTCCTCATCTCTATAAATACCACCTCTTCACTCTTTCAAAAATCACACATTCACCCTTTTTTCTTACTCTCATTTTATCTCAAAAAAACCCTTTGCCTTTTATTTTATAAAAACACTTTTTTATAAAATGGATTCAAGCCGAGGCAAATCCAAGAGACGCGGTTCCTCAAAAAACAGAAACCGTCAAGACGTTCCACCAACCCCATCCCCACACATTCATAATTACACACAATATCCCCAATACCAACCAAAATTTTCACAATACCCAACCCAGTTCCGACAATACCCAACCCAGTTCCAACAATACCGTGACCAGTTCCAACATAGCCCCAACCAATTACCTAACTCCCAATGCTACGTCCCCGACACTTCTCATTTCCGTAGCCATAAGGAGTCCAGTGATGAAAGCATTCCACACTGGATAACGAGGATGAAGAGGACGAGCAAGAGGAGCAGCAGGAGCAGGATGAAGACGAGGAGGCAGTCTCAGAGACACAACAGTAACAACAAGACCCCCTACGCGTACTACTAAATGGAGTTACACTCAACGGGTGAAACGTAAAACGTGGCAGGGGAAGGAGGAGATGACCTTGGCGAAGGCGTACATTAGTGCTTCCCAGGATGAAAAATGCGGAAACAATTAATGCTCTGACTCATATCGGCAAAATGTGTTGAAACATTTCTGTGAGCAACTTGGAGGTTCCGATCGGGACGACATCAGGTCAACTCCAAGTATAAGGACATGCAAACGAAGGTAAACAAGTTCAATATCATTTACAACAATAAATTGAACATGCATGCCAGCGGCAGGAGCGATGTGTATGCTTTACAGGCCACCCATTCAGAGTACTGGAAAATGCACCAGACCTTGTTCCCACATATGGGGGCATGGGAAATACTAAAAGACCATGCAAAATGGCTCAGGGTCGAGGTAATAGGGATGCATTCCACACATCATTCCTCCAAACGAAGCAAGACATCCGACTCCAACCACTTCACGAACTCTCCTTCCGATGCATACTTTTCACCTCATCCGGTTGATGTTGACGACACCAATGAAGCTTCCCCACAACCATCAACACATTCCCGACAAAGAAAAGGGAAAAATGTGGTTGGATATTCATCAATGCCTGAGGGGTATCAGACCATCGTGGAGAAGATATCCAAATTGCAAAGACTACTGAGGTTGAAGCGTA
This sequence comes from Cichorium intybus, assembly GCA_023525715.1. NCBI lineage: Eukaryota > Viridiplantae > Streptophyta > Magnoliopsida > Asterales > Asteraceae > Cichorium > Cichorium intybus. Next base: position 56,029,617 of record CM042014.1, read on the forward strand.
CAATAAAGACACCTACCATGCAAAGAAAATGGTTGTACTGGCTACACAGGAGGAGGAATCGAAGATGAAATTAGCCCTCATTGAGTAAGAGATAGCAGCGCTCAATTGGGCACGTGAACAAAAGGATTTAAAATTCTTTCTTCGTCCCATGACCATTTGACCGGACCTCAACTGACAATGGTTCTTGGTAAAAAACAACAAATAGCATAGATGTACGGGTGAGAATTTTAGCTTATATTTTCGTATTTAGAATTTTTTTCGTATTTAGGTTTTTTTAACTCTTGCAACCGTGTGGTTTTTAATTTAATGTTATTTGACTTTTTAAAATTTTTAGTGCATTTTAATATTATTTGGATAATTAAATTAAATCTTAAATTAAAATTTTAATTTAATTAATTAATTTAAGAATCAAAAATATGATGTGGCATCGTGGGTTCAATGAGAACTGCTTACATGTGTGAAAGATGAGAAAAGATAGAAGTGGGAGAAGAAAGAAAATCTGACGTGGCAAGTGAGTTCAGTGGGATAGGAGGGAAGTACTCCCCCACCCTTATAATGATATTCACGCCGAAAAAAAAGAAGACAACTCTTACGAAAAACCACAATGCTACAAAGAATGCTCATTAAACAACATTAAGGTTTAGGGATAATGACTTGTAAAGGGAACGTATTTTTGAAATTGTTCACATTTGGTCACTAAACTTTTTTTTGTGCTTAGTTTACCCATACACTTTTTCAAATTGTTCATATTATACCATTATGACCGGTGATAGAAGGTTTATTCTGATTTAGAACCCTACGTGGCATCGTATAAGACTTGAAAGGGTAACGAACTTTCAAAATTGTTCACATTTGGTCATCGAACTTATTTTGTGCTTGATTTACCCATGAAATTTTTTAAATTGTTCATATTATACCCTTATGACCGATGATAGAAAGTTTATGCTGATTTGACATCCGACGTGACATCAGAAAACAGGGATGAGCTCGGTCCAAAGACCGAACCGAACTAGACCGAAACCGAAATGGACCAAAATCGAATTATGATTTTTTAAAAACCAAAGACCGAAATGAATATGTATATTCGGTCCGGTTCGGTTCAATTATTTCGGTTTTCGATTCGGTTCGATTTTTCATGATCAAGAGTAGTGTTAGGAATAAGCATGGTCCGGGGACCGGACCTAAACTGAATTGGACCGAAACCAAATTAACATTTTTTAAAAGCCGAAAACCGAACCGAATATACATATTCGGTCCCGGTTCGGTTCGGTTTTGGTTGGTTTTTGGTTGGTTTGATTTTTCCGGTTCATATGCTCATCCCTACCAGAAAGCTGAGACATAAATAAGGGCCAGTGGTCTTCAGTTGGGGTTCAGATGTCGAATCAACACAAAATTTCTATTATTGGTTATAAGGGTATAATATGAACAATTTTAAAAAGTTCATGGGTAAATCAAGCACAAAAATAAGTTTAGTGACCAAACATGAACAATTTCAGAAGTTCGTTACCCTTCCAAGTCTTCTAGGATGCCACGTAGGATTCCAAATCAGCATAAACCTTCTATCACCGGTCATAATGGTATAATGTGAACAATTTTAAAAAGTTCATGGGTAAATCAAGTACAAAATTAAGTTTAGTGACCAAATATGAACAATTTTAAAAGTTCGTTACCCTTACAAGTTATTATCCCTAATGTTTAATGCATTGAAAAAAAAGCCATAAGAACATACTAAAAAACAATAACAAATATGTTTTTTCATAATACATGTCTTGTTGATTCGTTATTCATTAATTAACAACCATCTTATTAATATAATATTTTTATTCTATGATAGCTACATTATTAGTTCATTATTTAGCAATAAACAAATGTCTTACGTTAAATAAAAAAAAAGGGTATTTATAATAGACTGTCCCATTTTGTTATTACAACAGGAAGGAGCAAATGGCGAAGGCACGGTGGTGGCCTACGACAGTGACGGAAGTTTGACATAATCGTCGGCAACCCCTCGGCTTCCAACATCGTCTACAGTTTGGTCAACGGTTGGTCCTCGTCGCCATTTCCATAAAACATGATTTAGATGACCGGTGGCGCCGGTCAGCCAGTCATTCTCTCTCCCTTCACCTATACGGTGGGGGATCGCATTTATGAACAAAACCAGGGTCATTGAAGCATAAAGTTATAAACAGGCAGGTGTTCGCTAATACCTCCAAGCTACACGAATCATGGCCGTAAGTTCAAGTTTCTTTAGATATCCAGTTTCATTTCCAATTCCTTCGATAAATATGTTTTCCGTTTGGCGTTTTCGATAATTTAGGGTTTATTTAGGCGAATCCAGTGTTCAATTTTGGAAATTTTATGATGTTTATTGCTTAAAACATGTTCGTATCAATGTTTATCATGATTGAATCGTTAACATTTTTGAATTACTTGAGGATTTGGTACAGTAATGTTTGATGCTCCATTCTTAATTTCACATCCTTCTCGAATTGCGGTTTTTCTGTGCTTCAGGTACGCTCTCAAGTACCAAAGTTCGGAAACTGGGAAAACGAAGAAGACGTTCCGTACACTGCCTACTTCGAGAAAGCAAAGAAAAATCGAAAAGCAAAGACGAAACCATACATTCCTGATCCTTCTTCCAACAACGAACCTCCAATTCAGGTTCGAGAAGAAGCAGAAATCAAACATGGCGATTCAATCAAGTCTGAACCAGAGAAACCAAATGCATCAACAACGAAAGAGGAGAGTCGCATGAGGCAAGAAGAAGTTGATCTCAGGAAGCCTAGTGATTCTCTTCCAAACCCTAGACGAACTCCAAAACAGAGTGACGGTTCTGATCGGAGCTTTGATGGCTCAACAATGCTCCCATATCCACCGGCAAGATCTGGGAACAGAGGTAGCGCAGGTTCTTCTCCGATGTGGGAGAAAAAGGTTTCATCAGAAGGTAACCCTGGTCCAGCTTCTTCTACTCCTGGAAGATCCAGATTGAAACAAGTTCCTCGTGGTGATGAAACTGTAAGTTATTCAACGAATCCACTCTGCTTTAATCATGTTGAAATTTGAAAAAACGCCATTGATGACGTCAAATGGTCTGCCAGCATGATGATGACACTCCGATTCCAAAATTTGGTGGGTGGGATGAGAGAGATCCTGCATCAGCTGAAGGTTACACTCACATATTCAACAAAGCTCGTGAAGATAGACACAATGGAGGTGGGAAGTCGCCAATGGTGTCAACTGATAGTGTTGACTTTTATGGTCAAAATCAGCGTGGTAATGACAATTCAAAGGTATGTAGATTGTTTCTGTTAGTTACTAAATCTTGATTTTTGTTCATGGTTTCTTGATTATTGGTTGGTTTATTATGGTTCAGGGTTGTGGGTGCTTTCCATGGAGTAGAAAATGAATTGTGGATTTGTGGGTGTACAATGCATGGAAACAGAATGGTATATGAGGGTTTTAAAATAAATGATGCAAGTGTTTCACTTTTGATGAGTTGTATTGTATAGGCTAGAATCTAGATTGCTAGAATGAATTTCATCTGTAGTATTTGACTCGATTATTGTCAAATGGAAGGAAACTTTCCATCTTTTTTTATGAAAACGTTTTGCTAGATGCTATTTAGTTATTATTATTGTACTTAATTGCATTCCCTTTTTACTTGATCAAACTCCTCAATCATAAGAGTGGTTGTTGTAAATCTTGTTAAAATATAGAATTTCCAAACCCCAATCATTAACGAGGTTGTTTTTCAGATAATTACATGGTATCAACCTTTTCGTTCTCCTCTACACCTTGTAAAGCCTAATTGGCTTCTTCCTCCTCTCTATTGATGGCTCCTTCCCATGAACACCATCATACACATGCTCACCATTAAGCTCGCTTCAACCAACTATATTCTCTAGCGAAATCATATGCTCTCACTTTTCACCTATCGACGATTATTATCTCATATTGATAACACTTCTTCTCAGCCCACCGCCATCATCAAGGTGGATAACAAGATTGTTCCTAATCCTGATGTCTCCTCTCGGAATGAAGTCGATCAAAGAGCCGTAATTCTCCTACACTCCTCGCTCATTGACGAGTCAGCGGCTGAGGTTCTTGGCCTCACTGGTGCGAGGCAGATCTGGCTTTTTCTCTTCTGTCGAACACATCTATTTTTACACGATACTATCCGCTAACTCACCAAAGGGTCTATGATTTTGGTCGCAGGTTCAAACACATATGTGACCAACTTGCTGCGATTGGCCAACCAGTTGTTGAGATCGACAAGCTTCACTGGTTTCGGGTTAGGGACATCGTTTGAAACTTTCTCCACCGTAATACGAGCCACCAAATCGGCACTCGTCTTTCGTGATTTGCTAACACATGCGGAAAGGCACTGTTAGGAGTATGCACCTTTTAGCACGTTTATTTTGGAGCAATATCGTTTTGTGTGCATAAATGGTATGTTTTGCAGGTATTTTGAGACTGGAGCCTAAAAGATATACCAAGATGGAGTCTCACGACGATTTTCATGCAATTTGGACGAAGCTTAAATAAGTAAGAAAAACCTCCCTAACAGAGAAAACACTCAAGTCGAGTCAGGCTAGGCTTGCTCAACTCGAGTTGAGTCAAAGAAAAGAAGGAAATGTACTTTCAAAGTCAACTCAAGTCGAGTTAGAAAAAGGCTTCTTAACTTGAGTCGAGTTAGCCGAAAATAGCAACGTACTTTGTCACCTACTTGACTCAAGTCCAATATGTCTTGGGCAACTCAAGTCGAGTCCAGTCTTGCGGTGTATGTACAGGAAATTCCTAACAAACTTTCTTTTTGATCAATGAGCATGGTCTTCCTTCATTCTTTAATCCGTCCAAAAGTCAGTTCAAGACAAATTTAACACTATAAATAGAGTGTTTGTGTTGTTGTTTTCATCATCCTCTAACCAATTGATGCTTTGATCATTTTTCATTTTGCATTTGTGTTATAATAGTTAATTCCCAATTTTACTTATTTTTTTGTAATTATGCAGATTTTAGCCAACATGTTGGGCTAAGTGTAAGACCCTAATCCCGAAATGTCCAAGTTCAATGTTAAAGGAATGAGATTTTGGAAAATTATGAAGTTAGCGTCGCTAAGTTATGGGCTAGACAATTATCGCGGTCCAAAATCAAATAGCGGTCGCCAACCGCTATTTGAAATAACGGTTTTAATGGTGGTATAGCGGTGATATATCGTTTTTTTAATATTACATATAATTAATATTTATATTCTTACATTCATCTATAACACTTGAATTCTTGTCGGTTAGAATGATATCCCATAATAAGAATTTTTATCTTATAATAAGAAATATACACAAAACAATGACCTGAACACATATTTACAATCAACAAGCCATTCTTTTTTAGAAATTCCGAAAAATAGTCTTAAGGTCAACATAGCGGTTGTAGCGTCGCTATAACTGTATAAAATAACGGAAAATCGTGGCAAATAGCGGTCTTTCTCGGCGTTAATAGCGCTACCGCTAAAACTCACCGCTAGATACTTTAAAATAGCGGTTGCATGCCGCTAAACTGTAACGTCCCAATTTTCGTAATAAATTTTTCGTTTTAAAAACAACTCAAATACAATAAAATAGTTGTCACATAAAACACTCCAATTTAAAACTTGGTATTTAAACATATAAAACGTATGTATCAAAACATTTACAAACATTGTCCAGCAGAAGACTTAGTCATTGAAATTCTCAGATGCGGTACAGTCGCGCAGTGCTCCAAGCTCAAACCATCAATTTTCCAAAAAAAATAGCTAGGGTAAAAGGGTAAACACAAATCTTAGTGAGTTTTCCCAAAAATACCACATGATCCATCACATAAACATCGTTTAACAAATCATCGCGTGACTCTCGGGCTTGCCCCGATTCGCCGGTAATCATCGTCATCGGCTTTTGCCGGCAAACATCGTCATCGGCTCTCAAGCCGGCACTGTCGGCCCATAGTCCGACAGTCATCGACTTTCGTCGGCAAACACGTAAAGCACAAATAATCACATTATTACACAAAACAATAAAGACTATCTACGCATGTAACATCACCCATAGTATAGTGAAAAGACTCACCTGATTCGCGACCTTAAGTTAGACAACACCCCATGCGAGTGCCCTCAGGTCCCGACAATACGCATTTCCTAACAAAGATAAACCCCACTTAGAACTTCCTAATCTAGATCTAAAATGAAGATTAACAAAATTAAGCTTCATCCAACACCACATTAAGACTAAGCTAAGGTTTTTCTCAAGGATTCAGAAGCTAAAAGAAGAAGAACTCATCCCTTAGTTCCTAAATCCCACCTCATTTCAAGAAATGGAGCCATCATCGTCTCAAGAAGCTCTTACAAGCATCATAACTCTAATTTCACCCAAAATACTCAAGGAGACAGAGATTGAACACTTACAATGGTCTAGAGCACTAAGCAATCAGATCTCCTTGTTCACACAAGCTTCCTTAGCACCTTTGCTTCCTTTCTCTCTTCCAAAAACCTTCAAAACTTCAAGGAAATGACGCAAGAACATCCATGGAGGCTAGAGAGTGTTTCTTAGGGTTTTATTTGAGTTAGAACTGAAAAACCACAGACCCCAAATGAGTTTTAGCCTTGAAATTGACCCAGCTCCACGAAAATATAGATTTTTCCTGCTTAGAGGCAGTTAGCAGCGCTAACTTCCATGTGAGCGTCGCTAACTTCAAGTCCTTCCAAAGTCAACATCTTTTCCAGACTGTTCGCGCGACTGAAGCAGGATTTGCCACATTAGCACCATTAATGTACCTTTACCCATTTGCTTCATTTTGTTTTCTTATTAAATGTCATCTCCTCACTACTTGGTTCTGGGCTTTACACTTTGACTCTTCAAAACTCAGAACTTGACTTCTCGAGATTAGGGTCTTACAACTCTCTCCCACTTAACGAGATTTCGTCCCCGAAATCCTTTCCTTACTTGCCCTAATCGCGCACCAGCAGTTTAACCATCCATGGTTATTTACAGCTTCACATAACCGGACCAAAAGATCTCACCACCAACTTGACAAGATTAGGGGCACTTAAATCCTTACATGCCCGAAATTTCCGAAAAAAAGGTCTCACCACAGAACCTCGAAGATTCACAAACACCCTACCTCGACTCCTTTGTACCAACCCATATCTTGCCACTCGAGAACCACAATAACCGTCACGCGCCTAATCTATGCCGACCCGCAAACCACAGATACTCACCTCTAGAGTATCTTACCAAGCACTATAGCTAGCAATTTAATTGCACCATTTCGAAAGTCACCAACGCGTAACACCAGGTCACTATGCACATGGCAACAACCGCCGTCCTACAGACCCACAAGAGCTCTGTCCAAGAGTATTCGATTGATCGGGATACGAGCACAAGATACACCACTCATGCACAGCCCATCATAATAAGTAATGTTCATTACTAAGAGGCTAGGTAACTTTCATCCTCACACAGAGAACTTTAAATTATGACACCTCACAAAGAGGAATTTTAACTATGACACTTTTCAAAGAGGATTTTTAACTATGAAACCTCATGGAGAGGAATTTTAAATGGCATGCCTCACAAAGACGTAACATATAGCCTGACCTCACAAAGAGTTATAATAAAAATTGCTCTTCTTTACAAAGAGGCACTGTAAAATTATCCCCACAAAGAGGCAGTATATATATATATATATATATATATATATATATATATATATATATATATATATATATATATATATATATATATATATATATATATATATATATATATATATATATATATATATATATATATATATATATATATATTGTGATAACCAATTATTTTGCCAATGTGTGTTATGTTTGAATTTTTGTAGTAAGATGTTGTAAAAGGGTAATTTGGTCTTTTGACTATAGGAAGGACCAATTGTGTAATAATACATTTGTGTTTGTGGTAAAAGCGTAAGGAAAGAAAATCTTAAGGGAAATGTTAAGAGTTTGGACCAAAAGTGAACAAAACTAGAGTAGAAGGGCCAAATTGTCATTTAAACAAAGTGTAGAGGTATAAAATGAGAGAAACATCTAGTTCTCTCCATTTTCTGGAGTCGTGAACTACATTTGAGCAGAGGGAGAGATCGAGAAGCGAAGAACTTTGAAGCAGTGAAGAAGAAATCGAAGAAAATCAAGCAGAGGTTGTGATTTTCAAGTCATCAAAGGTAAGAATTTCATCCTTCTGGGTTATTTAAACCATTTTGGATCATTTTGAATGAAGGAAAACGAAATTCAGAAGTTGCATGAGGTTTATTTTGAGTTTCTAACCCTTTAATCACATTCTAAACATCAATGGAACTCAATTCCACCCTTGGAAACGATTAGAAGCAAAAAGGAATTGAGAATTTTGTTCAAAACCCCTAGAATTTGGGGTTAGTGAAGATTAATGTAATTCTAGTGGTAATGGGGTAATAAGTGTTGTTTAGGAGGCTTAGAAATACTCTAAATGTAATGTTTTAATCATCCATTGAATCGAATTTGAGCTGAAACAACGCAAATAAGGACTAAAAACTGTGCAGGAAAAATAAGAAGGTTTGTAGGCGAAACACGGCCCGTGTTTCCCCTGACACGGCCCGTGTTTCTTGAGCTGGTAAACAGAAGGTAATCAGAAGGTAGAACACGGCCCGTGTTTCCCCTAACACGGCCTGTGTCAGTGTCTGCACAAAATTTGGAAGTTTTGCATGGTTCCGTATGATTACAATATGACCCGAATGACTTGGAAACTTATAATTCACTTTTAATATGACATTAATTGAATAGTTTGATTCCCCAATAATTAGTATAAGTTTATTATGGTATGAAAACATGAAAATACAAGTTCATATCAACCCAAACAATGTGTATAAGTGCGGGTCAAGTAATAGATAATCGAGGAAAAGGAAAGGGGGAATCGAACACTTAGATACTTCTTGCATAATCTAAAATACATAAATGTGTATTAGTGTTATTGAGTATGAATTGTATATGTGTTTAATAGTAGGTGATCAAATCATTGGAGAGCAAGGTAAGGGCAAGGAGACGTTGGGAACTTAGCTAGTCACCTCTTCTATAAGGTGAGTAACATGTGGATTTTTATGGGTACATAGCAAATATTATTGTTTTATAAACTTTGTTTTGATTGAAAATTTTTAAGAGAAAAGTTTCTCTCAGGTTGTTTTGTGTTAAAAGCTTATGTTTTCTGTATGATGAAAGATTTGATGTTATGACCAATTCGTAATGAGCCAATGTTAATGAATCAGATTGAACTAAATGTAAGAAAGGTGAGAGATGTCCGGACAAGGACCTTACCCGCAAGAAGGGGGGTCAAAAGACATTACTGGGATGGTACCTCCCGTCACGAAGTAGTTGTCTCAGCATGCCCTAATGGATAGATTCGTTCTAGTCCATGAAGGGAAAGGGAACTAGCACGCCCTCACGGATAGATTGGTTCTATTCCGGGGAGGGAAAGGGATACGGGAAGACCCGTATAAAGCCAAAAGATGAATAATGAACTATGATTTATGATTGGTCTAGGTTTTATTAAGAAAGCTTTTGCATATTGTTTGATTCTGAAAATTTGGGGTCTAAAGCCCATGTTGCTCACGAGACTTTATGTCTCACGTATGTTTGTTTTTAAAATGCTATGTACTCAGGTGACGGGGAGTAAATGCTAGAAGGCTTAGAAGACTTAAAGCTTTTGTTTTGGGAAACCTTAAGTAGTAACTTATCCATGGTGATGTATTGAACTTGTAATACCCCAACACAATTATGTTTTGTAATTATGTTTAAGGTTTTTGTTAAACCCGTTTTTTGTAAATCTAAATTGGGTTAAAAATGTAAATGTTTGGAATGGAGTGTTACAAATTTGGTATCAGAGTGTGACAATTGTAAATTTCGGTCAACAAAAGTCAACTGTAGTCAAACGAAGCGTACGTTAATCTATATATTGGAAAGTTATTTTCCATAACTTTTGCGATGAATTATTAATATTATAGTATTACGTATGCTAAATCAAACAATTATCGATTAAAAGTCGAAAATACGGACAACAAACTACTGTAGCGTAAAAATTCGATAATCGTACAATTATTATTTTGAGAATAGTAATGTTAATAAAACGATCTACTCGTAAATACGAAACTGTGGATATAAAGAACGTCGGAAACGGAGTCCGTATGTGAAAGTTACAACCATTAAATCGCTGTGAACGGATAAATGTACACAGGGTTTGGTCTCAAAATACAAAATGTGGTGCCTTAAACATCAAATATGAAATAACAATTCATATGATAAGTAACGTAATAATATCTAGTATTTATTTTCAAAGCTAAAAGCAATTCCCGGTAAAACGTCAAAAATCGCGAAATCAGAAGAATACTGCGCTTAAACGCGTATTCCGACACCCAACGAGTTATGTTTCTATCAAAATAAATGTTTAGCAATGTTTTTATACAAAATAATTATTTAGAACATCGTTTCGTCAAAAAACGCATAAAATTTCACTAAAACGTCTTACTATTTTATAAAAATCACACATTTTTATAAGTAAATTGCTATTTTTATAAAAACCAACCCCACCCCACCCCCCTACCCCACCCCATCGGCAGCCACAAGGACCCAAGCCATCAAGACATGATCTTTGGTCACTATTCATCAATCTAGGCACAAAAAGGCTAGGAATTTTATAATGGAAAATCAAGAAACTAAATCTTCAAGTGAACTAAACAAGCCATTTGCATCAAACTAGTCACAACCCTCTCATCTCTCTTTCTCCCTCTCTTGCTCTCGGCCTCTCCCTCTCTTCTTGTCTTCCAAAACCGCCACCATCACCACCTTCTTCAAGCTTCATTTTCAAGTTCCTTTCACAAGTCCAAGTGGTAAGCTTCCTTCACCATTTGATTCTAATCTACATAACACAAGTTTTACACCATTTACACACACTAACATCCATCAAAATCCATTGGATATTAGCCTTGTCCAAGGGTCTTTGAGCTCCAATCTTCATCATCTTCAAGGATCTTGCAAGCCTTCTCGGTAAGTTATGATCATCTAGTGGTGAAAGTTCTAAATACCTTCATTTACTCTTTTACACACACATACTCACGAAAATCCATTGGATAATAGCTTTGTCCAAGAGTCCTCCGGGTCCTAGAACCAAACTCTTCAACCCTCTACCAAGAAACCTTAAGATCTACCACTAAAGGTGAGTTCATACCCCTCATTTTCATCTTTTCAAACCTTTTTGGGGGAGAATACAAGTTCTTTTACTATAAATGTTGTTTCATTCAAGTTTATGTGTTTAAATGTTATATATGTTGATTTACACAAGTTTATAAAGTTAATATTTGTGTAAAAATGCTTTTGACATGAAATATGGATAACTCTTTGTATGATGTTCATAATGATATATAATGTTAAGTGTAAAAGTTTCCAAACTATAAATAAAGTGTGTAAAATGTTAGATCTTGGATAAAATATTATAAAGATGGAAACTAGAAGATGTGTAAAGATGAACTTGACATAAAATATGAATAGATCCATGTATTATGAACACTTTGACATATTAAGTTGTGTAAAAATTACAAAAGTAAAAATATGTTGTGTAAAAATACTAGATCTTGGATAAGAACGTTATAAAAACGAAAACTAGTAAAAACTACATTTTTATAAATAAAAGCACTATTTTCTAGCAAAAATGGTTATAATCAAGTTATTTCACTATTTTTGTGAGAAATATCTCAAAAGATGATATTTATAATCATTTGAATAAGTTACTTCGTTATTATTCACAAAATATGATTATTACGACGCAATACTAAAAATAGACTATTATTGGAATAGTTTATGAATATAAAGTTATTATGACATTTTGGACATGACAAAAATAATTATATAAAATTAAATAATTATTAAACATTACTATATTATCATGGGAAAAATGATAATGGATGATTACAAAAGTTTTTATATTCAAATCGTACGTAAACAAGTTGATTGGAATACATACATTTTTATGAGATTAATCTTCACGGTACTTTTATAAGTAACTACTATAAGTCCTGAACTTTTATAACCAGAGTCTCGGTAAGAGAGCGCGATATTTGAGTATAGATCTATACGGGGCTTGACAACCCCGCACCTGAGCTGCTAGCTACAGCTTGACCGGCAGGTCTGAGGTGTCTAAATGTCTAACATTCCGACGCATGAAGAACGTCGCAGCAGGCCAACTAGTCACAGTATGGTTATAGGGTATCTCACATAGGAAAATAATCAACTTAATAATTTTTATAAATTGTTTACGTGGAAATACACATTTCTAAGGAAATTACACTACAATTTTACATATTACATTTTAGTCTTTGGGATATAAAGACTTGTTCATTTTTATAAGAAAATATTGGATTTTCTTGGTTTTCAACACTATCGCTTACAAACAAAGGACATTTCTTACGCAAAATCTTATGAACTCACCAACTTAATTGTTGACACTTTTCAAATTACTTGTATTCTCAGGAAATTGATAAGGTAATGCAAGCGCTACAAGATGGGACGTTACGACGTCATTTTTGTCTATTTTGATATCATTTCAATTGTATTTAAAACATGAAACAAGTAAACTTTGTAACATTTGCAATTGATTAAATGATGGTTGTGTGCTTTGAATTCACTATTGTTTAAACTTGTTATGATATTGTTCATGAAGTCATCCACCCTTAAACTATTCCGCCAATACGGTTTTGGGGTGTGACAGATTGGTATCAGAGCATTGTTTATAGTGAACTAAGTATATCAATCCATTTAAAGATATACAACTATAAATACAATGTGACTAAAACTCTCAAAAACATTTTTCATACAAGTATACTTTTAAAATTACGATGATAGTTGTTATAAAAGTATAAGTACATACATACATACTAGAACGATATCATAACGAAAACATACAAAAGTAGTAAGATGAGTTGAACACTACGGATAGGCCTAAGTGTTTTGGTAATTATATCTTGGATAAATAGAGCCTGATCAACTGTATTGGTCCAAGATATGATTAACGTATACTTAGGAATAGTCGTGGTGAACAACAAGTCCGAACACTTACCAATAACCAAATAAGATATAAAATACTATAGGAGTATTTTATGACGCTATAGAACTAAACATGAAGTTAAAATACTATATGGGTATTTTGTGTACATTACTTAATCATATATAGGCCTTATATACTTCTTACACCCCAAATCCTCGTACAGACACCATGGCAGGACTTCATTTGCCAGGAGACCCTTATTTCCCCGAGGAGGGAAATGGAGGATGGCTCAACGAGGACCCGGAGGAGGAACTAGAAGAGGTTCCGGAGGAGGAACCAGAGGAAGTTTCAGAATAAGAAGATCAATGGGAAGATGAAGATTCTGATGACGGGTCTGAGGTCATCGACCCACGCTACCCAGTCCGCGACATTCATGCACCACCGCCACCGCCGACATTCCAGGTATATCGCCACCCTGGTGGCCCATTATGGATGCGTACTCCTCGAAATAGGGTACTTCCCATCTACCGCCCCTTACTAATAGAAGAACCTCTTCAGGACCCGACGCCAGAGTGGGCAGAGTATCTACGCCACTAGAGCCGCGAGCAGGGCTTGCGACCCCCGTATGGCATACCCCACGACCACTTCGACCTCAGCAGAGGGGGCTATGCAGACCGAGCCTTACCAGTCATGGTCGGACGTATCAGCCGTCAGGAGGAGCGGATTAGGGCAACCTCCAGTCATGTCATGGACGTGGGAGCCACTGCCGAGGTCACTGTGGCACGTCTTCGACGCTTAGACGAGACCCATGACCATACCTCCGGGCGAGTCGACTCGCTTGAGGAGGACGGACGGACAGCTATGGGAATGTTTCACGAGGCGTTTGTATGGATATCTGAGTCCGAGGAAAGGATACGAGACATAGAGCAAAGGGACGAGGAGGCCGAGCGAGAGGCTGCTGATCTGAGGGCACAGGTGGATGCACTACGCAGAGCTGGGGGATCCAGATCACCATGAGTGGTACTTTTACTGCTCAAATTTTGTTATAGACTAGGATTTTACGAGTAGGCGCTATAAGCTACTCGCTTTATATGTAGGCGCGACCCTGCAATTAAGTGATTACACTCTTTGTGGGTCGTTACGCTGCCCGTTTATTTTTGCATGGTAGACCTCTGCGAAGGTCAAATTTTTCATCTTAAAAATCATGTAACGCTACAAATTATTATTAATATGATGACGTGGTTTATTTATAGAACATTGTACAAATATTTGATATGTATGGTTGATACTGGTTTATGGTTACAACTTACGAAAAGAAAAAGACAAAGATAAACTTAAAATATAGTCGCCATGTCCTAACGACAACATACTCATAATAATCCTTACAGAAACTAACCAACGTCAAATCTTGAATCCTTGTGGCAGAAATATGCCACCCCGTCGAAGAAACGCTAGGCGCACACCGATCGCAACTCCCGAGCCACCCATGATGGACTCAGCTACCTTCCAGGCCGCTGTTACTGCTGCAGTAGCAGCTGCTATCGCTCAGATAAACTCGAATGGGACGAATGGCAACGGGAGCAGAAATGGCACCAACGACTCCACAAATGGAGAAACATCAAACCAATCGCGAGTATGTACTTACAAGGACTTTGCGAATTGCAAACCAGTGACTTTCCATGGTACTGGTGGTGTCCTTGCTCTCATGAGATGGATTGAGAAGACTGAATCAATCTTTGATATCTCTACATGCCCTGAAGAATTTAAAGTCAAATTCGCCGCTTGTACTTTTGCTGAGACGGCCATGTCTTGGTGGAAGGGTCATGTTAAGACTCTGACACTTCTTGTGGCCAACTCAATGAGTTGGGAGGAACTGAAGACCATGCTGATGAAAGAGTACTGTCCCAGAGGGGAGATCCAAAAACTGGAACAAGAGCTGTGGAACCTTACCATGAAAGGTTCAGATCTGACCTCCTACACGAACCGATTCAATGACCTGGCAACCCTCTGCGCTACTATGGTCACACCAGAATCTGTGAAAGTGGAACGTTATATCTGGGGGCTATCTCCTCTGATTCAGGGGAATGTAGAAGCGGCAAGCCCCGCCACTTTCGACAGTGCTAAACGACTGGCCCAACGATTAGTCGACCATGGAGTTCGCCAGGGCACCATGACCCCTAAAGCTGATCAACCAAGAGAGAAGGACCACAAAAGAAAACCCTGGAACAGGGGGAGGTGTCAGCCTAACCAAGAATGTGCCAAGAGACAACAGATTGTGGCAGTCCGTGCAGCCACTGTCCCGACTACCCCAACAACAACCAAGCAGTATAATGGGACACTACCCAAGTGCAACAAGTGTAATTTCCACCATACCGGAGCCTGTAGAGAAATACACTGCTCGAACCGTAACAAAAAGGGTCATACCGCCTGTTTCTGCAAGGCGCCAGTTCCACAAACCACCCAAGCCTCTAATGCTGGGGTGAGTCAAGCTTGCTATGGTTGTGGTGAGACGGGGCATTTTAAGCGTGATTGCCCGAAGACAAAGAACGTGGGAGAAATGGAAGAGTCCTAGCTATGGGACGCGCGGAAGCGGTAGAGGATCCTACCGTGGTTACCGGTACGTTCCTCGTCAATAATTCATATGCTTGTATACTATTCGATAGCGGTGCGGAGAGGAGTTTCGTAAGCCACGAGTTTAAATACTTACTAAAACAAAAACCGCAACCACTCAATGAAACATTCACAGTAGAAATGGCTAATGGCAAAACAGAAAGCACAAACGACATATACATAGGCTGTACACTTACCCTGGACGATCACTCCTTCCAAATCGATTTAATGCCTGTTAAAATAGGAAGCTTTGACGTGATTGTTGGTATGGATTGGCTAATCCCTCATCATGCCGACATCATGTGTTACGAACGAGGAATCCGACTTCATCCGCCGGATGACAAGACCCTTGTTGTCTACGGCGATAAACCCAGTACCAGCCTCCGAATCGTGTCTTGCATCAAAGATCGAAAATACTTACAGAAAAGATACCATGCCTTCCTAGCCCACGTTATTGACGAGAAGAAAGAAGTAAAGAACATCAAAGAGATCCCCGAAGTCTGCGACTTTCCCGACGTATTCCCAGAAGACCTTCCAGGAGTACCACCCGCACGACAAGTCGAGTTCAGAATCGACTTGGTCCCAGGAGCCACCTCGGTAGCAAAAGCGCCATACCGATTAGCCCCGGCAGAAGTGCAAGAATTATCCAGCCAACTAAACGAACTGCTAATTAAAGGGTTCATCAGGCCGAGCTTCTCACCCTTGGGGAGCGCCGGTCTTGTTCGTGAAGAAGAAGGATGGATCATTCCGTATGTGCATTGACTATCGGGAGTTGAACAAGCTCACCATTAAGAACCGATACCCGCTACCCCGAATTGACGACCTGTTCGATCAACTCCAAGGATCGAGTTATTTCTCAAAAATCGATCTGAGGTCGGGATATCACCAACTCAAGGTTCAAGAAGAAGATGTTCCCAAAACGGCATTCAGAACTCGCTACGGCCATTATGAATTCGTTGTGATGCACTTCGGATTGACCAATGCGCCCGCAGTGTTCATGGACCTGATGAACCGCGTATGCCGACCTTACCTAGATAAATTCGTGATAGTGTTCATCGACGACATACTTATCTATTCACGAAGTAAGGAGGAACATAGTCAACACTTACGACAAGTTTTGGAGACGTTAAGAGCAGAGAAGCTGTATGCGAAATTTTTGAAATGCGAATTTTGGCTTCGAAAAGTGGACTTTCTAGGCCACGTAGTCAGCAAAGAAGGGATACATGTGGATCCCTCCAAAGTCAAAGCCATCGAAAACTGGGAAGCACCAAGAACTCCGACAGAAATCCGCCAGTTTTTGGTCCTTGCTGGCTATTACCGAAGATTCATACAGAATTTCTCCAAAATTGCGAAGCCACTTACTGCCCTAACACAGAAGGGTGTGACATTCAAGTGGGGAGATAAACAAGACGTTGCCTTCCAGACCTTAAAGAAAGCTTTGTGCAGCGCTCCTATTCTGTCCCTTCCAGAAGGAACAGAAGACTTTGTGGTCTATTGCGATGCATCGAACCAGGGTCTGGGCTGTGTACTCATGCAGAGAGGAAAAGTCATTGCCTACACTTCAAGACAACTTAAAACTCATGAGGTCAACTACACTACACATGACCTCGAGTTGGAAGCAGTAGTGTTCGCATTGAAGATCTGGAGACACTACCTGTACGGCACAGAGTGTACGGTATTCACCGACCATAAGAGTCTCCAGCATATCCTCAACCAAAAAGAACTCAATATGAGACAACGACGATGGGTAGAGCTACTAAGTGATTACGAATGCGAAATTCGTTATCATCCAGGAAAGGCCAACGTGGTGGCAGATGCACTTAGTCGGAAAGAGTACTCGGGCCGCCGAGTAAAGTCTGTCGATAACAATCCATTCCCATTTGTCCACTCAGATCAAGGAGGCGCAACTAGAAGCCTTAAACCTGAGAATGTCACGAATGAAGCCTTGCGAGGAATGGATAAAAACCTCGAAGTTAAGGAAGACGGAGCTCGTTACCTCATGAACCGAATTTGGACCCCGAGGTTCGGCGGATACAGAGACATTGTCATGAATGAGGCTCACAAGACTAGATACTCCATTCACCCTGGGTCCGACAAGATGTACCTGGACCTCAAGAAACTATATTGGTGGCCAAACATGAAGGCAGAAATTGCTACTTACGTGGGCAAGTGCCTGACTTGCGCCAAGGTTAAAGTAGAATATCAAAGGCCCTCGGGTCTACTACAACAACCAGAAATACCCGAGTGGAAGTGGGAGCGGATAACCATGGACTTCATAACCAAATTACCAAAGACAACAGGTGGGTTAGACACCATTTGGGTAATCGTCGATAGATTAACCAAATCCGCTCACTTCCTGCCAATCAAGGAGACCGAAAAGATGGAGAAACTTACCAGGACGTACATCAAGGAAATAGTACGATTGCATGGTGCGCCAATTTCTATTATGTCAGATAGAGATAGTCGATTCACTTCACGATTTTGGCAATCATTGCAAAAAGCCTTGGGAACCATGCTCGACATGAGTACAGCGTACCATCCACAGATAGACGGGCAAAGTGAAAGAACCATTCAAACGCTGGAAGACATGTTGAGAGCTTGTGTGATAGACTTTGGTAAGGCGTGGGACACCCACTTACCGCTCATTGAGTTTTCATAAAACAACAGCTACCACACTAGTATCAAAGTTGCCCCATTTGAAGCTTTATACGGGCGCAAGTGCAGATCCCCTCTGTGCTGGGCTGAAGTGGGTGATACTCAACTAGCCAAAGGTCAAGTACCTAACAGCACTCTCACCGGTCTAGAGATCATACGAGAGACAACGGAGAAAATCGTTCAGATCCGTGAACGATTGAAAGCATCTCGTGACCGACAAAAGAGCTATGCAGATAAACGACGCAAACCTTTGGAGTTCCAGGTTGGTGACCGAGTGTTGTTGAAAGTCTCACCATGGAAAGGAATGATACGCTTTGGAAAGCGTGGGAAGCTGAACCCCAGATACATTGGGCCCTTCGAGATCCTTGCTAGGATCGGCCCAGTAGCCTACAAACTTCAACTACCGCAGGAGCTCAGCAATGTCTATCCCACCTTTCACGTATCCAACTTAAAGAAATGCCTGTCCGATGAGACTCTTGTCATACCGCTCGACGAGATCGAAGTGAACGAGAACCTTCATTTTGTGGAGAAACCCGTAGAGATCATGGACGGAGAGATCAATAGGACGAAACAGAGCCGCATACCGATAGTTAAGGTCCGTTAGAGTGCCAAGCGTGGACCTGAATTTACTTGGGAGCGTGAAGACCAGATGAAGCAGAAGTACCCACATCTCTTCCCAAACCCTTGAGGATCCACTCAAGAGCTAAATTTCGGGACGAAATTCTCTCTAACGGGTAGATGATGTGACAATTGTAAATTTCGGTCAACAAAAGTCAACTGTAGTCAAACGAAGCGTACGTTAATCTATATATTGGAAAGTTATTTTCCATAACTTTTGCGATGAATTATTAATATTATAGTATTACGTATGCTAAATCAAACAATTATCGATTAAAAGTCGAAAATACGGACAGCAAACTACTGTAGCGTAAAAATTCGATAATCGTACAATTATTATTTTGAGAATAATAATGTTAATAAAACTATCTACTCGTAAATACGAAACTGTGGATATAAAGAACGTCGGAAACGGAGTCCGTATGTGAAAGTTACAACCATTAAATCGCTGTGAACGGATAAATGTACACAGGGTTTGGACTCAAAATACAAAATGTGGTGCCGTAAATATCAAATATGAAATAACAATTCATATGATAAGTAACGTAATAATATCTAGTATTTAATTTCAAAGCTAAAAGCAATTCCCGGTAAAACGTCAAAAATCGCGAAATCGGAAGAATACTGCGCTTAAACGCGTATTCCGACACCCAACGAGTTATGTTTCTATCAAAATAAATGTTTGGCAATGTTTTTATACAAAATAATTATTTAGAACATCGTTTCGTCAAAAACGCATAAAATTTCACTAAAATGTCTTACTATTTTATAAAAATCACACATTTTTATAAGTATATTGCTATTTTTATAAAAACCAACCCCACCCCACCCCCTACCCCACCCCATCGGCAGCCACAAGGACCCAAGCCATCAAGACATGATCTTTGGTCACTATTCATCAATCTAGGCGCAAAAAGGCTAGGAATTTTATAATGGAAAATCAAGAAACTAAATCTTCAAGTGAACTAAACAAGCCATTTGCATCAAACTAGTCACAACCCTCTCATCTCTCTTTCTCCCTCTCTTGCTCTCGGCCTCTCCCTCTCTTCTTCTCTTCCAAAACCGCCACCATCACCACCTTCTTCAAGCTTCATTTCCAAGTTCCTTTCACAAGTCCAAGTGGTAAGCTTCCTTCACCCTTTGATTCTAATCTACATAACACAAGTTATACACCATTTACACACACTAACATCCATCAAAATCCATTGGATATTAGCCTTGTCCAAGGGTCTTTGAGCTCCAATCTTCATCATCTTCAAGGATCTTGCAAGCCTTCTTGGTAAGTTATGATCATCTAGTGGTGAAAGTTCTAAATACCTTCATTTACTCTTTTATACACACATACTCACGAAAATCCATTAGATAATAGCTTTGTCCAAGAGTCCTCCGGGTCCTAGAACCAAACTCTTCAACCTTCTACCAAGAAACCTTAAGATCTACCACTAAAGGTGAGTTCATACCCCTCATTTTCATCTTTTCAAACCTTTTTGGGGGAGAATACAAGTTTTTTTACTATAAATGTTGTTTTATTCAAGTTTATATGTGTTTAAATATTATATATGTTGATTTACACAAGTTTATAAAGTTAATATTTGTGTAAAAATGCTTTTGACATGAAATATGGATAACTCTTTGTAAGATGTTCATAATGATATATAATGTTAAGTGTAAAAGTTTCCAAACTATAAATAAAGTGTGTAAAATGTTAGATATTGGACAAAATATTATAAAGATGGAAACTAGAAGATTTGTGAGATGAATCTTCACAGTACTTTTATAAGTACCTACTATAAGTCCTGAACTTTTATAACCAGAGTCTCGGTAATTGAGCGCGATATTTGAGTATAGATCTATACGGGGCTTGACAACCCCGCACCTGAGCTGCTAGCTACAGCTTGACCGGCAGGTCTGAGGTGTCTAAATGTCTAACATTCCGACGCATGAAGAACGTCGCAGCAGGCCAACTAGTCACAGTATGGTTATAGGGTATCTCACATGGGAAAATAATCAACTTAATAATTTTTATAAATTGTTTACGTGGAAATACACATTTCTAAGGAAATTACACTACAATTTTACATATTACATTTTAGTCTTTGGGATATAAAGACTTGTTCATTTTTATGAGAAAATATTGGATTTTCTTGGTTTTCAACACTATCGCTTACAAACAAAGGACATTTCTTACGCAAAATCTTATGAACTCACCAACTTAATTGTTGACACTTTTCAAATTACTTGTATTCTCAGGAAATTGATAAGGTAATGCAAGCGCTACAAGATGGGACGTTACAACGTCATTTTTGTCTATTTTGATATCATTTCAATTGTATTTGAAACATGAAACAAGTAAACTTTGTAACATTTGCAATTGATTAAATGATGGTTGTGTGCTTGGAATTCACTATTGTTTAACCTTGTTATGAAATTGTTCATGAAGTCATCCACCATTAAACTATTCCGCCAATACGGTTTTGGGGTATGGCAGATTGGTATCAGAGCATTGTTTATAGTGAACTCTCAAAAACATTTTTCGTACAAGAATACTTTTAAAATTACGATGATAGTTGTTATAAAAGTATAAGTACATACATACATACTAGAACGATATCATAACGAAAACATACAAAAGTAGTAAGATGAGTTGAACACTACGGATAGGCCTAAGTGTTTTGGTAATTATATCTTGGATAAATAGAGCCTGATCAACTGTATTGGTCCAAGATATGATTAACGTATACTTAGGAATAGTCGTGGTGAACAACAAGTCCGAACACTTACCAATAACCAAATAAGATATAAAATACTATAGGAGTATTTTATGACGCTATAGAACTAAACATGAAGTTAAAATACTATATGGGTATTTTGTGTACATTACTTAATCATATATAGGTGTATTTAAGAATCCCCTTATATACTTCTTACACCCCAAATCCTCGTACAGACACCATGGCAGGACTTCATTTGCCAGGAGACCCTTATTTCCCCGAGGAGGGAAATGGAGGATGGCTCAACGAGGACCCGGAGGAGGAACCAGAAGAGGTTCCTTCCGGAGGAGGAACCAGAGGAAGTTTCGGAAGAAGAAGATCAATGGAAAGATGAAGATTCTGATGACGGGTCTGAGGTCATCGACCCACGCTACCCAGTCCGCGACATTCATGCACCACCGCCACCGCCGACAATCCAGGTATATCGCCACCCTGGTGGCCCGTTATGGATGCGTACTCCTCGAAAGAGGGTACTTCCCATCCACCGCCCCTTACTAATAGAAGAACCTCTTCAGGACCCGACGCCAGAGTGGGCAGAGTATCTACGCCGCTGGAGCCGCGAGCAGGGCTTGCGACCACCGTATGGCATACCCCACGACCACTTCGACCTCAGCAGAGGGGGCTATGCAGACCGAGCCTTACCAGTCATGGTCGGACGCATCAGCCGTCAGGAGGAGCGGATTAGGGCAACCTCCAGTCAGGTCATGGACGTGGGAGCCACTGCCGAGGTCACTGCGGCACGTCTTCGACGCTTAGACGAGACCCATGACCATACCTCCGGGCGAGTCGACTCGCTCGAGGAGGACGGACGGACAGCTATGGGGATGTTTCGTGAGGCCTTTGTACGGATATCTGAGTCCGAGGAAAGGATACGAGACATAGAGCGAAGGGCCGAGGAGGCCGAGGGAGAGGTTGCCGATCTGAGGGCACAGGTGGATGCACTACGTGGAGCTGGGGGATCCAGATCACCATGAGTGGTACTTTTACTGCTCAAATTTTGTTATAGACTAGGATTTTACGAGTAGGCGCTATACGCTACTCGCTTTATATGTAGGCGCGACCCTGCAATTAAGTGATTACACTCTTTGTGGGTCGTTACGCTGCCCGTTTATTTTTGCATGGTAGACCTCTGCGAAGGTCAAATTTTCCATCTTAAAAATCATGTAACGCTACAAATTATTATTAATATGATGACGTGGTTTATTTATAGAACATTGTACAAATATTTAATATGTATGGTTGATACTGGTTTATGGTTACAACTTACGAAAAGAAAAAGACAAAGATAAACTTAAAATATAGTCGCCATGTCCTAACGACAACATACTCATAATAATCCTTATAGAAACTAACCAACGTCAAATCTTGAATCCTTGTGGCAGAAATATGCCACCCCGTCGAAGAAACGCTAGGTGCGCACCGATCGCAACTCCCGAGCCACCCATGATGGACTCAGCTACCTTCCAGGCCGCTGTTACTGCTGCAGTAGTAGCTGCTATCGCTCAGATAAACTCGAATGAGACGAATGGCATCGGGAGCAGAAATGGCACCAACGACTCCACAAATGGAGAAACATCAAACCAATCGCGAGTATGTACTTACAAGGACTTCGCGAATTGCAAACCAGTGACTTTCCATGGTACTGGTGGTGTCCTTGCTCTCATGAGATGGATTGAAAAGACTGAATCAATCTTTGATATCTCTGCATGCCCCGAAGAATTTAAAGTCAAATTCGCCGCTTGTACTTTTGCTGAGACGACCATGTCTTGGTAGAAGGGTCATGTTAAGACTCTGACACTTCCTGTGGCCAACTCAATGAGTTGGGAGGAACTGAAGACCTTTCTGATGAAACAGTACTGTCCCAGAGGGGAGATCCAAAAACTAGAACAAGAGCTGTGGAACCTTACCATGAAAGGTTCAGATCTGACCTCCTACACGAACCGATTCAATGACCTGGCAACCCTCTGCCCTACTATGGTCACACCAGAATCTGTGAAAGTGGAACGTTATATCTGGGGGCTATCTCCTCTGATTCAGGGGAATGTAGAAGCGGCAAGCCCCGCCACTTTCGACAGTGCTAAACGACTGGCCTAACGATTACTTAGGAAGATAACATGCTACCGCTTTCATTATTAAATGAAAATATTGCGTATTAAATAAAAATTCCATTTATCTTATATAGTAAATGGAAAGAGGTGGTCAAGATCCACCAATTGACGGGCATGAAACAAGCCACACTTCTTCCCATGGAAGTGTACCCGTCAATAATGCGGTTAATGCGGGAGTGGAGCCAATCCCCCAACCGCCACAACAACCTGTAACAATTGAAGCAATTCAGAACCTCATTAATAATTTGAGGAATGAAATGAAGGAGGATGTCAATAAGATAATCGATAACCGACTAGGAGAGCCACACACCCACTCTTCACAAGATGTTTCATGGAAGCCGACGAGTGGAGAGTCTTCAAAGGAGGATGGGAGCGTGGGATCAGAACCTAAAAAGAGGTGTTCTTTTAAGTCTTTCCTTGCGTGCAAACCTACTGAATATCTCGGTAGTTTCGAACCGAAGATCACAATGAGGTGGATTCGGGAAACCGAGCAAGTCATGGAGGTTAGCAAATGTCATGAAAACGATAAGGTGTATTATGCTTCTCGCCTTCTAAAAGATGATGCGTTGGTTTGGTGGAACACGTTGTACGAGACTCTAGGAAAGAACGTGGTATACAAGTGGTCGTGGGACGAGTTTACTTCACGTCTCAAGAACAAGTTTTGTCCTGTGAGGGATATAGAGAAGCTTCAAGAAGACTTCATAGCTTTAAAGAAGGACAATTCATCCGTTGATAAGTATACAAAGAAATTCTATGATATGTTACCATTCGTGGGAGAATCTTACCCTACCACCCGTTCACGAATTAATCGATACGCTAGGGGTTTACCGGCGGAATATTCGTGCCATGAGAAGGGCCATTATAGTTTTAATTGTCCAAAGAAGGGTGGAGAAACTCTCATGTCCACGGCTCAAAATAAGACGGAGCCACAAAAAGCGAAGTCTCGCGCCTTTCAACTTACCCGAGAGGAAGCGAAAGAAACGCATGATGTGGTCTCAGGTACATTACTTGTCAACTCGTTACCTGCATACGTTTTATTCGATTCTGGTGCTTCATATTCGTTTGTATCTCATGAGTTCGGACTCAAACTCAATGTACCCTTAGAATCGTTAAACACATTATATGAAGTGGAGATAGCAAGTGGTAAGTTTGTGGAGGTAGGGCATATGTACCGAGGTTGTGAACTCAGCATAAATGATAGAAAATTTTCATTGAATCTTCTTCCAATTGGAGTAAAATCTTTCGATATTGTGATTGGCATGGATTGGCTTGGGGCGAATGATGCAAAAATTTCTTGTGGGAAGAAGTTGGTGTCGATCAAGATTCCCGATGGGAGTAAGGTGTACGTTTATGGTGATAAACGAAACCATGTACCTAGTCTCATTAGTGCAATTAAGACTCGAAAATGTCTTTTGAAAGGGTGTTGTTCCTTTCTTGCTTACGTCATGACTAATGAAAAAGAAAAGAAATCTATTCATGACATTGAAGTGGTGCGTGATTACCTGGAAGTATTTCCCGACGACCTACCTGGCTTGCCGCCCGAAAGGCAAGTTGAATTTCGTATCGATCTTATTCCGGGGGCAACTCCTATTGCTCGTACTCCATATCGTCTAGCCCCGACCGAAATGCGTAAACTAATGTCTCAATTGCAAGAATTGCTTCATAAGGGTTTTATTAGGCCAAGTTCTTCTCCGTGGGGTGCACCGGTATTATTCGTCAAGAAGAAGGATGGTTCGATGCGCATGTGTATCGACTATCGAGAGCGTAATAAAATTACTATTAAAAATCGTTATCCGTTGCCCAAAATAGACGATCTTTTTGATCAGCTGCAAGGTGCTGACTACTTCTCAAAAATCGATTTGCGGTCCGGGTACCACCAAGTTCGAGTGAAAGATTGTGATGTCGAGAAGACAGCTTTTCGCACCCGATATGGTCATTATGAGTTTCTTGTAATGCCATTCGGTCTTACTAATGCTCCTGCTGTCTTTATGGATCTAATGAATCGAGTTTTCAAACCATTCCTTGATGATTTTGTCATCGTTTTTATCGATGATATTCTCATCTATTCGAAGAGTGAGGAAGATCATAAGCGTCATCTCCAAATGATTCTAGAAGTGTTAAAGAAAGAACAATTGTACGCAAAGTTTTCTAAGTGCGAATTCTGGTTAAGGGAAGTGCAATTCCTTGGTCATGTGGTCTCTACACAAGGTATTAAAGTAGATCCGGAAAAAGTGGAAGCGGTAATGAAATGGGAGGCTCCAAAGACTCCTACGGAAGTAAGAAGTTTTCTAGGACTCGCCGGGTATTATCGAAGATTCACTCAAGATTTTTCTTGCATTGTGGTGCCACTTACTAAACTAACTAGAAAAAGAGTGAAGTTCAATTGGGGAATGGATCAAGAGAAGGCGTTTATAACATTGAAGAAGAAACTGTGTGATGCCCCGATCCTTGCTTTGCCCGAGGGAACTGAAGATTTTGTTGTCTATAGTGATGCTTCGGGTAAAGGACTAGGATGTGTTTTGATGCAAAGAGGAAAAGTGATTGCATATGCTTCTCGTCAGTTGAAGGATCCCGAGACGAGGTATACTACTCATGACTTGGAACTTGCTGCCATAGTTTTTGTATTGAAAATCTGGAGACACTACCTGTATGGGACCAAGTGTAAGCTATATACCGATCACAAAAGCCTCCAATACGTATTCACGCAAAAAGAACTCAATTTGAGGCAAAGTAGATGGCTCGAGCTTATTAGTGATTATGATTGTGAAATCATATATCACCCGGGGAAGGCCAATGTTGTAGCGGATGCCCTAAGTCAGAAGATTCATGAGAAGAAGATTAAAGGAAGATCTATGAGGATAGACTTAGTGTCTAGTATAATTGGAAGAATCAAAGAAGCCCAACGAGAAGCTTTGTCAAGTGATAACTTGAAGAATGAAAGATTGGGCAAAAAGCAAGAGTTTGAAGAAAATAGTCAAGGGTTGAAGACATTTAAAAATCGAATTGGGGTGCCAAAGTTTGGTGGGCATAGAAAGATGATACTGGACGATTCTCATAAGTCTAAGTATTCTATTCATCCGGGTAGCTCAAAAACTTATCAAGACTTAAAATGACATTATTGGTGGCCGGGAATGAAGAAGAGAATAGCAAAGTACATTTCAAGGTGTGCTACATGTGCTCAAGTCAAGGCGGAGCATCAAGTACCTTATGGCAGTGCTCAATCGTTGCAGATACCGGCAGGGAAATGGGAAGATGTGACCATGGACTTTGTCGTTGGCTTGCCAAGGACCCGAAAGGGGCATGATAGTATTTGGGTCATAGTTGATCGATTAACCAAGAGTGCTTTATTTCTTGCTATCAAGTAGACTACACCACTTGAAAAGCTAGCACAACTTTACATTGATGAGGTAATAAGACTCCATGGAGCACCGTTGTCCATAGTATCGGATAGAGACACAAGATTTACTTCAAATTTTTGGGAAGCTTTACAAGAAAAATTAGGATCAAGAATCAAAATGAGTACGGCTTACCATCCTCAAACAGATGGACAGAGTGAACGTACTATTCAAACTGTGGAGGATATGTTGAGGTCTTGTGCTATTGACTTTGGTGGTAGTTGGGATGAACATCTACCATTAGTAGAATTTGCTTATAATAACAGCTACCATTCAAGCATTGGAATGCCACCCTTCGAGGCATTATACGGTAGAAAGTGTAGAACACTGTTATGTTGGTTTGAAGCGGGTGAAACTAAACTTACTGGTCCATAAATTGTTAGAATAACAAATGAGAAAATTGGTGTAATCCAAGCAAACATGAAGGCGGCCCAGGATCGACAAAGAAGTTATGCAAGTTTGAAAAGGAGGCCTTATGATTTAAAGGAAGGCGATTTGGTGATGCTTAAAGTGTCACCATGGAATGGAGTTGTGAGATTTGGCAAGAGAGGAAAATTAAGTCCAAGGTACATTGGTCCGTTTAAAATTTTGAAGAAAATTGGAGTTCAAGCATTCAAGTTGGAATTGCCTCAAGAATTGAGGGGGATACATGATACCTTCCATGTATGCTATCTAAAGAGATATTTTGGAAAAGAAGAATTGATTATCCCTTTAGAAGACTTAAGGGTAGAGACTCCAAGCAAGTTAATTGAAGAATCGGAAGCGATGTTAGAGATAAAGACTAAAAAGCTAAGAAACAAAGAGATTGACCTTGTGTTAGTCAAATGAAAGCACTCTTTGGGATCGAATTTAACTTGGGAAACTTTGGAAGAAATGAAGAGAAGGTACCCCAGTTTTACTAATTATGAGTTGATTCCGAGGACGGAATCCTAATTAGGGGGAGATAGTTGTGATAATCAATTATTTTGCCAATGTGTGTTATGTTTGAATTTTTGTAGTAAGATGTTGTAAAAGGGTAATTTGGTCTTTTGACTATAGGAAGGACCAATTGTGTAATAATACATTTGTGTTTGTGGTAAAAGCGTAAGGAAAGAAAATCTTAAGGGAAATGTTAAGAGTTTGGACCAAAAGTGAACAAAACTAGAGTAGAAGGGCCAAATTGTCATTTAAACAAAGTGTAGAGGTATAAAATGAGAGAAACATCTAGTTCTCTCCATTTTCTGGAGTCGTGAACTACATTTGAGCAGAGGGAGAGATCGAGAAGCGAAGAACTTTGAAGCAATGAAGAAGAAATCGAAGAAAATCAAGCAGAGGTTGTGATTTTCAAGTCATCAAAGGTAAGAATTTCATCCTTGTGGGTTATTTAAACCATTTTGGATCATTTTGAATGAAGGAAAACGAAATTCAGAAGTTGCATGAGGTTTATTTTGAGTTTCTAACCCTTGAATCACATTCTAAACATCAATGGAACTCAATTCCACCCTTGGAAACGATTAGAAGCAAAAAGGAATTGAGAATTTTGTTCAAAACCCCTAGAATTTGGGGTTAGTGAAGATTAATGTAATTCTAGTGGTAATGGGGTAATAAGTGTTGTTTAGGAGGCTTAGAAATACTCTAAATGTAATGTTTTAATCATCCATTGAATCGAATTTGAGCTGAAACCACGCAAATAAGGACTAAAAACTGTGCAGGAAAAATAAGAAGGTCTGTAGGCGAAACACGGCCCGTGTTTCCCCTGACACGGCCCGTGTTTCTTGTGCTGGTAAACAGAAGGTAATCAGAAGGTAGAACACGGCCCGTGTTTCCCCTAACACGGCCCGTGTCAGTGTCTGCAGAAAATTTGGAAGTTTTGCATGGTTCCGTATGATTACAATATGACCTGAATGACTTGGAAACTTATAATTCACTTTTAATATGACATTAATTGAATAGTTTGATTCCCCAATCATTAGTATAAGTTTATTATGGTATGAAAACATGAAAATACAAGTTCATATCAACCCAAACAATGTGTATAAGTACGGGTCAAGTAATAGATAATCGAGGAAAAGGAAAGGGGGAATCGAACACTTAGATACTTCTTGCATAATCTAAAATACATAAAGATCAAATCATTGGAGAGCAAGGTAAGGGCAAGGAGACGTTGGGAACTTAGCTAGTCACCTCTTCTATAAGGTGAGTAACATGTGAATTTTTATGGGTACATAACAAATATTATTGTTTTATAAACTTTGTTTTGATTGAAAAATTTTAAGAGAAAAGTTTCTCTCAGGTTGTTTTGTGTTAAAAGCTTATGTTTTCTGTATGATGAAAGATTTGATGTTATGACCAATTCGTAATGAGCTAATGTTAATGAATCAGATTGAACTAAATGTAAGAAAGGTGAGAGATGTCCGGACAAGGACCTTACCCGCAAGAAGGGGGGTCAAAAGACATTACTGGGATGGTACCTCCCGTCGCGAAGGAGTTGTCTCAGCACGCCCTTATGGATAGATTCGTTCTAGTCAATGAAGGGAAAGGGAACTAGCACGCCCTCACGGATAGATTGGTTCTATTCCGGGGAGGGAAAGGGATACGGGAAGACCCGTATAAAGCCAAAAGATGAATAATGAACTATGATTTATGATTGATCTAGGTTTTATTAAGAAAGCTTTTGTATATTGTTTGATTCTGAAAATTTGGGGTCTAAAACCCATGTTGCTCACGAGACTTTATATCTCACGTATGTTTGTTTTTAAAATGCTATGTACTCAGGTGACGGGGAGTAAATTCTAGAAGGCTTAGAAGACTTAAAGCTTTTGTTTTGGGAAACCTTAAGTAGTAACTTATCCATGGTGATGTATTGAACTTGTAATACCCCAACACAATTATGTTTTGTAATTATGTTTAAGGTTTTTGTTAAACCCGTGTTTTGTAAATCTAAATTGGGTTAAAAATGTAAATGTTTGGAATGGGGTGTTACATATATATATATATATATATATATATATATATATATATATATATATATATATATATATATATATATATATATATATATATATATATATATATATATATATATATATGTTACAAGTAATTGGTGAATGACAACATTATGTCATCACTTTGTCATCACTTTGCATTTACCAATTAAACAACTATATTTGAATAGTAGACTTGGTAGTATAAATAGACCATCAATGTAAGGAAGAAAATGCATCTCATATCAACTCTTTCACAAGTGATATAAACTCTCTTTACTCTCTCCAAGCTCTCAAGCTTTCTTTCTTTCTTCATCTATATTCTAGTTTTTAGTTTGTTCATAATTGTCGTAGTAACGCTGAATTTATAACACGTTATCAGCACGAGGCTCTAACGAAGGCGATTAAAAGACACATCGATCTAATCAAGGTATGTAATTTCATCAAAACTAGAATGTTAATTAATAATAATAATAATAACAACAATAACGAAAAAAAAAACAACATTTTATTCTCGAAGTTATGACTACTAACAAATTTCTTTTCTTATTTATCCTTGACGTTATGACTACTAACAAATTTTTTTTCTTATTTATCCTTGACGTTATGACTACTAACGAAGTTCATTTCTTATTCTAAATTTACTTACGCTTTATTAACATTCATTATTGCAAACTAACTTTTGTTATCGCATACTAATTTTTATTTATGCAACTAACATTTATTTATGTATACTAACGTTTATTTATGCAAACTAACGTTTATTTACGGCAACTAACGTTTATTTATGCAAACTAACGTTTATTTACGGCAACTAACATTTATTTACGCATACTAACATTTATTTATGTATACTAATGCTTATTTATATAAACTAATGTTTATTTACGCACACTAACATTTATTTATGCATACTAACTATTATTCATACTCTGACATCTATTTATATATACTAACGTTTATTTATGCGCAACCGATTAAAAATAAAATTTTAAATTTTAAAATAAAAGGAATTTGAGAAGATTCATCTATTTAATTATGTTTGTAACTATAATAAAAATAGTAAAACCCATCCCCACCTTTAAACGACAAATTTAATGAGTTTTATTTTTCTTAGGAACTACAATATGTCAAACATTGCAAAGCTTGAATTTAACGCTCTTGAAGTCAGCGGAAAGAACTACATGCCTTGGACTATAGATGTTACGATGCATCTTGAGTCCATGGATTTATCTGAAACTATAAAAGTAAAAAATAAGTGCACGTCGCAAGATAAAGCACGTGCAATAATTTTCCTTCGCAAACATATCGATGAAATGTTGAGGTATGAATACCTCAATACCACTGATCCTAGCACTCTTTGGAAAAGCTTAAAAGAAAGATTTGACCACCAAAAGGAAGTTATACTTCCAAGTGCTAGGGCTGAATGGTTATCGTTGAGGTTTCAAGACTTAAAAAAGGTACATGACTATAATTCCGCATTATTTCGGATATGTTCACAACTAAAATTTTGTGGGGAAGATGTTTCTGATGCTTCAATGTTGGAGAAAACTCTCTCCACATTCCATGCATCGAATATGACATTGCAACAACAATATCGTATGCAAAAGCTCAAAAAATATTCTGAGCTTAATACACTTCTCCTTGTTGCTGAACAAAATAATGAACTATTAATAAAGAACCACCAGTCCCGTCCAACAGGTTCAGTAGCACTTCCTGAAGCAAATGCTACTATCACTTATGAACCAAGAAATAATTCATATGGACGAGGACGTGGCCGTGGTCGCGGTAGAGACCATTTTAACCAAAACCAAAATTTTGGGCGCGGTTATACTCAGGGTCGTGGACGCGGTCATCCTTATAACCGTGGGCGTGGTCAAAGAAACAATAATCAACACACTCCACAAGGAAATAATGTCCAACCACAAGAAAAAAGAAATGATGCCGGAACATCACAGAACCCCGGAGGTTCTTGTTATAGATGTGGTAGCACAGGTCATTGGTCAAGGACCTGTTATACAGATCCCCATCTTTGTAAACTTTACCAAGATTCCATTAAAGGAAAGGGGAAAGAAGTCAACCTCATCGATGGTGTTGATCTAGGAAACATTGAACTAAACACTCTTGACTTTTGCAATGATTTAGACATCCTAGAAAACTAGTTTCCTTTTGTAACATGTTTTTAATTTTTTATTGTAATGTTTTTCTTTCTTAATGAAGTTTTTTCGAGTCACTTTTATTAAAATTGTGTTCATAACTCATCATTTATTTTTCTTATATGAAGTTCAAAATGAGTTCAACTGGAGCACAAAACCAAGGAAATCTTGACGAACTCTTAATAATTGATTGTGGTACCACACACACCATCTTGAAAACAAAGAAATATTTTTCCACACTAAAACCCGTAAAAGGGCACATAAATAAAATATCAGGTCCTGTAGACTTGATTGTAGGAGCAGGAAATGCTTGTTTTTCATGTTACCTAATGGTACGAAGTTTGTAATCAGTAATGCGTTATTTTCCCCAAAGTCAAATAGAAATTTATTGGGTTTTAATGATATATATCTTAACGGATATGACACATTCACCAAAACAATAGGAAACAAGAAATATATGTTTATAATAAATGAAAACCATATATTGGAGAAATTACCACAATTTGATTCTGGTTTACATTTTACATATATAAATATAGTTGAGTCAAATTTGGTGGTTAAAGAAAAATTTTGTGATCCTAGAATATTTAGTTTGTGGCATGACAGGCTGGGCCATCCAGGATTAACAATGATGCGCCGAATAATTGAAAATACATTTGGGCATCCATTGAAGGACCAGAAGTTCCCTCAAATAGGTAATAAGAACCCGTGTATTTCTTGTTCCCTTGGGAAATTAATTACAAGACCTTCACCAATGAAAGTTGAAAGGGAATCACCTAGATTTCTAGAAAGAATTCAAGGAGACATATGTGGACCAATTCATCCACCTTCTGGACCATTTAAATACTTTATGGTCTTAATAGATGGATCAACTAGATGGTCTCATGTTTGCCTATTATCAACTCGTAACATGGCATTCGCAAAATTCCTAACTCAGATTATTAAACTGAGAGCACATTTTTCTGATTATAACATCAATAAAGTGAGACTTGATAATGCAGGTGAGTTTACGTCTCAAGTATTTAATGATTATTGTATGTCTATAGGAATTACTGTTGAGCATCCAGTTGCACATGTACACACTCAAAATGGTTTAGCAGAATCACTGATTAAACGTCTCCAATTAATAGCTAGACCATTAATAATGAGAACAAAACTTCCTATTTCCATATGGGGTCATGCAATTTTACATGCTGCATCACTGATTCATATGAGACCAAGTGCATATCATACACATTCTCCCCTTCAACTTGTTTCTGGAAAAGAACCAGATATATCCCACCTTAAAATTTTTGGAAGTGCAGTATATGTTCCTATTGCTCCACCACAACGTACAAAAATGGGTCCTCAAAGGAGGTTGGGAATATATGTTGGTTTTGAAACAAATTCAATAATAAGATATCTTGAACCTTTGACAGGTGATATGTTTACAGCACGTCTTGCTGATTGCCATTTCAATGAAGAAAATTTCCCAACGCTTGGGGGAGAAATGAAAACCCAAGAAAAGAACGTTTCATGGTATGAACCTTCTTTATCATATCTTGATCCCCGTGCACAAGAATGTGAGATGGGTGTTCAAAAAATAATACATTTGCAAGAAGTTGCAAATCAATTACCTGATGCATTTACTGATACAAAAAGAGTTACTAAATCATATATATACCTGCTGTTAACGCTCCAGCTCGAATTGAACTCCTAGTTAGACAATCTGATAAAAAAGTAACTCAAGAATCCAAAGCACGCCTGAAGCGTGGAAGGCCATTTGGTTCTAAGGATGCAAATCCTAGAAAAAGAAGAGGAATGGAAAATATGTTTGAGCATAATGAAAGTGTTCATGAAGAAACACAAAATAACATTACTTCCCCAGTTGAGGAAATAAATGATAAGGAGATTGAAATTAATTATGGTCATATAAAAATAGTAAGGAGCCAATATGAATAAGAAGATATAATATTTTCTTATTCAGTTGCATGCAATATTATCAATGAGGATCCAGAACCACAATCTGTCATTGAATGCCAAAATAGGCAGGATTGGGGTAAATGGAAAGAGGCCATGCAAGCTGAATTAACGTCTCTCAATAACAGAAAGGTTTTTGGACCTATTATACTCACACCTGGAGTTGTGAAACCATTGGGATACAGATGGATTTTTATACGAAAAAGAAATGAGAAAAATGAAATTGTGAGATACAAAGCCAGGCTCGTTGCTCAGGGTTTTTCTCAAAGGCCGGGAATCGATTATGAAGAAACATATTCTCGTGTTATGGATGCAATCACTTTCAGATATTTAATCAGTCTAGCAGTTTCTGAAAATTTAGATATGCATCTTATGGATGTTGTTACTGCTTACTTATATGGATCACTTGACAGTGATATATATATATGAAAATCCCCGAAGGATTTAAAATGCCAGAAGCATTAAGTGCAAAACCCAAACAAATGTATTCTATCAAACTGCAAAGATCATTGCATGGGTTAAAGCAATCTGGACGTATGTGGTACAATCGTCTAAGTGATTACTTAATAAGCAAAGGCTATAAAAACAATACTATTTGTCTGTGTGTATTTATTAAGAAAACAACATCTGGATATGTGATTATAGCCGTCTATTTTGATGATCTGAACATTATTGGGACGAATAAAGAAATCCTTGAAGTGATTGAATTTTTAAAGAAAGAATTTGAAATGAAAGACCTTGGGAAAACCAAATATTGTCTTGGTTTACAGATTGAGCATATGCCAAATGGGATACTTGTCCATCAATCGAACTATACAGAAAGGGTCTTGAAACGTTTTAATATGGATAAAGCCAAACCTTTAAGCTCTCCAATGATTGTTAGATCACTAAATATTGACAAAGATCCATATCGCCCTTGTGAGGAAAATGAAGAAATTCTTGGTCCAGAAGTACCATATCTTAATGCAATTGGAGCTCTTATGTATCTTACTAATTGTACTAGACCTGACATTTCTTTTGCAGTAAATCTATTAGCAAGATTTAGTTCATCTCCAACAAAAAGACATTGGAATGGAATCAAGCACATATTACGATACCTTCGCGGAACTACTGATTTAGGTTTATTTTTTCCTAATAGTTCAAAACAAGGCTTGATTGGTTATGCAGATGCAGGTTACTTGTCTGATCCTCATAAAGCTAGATCTCAAACTGGATATGTATTCATGAATGGAGGTACTGCAATATCTTGGCGTTCTCAAAAGCAAACACTCGTCGCCACATCTTCAAATCATGCAGAAGTAATTGCTCTAAATGAAGCTAGTAGAGAATGTACATGGTTAAGATCGATGACACAACTTATCCTGACTTCTTGTGGAATTGATAAAGATAAATCTCCAACCTTAATCTATGAAGATAATGCAGCATGTGTCGCTCAAATGAAAGAAGGGTACATCAAAAGCGACTGGACAAAACATATTCCTCCAAACTTTTTTGAATACACTCAAGAGTGTATAAAGAATCAACAGATTGAACTAAAATATGTTCAATCTAGCAACAATGCAGCAGATCTTTTCACAAAGGCACTTCCTACCAAGATCTTTAGAAAACATGTTCATGGTATTGGAATGAGACATCTACACAATACATAATGGTCATTCGATATCTAAATGAGGGGGAGTCAACTAGACACTGCACTCTTTTTCCCTTCGCTAAAGTTTTTTCCCACTGGGTTTTCTTTAGCAAGGTTTTTAATGAGGCAGTACTTCAAAGTTGAACTCTGATGTAGAATGATGTCATTCAAGGGGGAGTGTTACAAGTAATTGGTGAATGACAACATTATGTCATCACTTTGTCATCACTTTGCATTTACCAATTAAACAACTATATTTGAATAGTAGACTTGGTAGTATAAATAGACCATCAATGTAAGGAAGAAAATGCATCTCATATAAACTCTTTCACAAGTGATATAAACTCTCTCTACTCTCTCCAAGCTCTCAAGCTTTCTTTCTTTCTTCATCTATATTCTAGTTTTTAGTTTGTTCATAATTGTCGTAGTAACGCTGAATTTATAACTATATATATATATATATATATATATATATATATATATATATATATATATATATATATATATATATATATATATATATATAGACTAAATATCAAATGGGAACCAATATTTTCCTAGGAACCGTAGGAACTTTTTTACTGAAATTTTTTTTTCAAAAAAAATGACATAATACACCTAATCGCTTATATTTAAGACCTTTTTTTAAAAAAAATTGAAAAAATAATATATATATATATATATATATATATATATATATATATATATATATATATATATATATATATATATATATATATATATATATATATATATATATATATATATATATATATATATATATATATAT
Organism: Cichorium intybus; assembly: GCA_023525715.1. Lineage (NCBI taxonomy): Eukaryota > Viridiplantae > Streptophyta > Magnoliopsida > Asterales > Asteraceae > Cichorium > Cichorium intybus. Next base: position 56,066,339 of record CM042014.1, read on the forward strand.
ATATATATATATATATATATATATATACACGAAATGTGCACATATACACATGTGTGAAAAAAATGCATATATGCACATTTCATGTATACATATTATTTTTCAAATTTTTTTTGACAAAAAGTCTTAAATATAAGCGACTAGATGTATTATGTCATTTTTTTTGAAAAAATAATTTTAGTCAAAAAGTTCCTACGGTTCCTAGGAAAATATTGGTTCTTCCTTGAAACGGACTCTCTCTCTCTCTCTCTCTATATATATATATATATATATATATATATATATATATATATATATATATATATATATATATATATATATATATATATATATATATATATATATATATATATATATATATATATATATATATATATATATATATATATATATATATATATATATATATATATATATAATAAAACACAAGCACGTACACATATAGGCACATAATGACATGTATAGATAGTGAAACTCAAATGATTCAACTAATCAGCTAGGCGCTAACAACATATCCCAATACCAAAAGATATTGAAAGAGCAAGTAACAGCCTACAAAACTTTAGTTTATTACGTATTGGGCCATAATAATCACTTCTCAACTTGTTTCATTATTTCTTAACAAATTATGTTTTCCTGCTTCTACGCACACATCAAATTTTCCGTTGTTTTGACCCACTAGACTTCAGATTTGTTCATTGATTTATATAGCTACAACTTAGTATTCTTTCATATATTTTTAACGCGGTTGATTTATTATTTTTTTTATTTTTCTACTGTTTTATATAAATTTTACAAGGTTACAATTACAAGTTGTATAATGTTGGTTAGCTTGAAAGCCCTAAAGAAATTTCACTATAAACCTCCTTTCGGTTTGGAACCAAACTTTGAGGTATATAAATAAAAGAAACTAAAGACTCATAGGTTTCTAATGGTAGTGGCCTCACCATTAGCTGACATTTTTATGATTTACTATGAATTTTACAAAATGTTGCAACAAGTTGTTCGATACAACTTTGACGGTACCGAAAAATTTGTGCCATAAACCTTTTTAATCTTAACATCAATTTAAAGAGTTTAAAAATGGATGAAACTAGACTCCCATATACTTATAATGGTTCTGGCCTTGCCCTCATATGAGTTTTCTACGATTTTATATGATTTTGAAAAACAGTGCCAAAAAGCATAATTTTTCAATCATCATTCTAGTATCATGTTTTCTTTTAGTCTCTACAAACCTATGTTGTCATAAAGATTGGTGCTTTAGAATTTAGGTTCTTAATTCATTAAGTTCTGAATAAATTACCAAGTTACTGTATGACCTAAGGAGTGGGAGCAAGCACTTTGTTAATTTTATTCTTACATAACTACATACACATCATCACATGAGTAAATACTCTTTTAACTTCTTTATTCTAGTACATACATATTCACCTAAGCTCATACTTATGCGTCCAAAATATGTATTTATTAAAATTTTAAAACATGTATTTTTATATCAAAATTTCTGATGTATTAAGTCTTGATGTATAAAGGACTTAAAAAGATAATACTATTAAATTTTCTAGATTAGAACATTTTTACCCTTATCCAGGGTGTTGGTCCTAACTCCTGAACCACAAATCTAATTGAGCTAGTTCAGGGTTCCCTAGAAAATAGAAAAAATTTGCTACGAGTTATGTATCTAAGAAAATTCCCTAAGTCGTGCCCTATTTTTCTTTATTCAGTTTGCAAGAGTAGGACAGAATGTTGTACGAGTTTTAATGTATTTTTTCTATACTTTTACTATGCCATTCTTGTTCATTCATTTGTATATTCATACTATGAGTTCTATATGATATAAAATTTCATTAAATCATTATCTTGGCTAGGGTTTCATTCATGCCACCAATCTATGATTTTCTAGTTAATCAAGACAAGAAGGTAAGAACTAGGGTTTTTAATACACCTTCAGGATTTGCAAACAATCAAGACATGTGACTTACTAGGATGTTAATGGAGGTCTTCCACACTTCAGGGCTCTTTCCTGTCCAGCCTTCTTCTATCTTTTCGCTGATCTCCCTCTCGAATCTTCCTTCTTGCTCTTAATATTCTCTAAGGCGTGAAATAGGGTTTTTGTGCTTCAGTACTTATATGAAATGTAGAGAGGGGGAGCATTGGGCTTCAAGAACTTGTGTCACACGAAGGGGAAAGGAGAAATCCCAATATTAACTCTAGGAACATGATTATGCATGCCCAAAATCTCTTTTTTCTTTTGAATTTTAGCCCTAAAATTTCATAAAGACATACTACACCCTATGCTACTTAGATTAGCATCGCTCATCCCAATGTCAACCTTAGTCCCTCAACTATCGTTCAACATATATATATATATATATATATATATATATATATATATATATATATATATATATATATATATATATATATATATATATATATATATATATATATACATATATATATATATATATATATATATATATATATATATATATATATATATATATAATTCTTACTTTTATTGTATATTTCTTTTATTGATTTACGATAAGCTATATTATGATTTAGCTAATATAAAATTAAAACCAATAAGTAATTAAATAAATAATTAAAAGAAAATGCGGTGTTACAGAAAGTATAAATGTACCAAGTATATTGTATAATGTTATTTGATTTAATGAACTTTGATGTATTCTTAGTTGCAATTCTTTCCTTTTTCAAATTTAAAAAGACATAAAATAAACAAAACAAGAACAAGAACATATAGGTTACAAGGATGAAGCATTGTGTAAATACCCTAGGCTGAAAAAAATGTGCACATAGCCTAGGCTTGAGTTGGTAGTGGGAACATATGCCAACTAAATCTTACCCTTTGAAACATTGTCACGAATAAAATGACGTTCGATCTCAATATGATTAGTTTTGAAGTGTTGAACATGATTATGAGTAGGGATGAGATTGGGTCTGGACCCGAACCGAGAACCGATTTTGTAGGAAACAAAGAACCGGAACCAGACTGAATACCCCGGTTCCGGCTCCTACCGGTCCGGTTTCGGATTTGGTTCGGTTATACAAGGAAATGTGCGTGTTTAGTTCCGGAACCGGCCTGAACCGGACCGAGAACCGATTTCATGAGAAGTTGAGAACCGAGAACCGTACCCATGTGACATAATCTAGTTTCGGTTTGGTCCGGCTCTAGGTCCAAGACCCGGCTCGGGTACAAGGTCCAAAATCTCGTCCCTAATAATGAGTGATGTGAATAGCAATGGTATTGTCACCTCAGATTGGAGTATTTGTAAGGTTCTACTTGTAGTCTTGTAGTGTAACACCCTAATATTTTTAGGGTTCCAATATTTTTCATGTCTAAAAGACATGAATACCAAAATTTGGTTTAACAAAAACATTTAGTATACAAGTCTACCACCATGGACTTTACAAATTCATACCAAAATAAACCATAGCAAGTAGAGAAAGGATTAAACCATGTTACATTAGTGTACATAATTTTAACTAGAAAGTTGATAAAGACATACATGAAAGATGGTTTTTGAAACAATACAACTGAATATATACACATCCACACATACACACTAACATTTTTGTATTACATCGTTGGAGACATACCTTCTTTGATGAGAGTTACTTAGGCCGAAGCTCAATACCCTCGATGATAAGACCCTTCTTATGGGTTTTATGCTCATCAAAGGTCATCTCAACCTCCCCATCATCTCCTTCATTGCACTCAAATTCTCCCAACTCGATCTCCATCCACCCATCATTTCTCTTCTGAGGAAACACACCCTTTTCTTGCTGAGGCACATATCTTGTTCTACGAGTAGTCCCTGGTCTTTGAAGATATGTATTTTTAGTCTGTGTTTCTGTCCCACCAAAACTTACCTTTGCTTTTACTGCCACATCAAGTCCCCTGGAATCCCCAGTAGTTTGAAAGACAAGATATGCGACATATGTACAATTTCTTGACAACATCACAGCTGGTATTGTGCCGAAAATCTCAAGCCACCATACTTCTCTAAGTATGCTAAGTATGCACACCTCCGGGAACCTACTGAAATGGGAACATATATGAATGCCAGATACACTATAACACATTATGTTATGTCCTGTTCAAGGTAACATACAAGGTGGCCCTAAAGACAGAAAGAGAGATACCTTGATTCAGGTAGATGTCCCCATTCCCAGTATCGAGTGTCATCTTGCCATTCAATGGATAGATCTTTTGCCCCCAACAGATAACACTTTTTCCCACTCTCCTTGTCGATTTGAACATTCTGTTTATGGAATAATTATGAGGCCAAATTTTAGCTGAAGTCGTTTTGCAATTATAACGGAAAACTATAGTTTCCTCAGGTATCATCATATATGAACAGTGATAAAATTCCCATCGTATATAAAATATATAATTCTATTACTACCCTTCATATAACTCTCCTAACTTTAACAACTATACAATTGTTCATGAATTCACTTAGTGGAAACAATTTCATACAATTATGCACAAAGATTGAAGAGGATATGTAGACGTATTTAAAAGGGAAAAAGGAAATCATATATAATAAGGATGATCGATTTACCAGATAGCCACGATCCACGAGGATATGTGAGTCCGATAAGTAGAGGTAATCCGGTGGCAAAAACTGCTCCCAAACAGCGTCGGAATCTGGCTATAAGCATGTATGTGTGTGTTACAAATGGCGAGACATAACCTCCATTGATGATATGTTGCTTAATGTGATTAATTTGCTTTGTATTGATTAAGGATATACAATTAGCTATGATAAATAATACTGGAAAATGATAAAACAAAAATATTGGATTCAAATGTTTATTGACTTATTGCGGTTTGACACCGGTAATAAGCAATTTAAAGTGTTTGGCTGACCACATTTTATAAGCTATTATTTTCTTAAATAAGCAGTTTTTGATAAGTTAATGCATCATCACTTATTGACTTATTTAAATAGTTTTTGATAAGTCATTTCCGTATTACACATAAGCACTGTTTGTCAAACACTAAAAAACAACTTATTAACTTATTACGTTTTGGTGCCGGATAAGTTAAAACAAACACTTTTTTTTAAAACTCATTTTTCACACCGGATAAGTTAATAAGCACTTTTAATAATAAGCCTAAGTTGTTTTAAATAAGCTTTCCCAAACACCCCTAAAAGTGACAAAATAGCACATCCTTCTCAACAACCTCAAGTTGACGATTATTTTCTGGCAAAATGATAGAAGCATATATATAGTTGTAAAATATCGAATAATTTATCATATTATATGCTCCACCATCCATGCATGTCAGTTTTCAAATAAAAGACTTACTTGAATATTCAATGCTTCCTCAATCTTCTCGATGATCCTATCCAACGTAGGGCGTTTCTTTAAGTCCATGTTAATGCACTCATGTGCAATTTCATTAAATTTATGAAAAGAACTCATATCAATCTGACCTCTGATATCGGGATCTATTAAGTACTTGTTAAGTCCGTCAACAAGTTTATGGTCTTCATAGTAGCTTCGGACTAGGTCGATAAGATTTCGCTCCTCAGCATCTTCAAGGCGCCTTACATTATAAGCCATCGTACCACTCGAAATTTCAAACATCACCACTCCAAATGAGTATATGTCCGACTCTTTAGAGAGCCTACCTCTTTCGTTGTAAATCGGATCCATGTAACACCTTGTACCACAAGCCCTTGTACAGACATCGGTATTTTGCTGATTTCTTGGACCTAGTGTTGACAAACCAAAATCACATATTTTGGCTTCCAGATTATCATCTAACAAAATATTTGCACTCTTCATATCTCTATGAATTACTCTCCTGTGTTCCCCAACACCCGTGTGAAGGTACTTTATTCCTCTTGCTGCCCCAAGCAAATCTTCAGCCGTTGTCGCCATGTTAGACAACGCCTCCTTTTTGGGTCTTGCAGGTGATGATCGAGGCTTCCGTTAGTAGCGTACTTGAAAACTATAATTTTCTCATTTGAGTCATCACAGTAGCCAACGAATGGGACGATATTTGGATGGTTGAAACTTTTAACCATCTTGAGTTCATTATCGAACTCTTCTTTTCCTTGACAACCATTAGGATTGAGGCGTTTGATGGCTACAAAGGAATTTCTCCAGTGTTCAGAGAGTTGTCCTCTGTAGACCATACCAAATCCACCATCTCCAACCAGAGTTTCTGAACTGAAGTCTTTTGTGGCCCGATTGATCGCCTCCAGTGGAATTCGAAAATTTTCAAGGTTTGTGTCTGAAGAAGACATACTTTTTATATTGGTGATAATGTATGGTTATGGTTGTTGCAGCTTTTATGTGAATATATATAGAGACGAGTTTAAGTTGAAGCGCGTTCCTATATGGCTATATTAATTGGCCTTTGGCCATGGCGTAGAGAATCTTGTGACCGTTGACTAGCACCAAGTCCTTTAGAAGAGAAACATTGTGTCTTCTAGTAGTAAAATCTCGTAACCGTTGACTACCACCAAGTCTTCTAATAGTAAAATCTCGAAGTTACCGTAATGAAATAAGACATTGGAACTTCACCAACGGAACATCAATCCGGATTTGACAAGACTTTCCTTTGTTATTATTTATGGTATATTAAGAAAACTACTCACATTACCACCTATTTTTAACGAAAGTAATGAGAAAACTTTAAAAAAAATTTGTAGCACGTTTTTTTGGAACAGGTTATTCCGGGTTCGGGTATGTTACTAAATATGGGTCCCGTTGCGGTGATAACTCTTTTTTCGGTGAGTACTCGTAAGGGCATCTTAAAAAAATTGAAAAAAAAATATAAAAAAATACAAATCATAAAATCGAGAATAGTACTATATCATTATAAAAAAAAATTGGAAAAAAAAATTGGATCATTGAGAAACAGTAATGATCCACAAAAAATTTTATTTTGTGGATCATTGTTTCATTATAAAAAAAAATAATGATCCAAAAGTTTTTTTTCGAATTTTTTTTGTCTCCAATATAGTACTATGATCCATTTTATTATTTATATTTTTTTAATTTTTTTCAATTTTTTTAAGGTGTCCTCATGAGTCCTCACTTTAAGAAGAGTCCTCACCCGATCGCTTATATATATATATATATATATATATATATATATATATATATATATATATATATATATATATATATATATATATATATATATATATATATATATATATATATATATATATATATATATATATATATATATATATATATATATATATATATATATATGGGTCCCGTTCCGGTGAGGACTCGTAAGAACACCTTAAAAAATTGAAAAAAATATTTAAAAAAATACAAATCATAAAATCGAGAATAGTACTATATCATTATCAAAAGAAAATTGGAAAAAAATTTGGATCATTGAGAAACAGTAATGATCCACAAAAAATTTTATTTTGTGGATCATTGTTTCATTATAAAAAAAATAATGATCCAAAAGTTTTTTTCGAATTCTTTTTCTCCAATATAGTACTATGATCCATTTTATTATTTATATTTTTTTCAATTTTTTAAGGTGTCCTTACGAGTCCTCACTTTAAGAAGACTCCTCACCCGATCGCTTATATATATATATATATATATATATATATATATATATATATATATATATATATATATATATATATATATATATATATATATATATATATATATATATATATATATATATATATATATATATATATATATATATATATATATATAGATGTAGGTTCAAATACATTTTCTATATATTGTGTGATTGTAGGACCAATTCTGGACTAATCATTTAATGGGGGCAATTTGGGAATTTGTAACAAATTGATATTACGCCTATAATTAAGGAATTGTTGTAACCCTAGATCAGCCATTACCTAAACCGTAAAATTCATCCCAAATCAAACCTCTGATTCCATCTTCTCCGATTTCATCCCAAATCAAATCTCCGTCATTAATCACCGCCGCCGGCATCAGTGGTGTGGCAATTTCTTCGGTTTTTGTCGCCTGAAATCGAACCACAGCAGTCGATGTTCTATCCCAATCGTTCCCGCTGCTGATACCTGCATCTTGATTACAGTCCTTACAATCGACCAACTGCCCCTTCGTCAACAACCAGCGGCCGGCAGCGGCGGTGTCCTTGTTTCTTCGGTTTTCTCGCCTGAAATCGCACCGATTTGGAAAACATGCCTGAAATTATTGCTATGTCGGAACCTCAAGACTTGGTAATTGTGATATCCCCGCCCAAGAATCCTCAAGTGTAATTTGGAAAAGTTTGGTGGTTCACTACTCCTCGTTTCCTTCCCCTTGCCAAAACCAAGGGCATTCATTCGTATATATTTTGTGGTCGACGGCTTCAATCAGCAAATCAGAAGGGATTCTTGTTATCCGGCAAAGTGATTCAATACCTTCGTATATATTCTCTAAGAATATATATTATGTGATGGTTTTTTTTGTTTTAGTATCACATTCTCTGAGAATGGGTGTTAGTTTTTATTGGTTTGTGTTTTGGTAAGTCCATTATCTGAGAATTGGGTGTTAGTTTTTATTGGTTTTGTGTTTTAGTAAGTCTATTCTCTGAGAATGGATGTTAGTTTTTTATTGGTTTGTATTTTGGTAAGCCCATTCTCTGAGAATGAGTTTTTAGTTTTTATTGGTTTTGTGTTTTGGTAAGTCCATTATCTGAGAATATGGGTGTTAGCCATTGTTTTATGTATTTAATTGAGTGCTAAGAATGTGTTCCGAGAGAATGATCAACATATTACAAATTTGAGGGTTTCATTCAGGGAGAATGAACACATAATCACACCAAACTTCATAAACTATTTTGTAGAAAAATATACAAAATATAATACATTCTCGAAGAATATGCAAAAAATGTACAATATTAACTACATTCTTCAAGAATAAGTGTGTTAAAACCAAACTAACATACATAAAACTGTACATGCGTAAACAAAGAGAAATCGGGATGAAGAAGGAATAGGCGGACCTCTGATCAGTGAAATCCCACCAAATTAGGAGATAAATACGGGATTCCTTTTTTAAAATTTGATTAATAGACTAAAATACCCTTTTTAGGGGTTTATTTATAAAATCTGATTAATTAATTGTTATAAATTTACAATTAGGCCATTGAATCTAACACCATTGATCATTTTGATCGGACGCTCCACATTTGGTCCTACAATCACACAATAATTGTTAAATGTATTTAATACTAACTCTCTCTCTCTCTGTGTGTCTCTCTCTCTCTATTTGTATATATATATATATATATATATATATATATATATATATATATATATATATATATATATATATATATATATATATATATATATATATATATATATATATATATATATATATATATATATATATATATATATATATATATATATATATATATATATATATATATATATATATATATATATATATATATATATATATATATATATATATATATATATATATATAGGTTTTATGCAAATCAATAAACTCAAATCCTAAGTTCACATGCAACCTAATTTGGATATATTTTTTTCACTATTTGAACATATAATATAAACCCTAAGGCCAATCGAAAATTTACTAAAAGAATTATAAAAGAAAAACGAACCTTTAGTTGATTTCTTGAAAGCTTAAGCACCACAAGTGTCGTGCCTCAAATGGAATCACACCCAACAGCAAGAAGTCAAAAATCCAGAGAGAGAAAACAGAGTGAAGTTGGCGCAGACTAATGGGGACTAGGGGTCCCTATTTATAGGCTCCAGGTGGTTACATATAAACCTTACAGATAAACCTTTTGAATTCAAATCAAGATAAACCTTTTATCATTTAATTCTAACCTATTTATCTAATATATTATTTTTCTATTTCAAGGATTATCTAATCCTTAAAATCGCCAATCACCTGGCTGCCAAAACTGTCACTACTCAACTATTAAATAATTACAATTCAGCCCCTGCACCTTTAATTAATTCAATTAATCACCAAATTAATTCCAATTAATTGCAGATTAATTTCTAATTAATTAATATAATTTCTAATTAATATATTATCACAATAATGTATTAATAAACTATTTATTTAATTCATATTGATTTATTAATCATATAATAAATCAATCATTCTCTCTCCTGGTTTTTCTGTCAAACCTCTTGCCATGAGGCAACCTAAATGGACTTTGCTACTATCAATTAGGTAAATACAAATTATTAGTCATGGCTTAGACACCTAATCCAACAGTCTCCCACTTGGATAAGTCTATGACTATAATTGTTAGTTTACCTTCTAATTGATCAGCAAATTGTAGCTTCCAAAAAGCTGCTGCCGAACTCTGATCCAGTCAGTTCTATCCATAGATAAGTGATCATATGATCCTCCGTCCAACAAGATATTTTCCGGACTTGAGACATGGATTAAGATCAATCTCAGTCCGATACTCTGTTTCCCGATTTCTGATTTGCACATGACATTAAGACTACTAATCGAACACATCAATTTAGTCCTGGTTGGCCAACACTTTCAGTCAACTTCAAAATCACCGAGAGGGCTACAGATATCTGTTTCCCATTAGGGTCAAGGAACGAATAAGCTTTGACTCATATGCTTATATCTTTTACCAGTCAAATCGCTCACAACAACACGTTTTATAACATCGATTAACGATGCATTTTCGTATTATCAATAAGCAATTGCCTTGCAAAATATAAGTCATATGTCTCCGCCTCAAGATCATAAGATGTTATCGTCTCAAAATTACTCGTGATATAATCCATGAAGCAATTCTCTAAGAGTGGGTTTATCCAATACTCAAATCCCTATTTTCTAAGTACTCATGAATGTTGTAGCAATGTTGTTGCTATGTCTAACTCCTTAGACAGTCTACAAGCCAATTCATGACAGTCTTGCTTCACTACTTACTTCCCAAAATATGAGTGACTGTGGATATTTGAATAATCATATTATTCAGGAAGTAAAACATGCAAAATTGAAACACAATGATAAACAATTGACAAATAGCAGTAAACAATACTTATCAATAATTCTCTATTATTAAATCACCAAAGTCAATTACATTTACATTGTTACAAGTTTCAGAAAACTATCTAATTACAAAAACTAATATCATCTCGCAATCTAAAACTCGTAGCATGCTGATTGTGTTTGACCCTACTCAGAGCCTTTGTCAATGGATCTGTAGGATTCTCTTCAGATGATACCCTCTTCACAAGGAGGTGACCTTCTTCTACCATATGTCTGATGTAGTGGTACTTTCTGTCGATATGTCTGGACTTTACATGATCTCTCGGTTCCTTTGTCAAAGAAACCGCTCCTTTGTTATCGCAGAAAAGTTACATAGGCTCCTCAATGGTCGGGACTACTCCAAGGTTACCGATGAAGTTCTTTAGCCAAGCCGCTTCACTTGCTGCTATGTACTCTGATTCGTATGTAGAATCAGCCACCGTCTCTTGTTTGGAACCCTTCCAAGTAACCACTCCACCATTTAAAAGAAATGCCCAGCCCGATTGAGACCGACCATTGTCTCTATCTGTCTGGAAGCTGGCGTCAGTGTACCCGCTAACTCTCAATGTATCACTGCCACCAAGGACTAGAACCATGTTCTTCGTCCTTCGCAGATACTTGAGAATGTTCTTAACAGCTATCCAATGAGCTCTACCAGGGTTTCCCTGATAACGACTGACCATGCTCAAAGAAAAGGACACGTCAGGGCGAGTACATGTCATAGCATACATGATCGACCCTACCGCCGAAGCGTAAGGTACCCGACTCATGTCAGCTATCTCCTTATCTGTACTCGGGCTTTGAGTCTTACTCAATTTTGCATTGCTCTGGATAGGCAGCTCTCCCTTCTTGGAATTTTCCATACTAAACCTCTTTAGTACCTTATCCAAGTATGTACTTTGACTAAGTCCTATTATTCTCTTCTTCCTATCTCTCAATATCCTTATCCCGAGAATATAGGCTGCTTCTCCAAGGTCTTTCATGGCGAAACACTTCCCAAGCCAAGACTTAACATCTTGCAAGGTTGGAATGTCGTTTCCCATGAGCAGTATGTCATCGACATACAACACCAGAAAAGTGACTATACTCCCACTAGAGAAACAAAACTCTTTGACTTTCTCATGGAAGCAATGATTCCAGCTGCGAGAAGCTTGTTTCAATCCGTAGATTGATTTCTCAAGCTTACACACCTTATTAGGATACTTTACGTCCACAAAACCCTCTGGCTGATTCATGTAAACATCCTCAGCCAACTTCCCGTTAAGGAAAGCGGTTTTGACGTCCATCTGCCAAATTCCATAGTCATGAAACGCAGCTATGGCTAGCATTATCCTAATAGACTTAATCTTGGCCACTGGTGAGCAGGCCTCGTCATAGTCAACCCCCATGGTTTGAGTAAACTCCTTCGAATCAGTGGAGCCTTAAAGGTGTGTACCTTTCCATCCATGTCGGTCTTCTTCTTGAAGATCCATTTGCACCCAAGTGTCTTTCGACCTGGCACATTATCAACCAAATTCCAAACTTGGTTGTCATACATGGACTTAATCTCGCTGTCCATTGCCTCTTTCCATTTAGCAGTCTCAGGGCCTGCCACTGCTTCCTTCTAGCTAGCTGGCTCATCCAAATTTACCAGTGTCCTATCACTGACAAACGTGTCACCATCCATAGTTATATGGAAACCATAAAACTCGGGTGGCATGCTAACTTTACTGGAGCATCTAAGAGGTAATGAAATATCTGTCGGACCAACATGAACTTCTTCCTCTTGTTACGTGCTAGTTTCTTCTAAGGTTTCCTCATTGGATGACTCCTGAATTTCTTCAAGGTCAATAATACTCCCACTGTCCTCTTTGAATATGAGCTCTCTTTCTCGAAAGACTCCTCGTCGTGCTACAAAGACCACGTCCTTGCTCGGTCTATAGAACAAGTATCCATAAGACTGTTTCGGGTATCCAATGGAAACACATCTCTCACTTCTAGATGTGAGTTTGTCGTGAGTCTCTCGTCTTACGAAAGCTTCACAACCCCAGACTTTGATATGTGCTAACGAGGGAACTTTCCTTTTCCATATCTCCTGAGGTGTTTTGGCAACCTTTTTAGTAGGGACAAGATTGAGGATGTGGGTGGCAGTATCTAAGGCATACCCCCAGAAATGGATGGGAAGACAAGCTTGACTCATCATGGAACGAACCATGTCCAACAGGGTTCGGTTACACCTCTCAGCAACACCGTTCAACTGTGGTGTTCTAGGAGGTGTTAACTGTGAAACGATTCCACATTCCTTAAGATTGTCAAGGAACTCGATACTAAGATACTCACCGCCTCTGTCGGATCTAAGCATCTTTATCTTCCTGCCCAATTGATTCTCAACTTCATTCTTAAACTCTTTGAAGTTTTCAAAGGTTTCTGACTTATGTTTGATCAAGTAGATATATCCATATCTGCTATAATCATCAGTAAAAGTCATGTAGAATCGATTGGCATCCTTGTGGTTGATCTGAAGGGTCCACACACATCTGTGTGTATGATATCCAACAGACCTTCACCTCTTTCACAAGACCCTGTGAAAGGTGACTTTGTCATTTTGCCCAACAGACAAGATTCGCATACATCATCCGACTTGAGATCGAATGATTCCAACACTCCATCCTTTTGGAGTTGGACGATGCGTTTCTTGTTGATGTGCCCAAGACGACAATGCCACAAGCATGCCTTTTCTACACCATTAGAAGAATCAATCTGCAATACACTATTACCTAAAATGTCTACACAAGTTACAGTTTCATACACACCATCACATGGTAAAGCTTCAAATATAAAGATACCATTCTTATAAACAGAAATTGAACCATTCAAATTATCAAAAGAATACTTATAACTTTGTTTGAACAATGCATGAAATGAAATAATGTTTCTTGCCATATCTGGCGAATAGCAACAATTTAAAAGTTCTAAACTAACATCACTACTGAGCACTAAGCTATAAACTCCGATCTTGGTTACAGGTGACGATCGCCTATTGCCCATGATCAAGTTTATTCTCCCGTGCTCCACCTCCTTACTTTCCTTTAGGCCCTGCAAATAAGAACAAATGTGAAAACCACATCCTGTATCAAGGACCCAAGAACAAGAAGATGATGAGTTTTTAGAGATAGTGTATATACCTGCTGACGATGGCTTCACTTTTCCATCCGTGATATCCTGTAAGTATTTGGGGTAGCTTCTTTTCCAGTGATCCTTTTCTTTGCAATAAAAGCAGTCGACATCTTTGGGGTTCGAGACTTGAGGAATGCCAGAAGGCCTGGGTCTCGGGCCATTTACTGGATGACCTGACTTGAACATTGTCCTTGCAATTCTGCTTGGGAGGACCCTTCTTTTTCTTTCCTTTCCATTGTCTAATCGCCAAGACAAGAGTGTTCACAGAAGGTACACCTTTACCCTTTAGCCCGTCTTCTGCATTCTACAGCATGTTGTGCAGCTCAGCCAATGATTCTGAGTGTTGTTCAAATGATATGCCAGTATAAACTGATCATAACAACTTGGAAAGGAGTTAAGGACCATATCAATGGCCAGCTCCTCGTCGATCTGCATATTCAGCTTCTGCAGCCTTTCCACATAACCTTGCATTCTTTACACGTGAGTGCAGACAGACTCTCTGTCCTTCAGCCTACAAGTCATGAGGGCTCAGACTACTTCAAATTTCTCGACACGAGCTCGCTTGCGGAACTTTTCCGTAAGGTCCTTGTTCATTTCGTATGTCCAGTAGTCTTCGTAGATTCTTTGCAATTCAGGAACCATTGTGGCAACCATGATGCAGGCCGCTTTGGTCGCATCATCATAATGTTTATTGCACGAGGCATATTCCTCAAGAGTAGCGGTTTCGGGATCAACTTCGATAAGCTCCTTTTCAAGGACATACTCTCTGTCCTCAAACCTCAGAGCCATTTTGATATTCCTCATCCAGTCATTGTAGTTAGTGCCATCCAATGTCACTCTGGAGCACAATGAGAGAATCGAAGTGATGTTATTGTTGGAGTGGGGTGCGGTGCGGAATGGGGAGCATAAGCATCAGCGGAAGACATATAAAAGAAGGTAGTTTTAATTAGATATTAATTCCTTAATATTAACCCAAGAATAATAATTAAGGCTAGGACCCAACTATATAATTCACAACTTAAAAGAGGGATGCCGTAATCTAATTGTAAATTTTATAAAGATAGGCGAATGACGATTCACCAATTCCACCGCGGAAGATAATCATATTAAGTGAAATTCCTAGATCTTTGAGATTTATTGAACTGTTCAATAGCATGTTTAATCTCGGACTATGCTCTTCCGGTTGTGACTGGGATGCCGAGGATCACAAACAAGATGTGAATAACCATGCAAATTACCTTGGTAACGTCAATGTCAATTATCATCTCAAATTGTTGTGCCGGTAAACCACACACGCTCCATCAACAATGATAAATTTGAGATACCCATTACAACTCTTTATGAGCCCCTATTAGTGTGTCGGTAAACCATACACGCTCCACTAATGTCTCATAAAGTGTAATGTGCAATTTCACACGCTCTATTCAACCGCCATTTTATAGGCAGTTTCCTTATACCCTCCTTATAGACCAGCTTCGTTAATGAGGCGTACTAGCGATTTGACTAACCAATTCTTATACATATAGGTATTAACTTTTAATAATAATATATATAAGATGTATTTTAAACTTTAAAAATATTATTGGTTTAACCATTTAAATTTTCGAAAATTAACTATTAATTTAAATTTAAATTTAAACCTTAATTGATTTAATATTTATCTTTTAATTAAACTATTAATTAAATTATTAAATCAGATAGGGATCAACAAATTAATCAAATTAATTTAATCCTATCTTAAACCCACTAAATTTTGAAACACATAAGGGTTTAAGGTTATCCATTTATTAAATAATCACAATTACCAAAAATACAAAAACCTTCTAAAGCCGTAATGGTCATTTTCGCAAATATAAGTGGGGAGGGGCTAGGGTTTCGAAAACCCTAAACCTAAAAATCGATTAGTCCCTTTTTAGGGTTTAGTTCTATAAACCCTAAATTTAAGGAATAACTATTACAACAATTCAAACAGAAAACAACCAAAAGCTCTGATACCACTGATAGTTTTTATGCAAATCAATAAACTCAAACCCTAAGTTCACATGCAACCTAATTTGGATCTATTTTTCATTATTTGAACATATAATCTAAACCCTAAGGCCAATCGAAAATTTAATAAAAGAATTATAAAAGAAAAACCAACCTTTAGTTGATTTCTTGAAAGCTTAACCACCACAAGTGTCGTGCCTCAAATGGAATCACACCCAGCAGCAAGAAGTCAAAAATCCAGAGAGAGAACAGAGTGAAGTTGGCGCAGACTAATGGGGACTAGGGGTCCCTATTTATAGGTTCCAGGTGGTTACAGATAAACCTTTTGAATTCAAATCGAGATAAACCTTTTATCATTAATTCAAACCTATTTATCTAATATATTATTTTTCGATTTCAAGGATTATCTAATCATTGAAATCGCCAATCACCTGGCTGCCAAAACTGTCACTACTCAACTATTGAATAATTACAATTCAGCCCCTGCACCTTTAATTAATTCAATTAATCACCAAATTAATTCCAATTAATTGTAGATTAATTTCTAATTAATTAATATAATTTCTAATTAATATATTATCATAATAATATATTAATAAACTATTTATTTAATTCATATTGATTTATTAATCATATAATAAATCAATTTTCTCTCTCCTGGTTTTTCTGTCAAACCTCTTGCCATGAGGGCAACACAAATGGACTTTGCTACTATCAATTAGGTAAATACAAATTATTAGTAATGGCTTAGACACCTAATCTAATATATATATATATATATATATATATATATATATATATATATATATATATATATATATATATATATATATATATATATATATATATATATATATATATATATATATATATATATATATATATATATATATATATATATATATATATATATATATATATATATATATATATATATATATATATATATATGATCATATGTGAACCACAAATATTGTATGGATGTAGGACGAATTGTGGTCTAATCATTTATAAGGGCATGAAGGTAAAATTAACATAATTATTAAACAATTATATTTAAAATTTATCCCCAAATTAACACAATTGATTTATTATCTCCTAGTTTTTCTCCCACTCTCTCTTTATATCCCGCTCTCTCACTCATCAAACCCTAAACACTCATCATCATCCTTACCTGCTTTCCACCATTTTCACTCCACCGGAGATCTAACTGCTCACCGCCGTCATTTATTGCCTTCAACCGCCCAACACATTGGAAAACCACCACCACCGCTCAAGCTCTCTCTCTCTCTCTCTCGTTCATTTATTGTCTTCAACCGTTCACCTCCAAATCGATCTCTAGAATCACCTTATCTGACATCTCGATTCAACTATCTGTCCCTTACAAACTAGCAGTAAATTTGAGTATCTCCTTCTTGCCCTAAACCTTCGGTAATTAGCAAGAGAACTTGTAGCAGTCCAATCAATTTTGACCGGTCCACTTCGCGTCCCCCAATTATCGACATTCCTAAAACTGGAGTAGACTCGCATCAGGTAAGCAATTTATTCACTCTGATATTTTTTGAACACCCGATGCTATCAACATAGTGATATGGTTCAACCATCGATCCAATACTAACTAAGAATACTTCTTTGATCTTTAGAGTTTCAGGTTTCTTTCTTTTTCTCATAAAAGATAAATGACAATTTAATTTATACAAGTTTAGGACTTTACGAAAACCCTAACTTTATTTGATAACTCGGTGCATATTTCTGAACAAGGGATTGTCGGATTTCAACCTAGCATTAGATTTGGGTTTCTTGACAAAAGCACGAAAGTACACCTTTGGATTTGGATTTGGATTTCAACATGACATTGGATTTGGGTTTCTCGACTATGTAAGTTGAATTCTTTTCTTTTGGTTATCTGTATTTGGTTCATGTTGTAGCCCGCAAATTTTGTTAATGATTATACATAGTCCTAGATGTGGTTTACCTGACTTTTGATTTTAAACCTTGATTTCTTGGCTTTCTTGTGATTTCATCGATGTATACAGTGTAATATTTGTAGTTTATTGGTTGTATGAAAGTAATTGATATTGGAATATGTTTCCGTAAGAGAATTCATTCTTATTTTTATAGTCGTTTTGTGATTACAGGTTTGAGGATCCACTGAGTGAGGTAGGAGACCTCTTAGTGGTTTTTCATTGAGATGTTTTTAAATTGTCAAATCAGTGTTTATGAGTTTTTATTTCCTTTCTCTAGATGAAAATACTTTGACATTTTTCTTGTTTTGGATAAATTCTCAGGTGGTCTTTGAAAGACTAGAACATTCTTTAAGAATGAAGACTAGAACCAACATATGTTAAGGATATTCTTTAAGAATCAAAGGCTCAAACTAAAACATTATTTAAGAATGAAGACTGAAAAAAGAGATACTGATGGCTCAAGAATATTATATATATTCTTGTGTTTAAGTATAGAATGTTGTGTAGATTCTTCAAGAATATTGTATATTCCTGTATAAAATGTTGTGTATATTCTTCAAAAATATTGTATATATTGTTGTTTATGTTATAAGAATGATTGTTTTACATTATAAGAATGATTCTAATATTTTTTAAGAATGAAATTGTGTTTTTTAAGAATAAACGAACGAGGGTATTTGTTCATCGTAATATGATTTTTTACTTTTTTTAAATTAATATAATAAGACAATTATTTATTTAAAAAAATCCCACCAATTTAGGAGATAATAAGTTATCTTCCTTTTTGAATCTTGATTAATAGACTAAAATATCTTTTTCGGGAGTTTAATTGTAAAAACTGATTAATTAAGTTTTATATATTTACGTTTAAGCCCCTAAATCTAATATATATAGATCATTTTAATTGGACGCTCCACATTTACTCATTTAATCTTATATTCATACAATATATACAATCCATATTTAATCCAAAGTCTATACGTATATAAACACACACAAAGGTTCACTATAACTGGTCAGGTAACCGACCTAATTCGATCGGATCAATAGCTTGTTCCAAAAAAGGGCTACTTTTTAAAAAGTTCTTTTATTATTTTCTTTAAATTTTACAGGCATTTTGAGTAGTTTTCTTAATATCTCATAATAAATAATGACAAAGGACAGTCTTGCCAAGTCCGGATTGATGTTCGGTTGGTGAATTTTCAAAATTTTTTAATTACGGTAACTTCGAGAATTTACTCTTAGAGGATACAATATTTTACTTCTAAAGGACTTGGTGGCTGGTGCTAGTCAACGGTTACAAGATTCTCTACGCCAAGGCCAATTAATATAGCCATCTTGGCAAGCGCTTCTAAGGAAAGTCGGTTCTATATTTTTTTTGACGCCAAAAATACAAATTTAGCTTAATCTCCTAAATTTTGTTAAAAAAATAGTTAGAAATTAGTCAAAAGACTAAAATAGCCATAATTTTATAGATTTTGAGACTCACCTGCGAAAAGTACTAAAAACCTGCGAAAATTACATTTTTTTAATTTTTTCCCCCGAAAATACCTCTCAAAACCTGTGTAACTCGCTCTAAAACCTACATATTTTATTTTATTCTTTTAAAATTTTATGTATTGTTTTTACATAGGAATATGTTATAACTGTGACTACGTAAAGTTGAAGTTTGTCTGCGAAAATTATACATGGAATTCAAAAAGTATAAGTTGACCGCGAAAATTTCAACTTTGACTGTGAAATGTTAAAGTTTGACCGCGAAAAGTATTAGTTGATTGCGAAAACTTGAACTTTGAAAAACATCTTATAAATTGACAATATTCTTAAAAATAAAAATAAAAATTGTTATAGTTAAAAAGCATTTTTTTTAAAAAAAAGGGAAGAGAAAGGAGTTTCCATTATAATGGTGAAAATGCTAATGGTGAGATTGGTTGCCAAAAGTAGAATCGGGGGAGGCTTTGGAAGAAAGGTTCTGAACTTCTAAAACTCCCTTGGTCGATTGACTTCGTTCGTCTACCCATGGGCGAGGAGAGCTTATGGACAAAAAATGAGGATTCCGGCAGGCAAAAAAGGGTTAGTTCAATTTTAAATCGACGATTCGTTCAGTTGCTTCGGCGGCGTTTCGCCGTCTCTTCGCTCTGGACAGGAGCGCTTTAAGTGCCGCACGGTTGGCTTAGAATTGTCTAAGGCCGTGACCGGGAGTTCATCCGACCAACTATTTGTTGTTTTTTTGTACCGGTGGGCGATGAGAGCGTGTTAATCACCAACCATATTATGTTACACCGTTCATTAGTAATTACGATTTGGAATTTCCGAAATCGATATCTTACATAAACTTATTGAAGTTAAATGGAAGGCACACATACAAGATACATCAACATTACTTTTTCTTTTCAACATCAAGATTTGTTTTATGTCATTAACATTTTGATGATGGTGATCTTTGTCACATGGTTCATGTTATCGAATGTGCTCAAAATGTTGCTCATTGGTATGTTGTCGTAGGCATTCGTGATATACATTGTAGCGGAAAAGACAAAGCCTCTAATGAGAAAAACTCGAGCGGTAGAGGGAGCAACAACGTCACATGCAATAACATCTCCCCCCGTGTGCTTAAATTTGAAAGTCGTCATCATTACGGTACTATCATGAAAACTCGGTCAACGAACCAATTTTATATACTATCCCACAAATTTTAATTACATTAGTGAGGAAAGGTAGAACCAGTTGCCGAATATGGTGCTATGGTTGATTTCGGTATTAGTCTAGAAACTAACACCCATAACTACGATCTTAACGCGTTGTAGATCAACTTTTTTACAAGATGGTAATTTCGTACCGTATAGGGAAGCCTAGATGTTGGTTTAGGTGTTTCAGACAAAGAAGGGGCAGAATCTGATGGAAAATGGGGCGACGACCAACATACGAAAACGTATCAGACACATTATTTTACGACATGCCTCCCATACCCTCTCGTCCACACTCTGTTCGCATAAATAACGCATCTCATAACCAACATCCAAGTGATTCGATTCGTGTGCATACAACATTTGATAACAAACAAGCGTTACAAACGTCACTTGGGGTGAAAGCCCTTAAGGGGGATTTCAATTCAAAACCATGCGTTCTACGAAAGAAAGGTATGAGGTTGTATGCTGCCAAGAAAGTTGTGGTTGGCGTCTACCGGTGAGTTTAGTTAATAAAACATATCCCAACTTCATCTACAAAAATTTATCGATGTACACACATGTTCGTCGACTCAATTAAACTCTAACCATCGAAAAGCGAACAAAAAATGTTGGGGCACTTGTTGTTGGGGGTTTTGGTGGAAAATCACAACCAAGTATATCGAGGAGATGACATTGTAAGGGATATGAATTCGAAATATAAAATTGATGTTAGCTACAAACAAGCTTGGCGAGCCAAAGAACATGCCATTCTATTATTGTAGGGAAACACAAGAGAGTTATTTTGTGAAGCTTCCTTACTGTCATAACTTGGTGAAGCATAACATCGACACCGTCACACATATCCAAACAAATGATGATGATCAGTTTCAATTCCTATACGTATATCTTGGTTGTACGGTATGTTTTGGTTAAAATTTTAGTAATGTTTATAGTTTTATATAATTTGTAGATAATTACTCTCTGTTGTGTTTGAATGCTGTTGTAGATACGATATTTTGAGCAGTACGATAGGCCAACGATAGTAGTCGATGCTACCCACCTTAAGGAGGAATTCAAGGGGACCATGTTACTTGTAGTTGCAATGGACAAGATTAACCAAATTATACCGCTTGCTTATGGAGTATGCGAAAGCGAGTGCATAGAATCATGCTCCTGGTTTTTAGAAGCGGAAAGATTCTATAGTTGATTATCTGTATTATACGTTCATTTCAGATAGGCATTTGTCTATATACGTAATTAAGTGACAAGGATATTTCCTAGCTCCAAGCATGTAATATGCTGACACCATTTGTATATGAATTTAACATCCCAATTTACAAATAATGTTACAGTTAAAGCTTTGTTCTTGGAAGCATGTAAAACCTACACTGTGCCCGAATTTAATGAAGCCATGAAAATGATTCGTAAGTTTAATCCTGCGTTATATGAATATTTGGATCATGTCAAACCAGAAAGGAGGGTATTGACGGACCTTGTACGAGGGATGTACCAACATGGTGGAGATATGGGTTCCCACAATACGGCCTCTAAAAAGGTCTCATTGAAAAAAAAATGCTATTTTGAGTTTTCACCATTTTACCAAAAGCATTTTCTTTTTGCATTTTTGGGACGACGTAATTGTTTCATATGGTATCGTTTTAGGGTGATTCCTACCGATGTTATTTGGGAATTATGTGGATTTGAGAGCCCAATTCAACATTTCCTATTAACTTGTTCTAACAATGAGTTACACCTCATCAAAATGAGCACGTTTATGATTTTATGTGATCTTTTTTAAGACGGCCTTTTTACGAGAGATGTACCACATGGTGGATATCTGCGGTCCGATAATACAGCCTCTAAAAAGGCCTCGTTGAATAAAAAAACGATATTATGAGTTTTCACCATTTTACCAAAAACATTTTTTTGCATTTTTGCGACGTCGTAATTCTTTCGTATGGTATTGTTTTAAGGCGATTCCTGCCGATCTTATCTAAGAATTATGTGGATTTGAGAGCCGAATTCACTGTTTCCTGTTAACCGATTCTAACAATTAGTTACAACTCGTCAAAGTTGGCACGTTTATGATTTTATGTTAAAAAATTTTACCGTTTAAATTTATTTTTTTACATGGCCCTTTTACAAGGGGTGTAGCAACATGGTGGGATCTAGGGCCTGATAATACGACCTATGATATGGTCAAGTTCCGGTTTCTTACGATTATGGTGAAGAACATATGCATTTGCTGGTTAATAAGGATGTGCCAAAAAACCAAAATTCTAAAAAAACCTGAAAATTTGAAACCGCAAAATCCAACATGTTTTGAAAAACCAATGTTTTGCTTTTGCGTTTTAGAAAAACTATTTTTGTGATTAAATTTGGTTTATTATATATATTAAAGTAATAAGTATGTCTTGATCTCGTATATCTCCGAAGGTAAAAAAAATGAAAATTTAACTTTGATTTTAGTTTTAGTAAAAAATTCAATTTATAATTAACCTTAATGGTTAACAAATACTATTTTGTGGACAAAAGTTACCTAGTATTTTGAAAAATTTTTTTCATAAAAATGATGTTTTTTTTAAAGTTTTTTTTTGTTATAAATGGTTTTCTTAAAATTTTTATAAATAACTGTGCTCTTTCTAAAAGTTTTTCTAAATAACGGTGGTTATTTAGAAAAATTTATAAATAATAGTGATTTTTCTGAAAAAAAAATGGTTTTCCTAATAAAACGACTAAGGAAAAATGACTTATAGAATTGTTCAAAAAATAAAACTTTTTGTTGTACGCATATTACCAACAAACTATGGCTTTTGTACACATATGACCATTAAAGTTTATCATTTGTTCACAAAATACCATCCGCGTTACCGGAAGAATCGGTTACCAGCCACGTGGCAAGCCACGTGGCAAGCCACGTGGCATAAATATTTATATTAAAGGATATTTTGTTTGGAAATAGTGTTTTTTTAAAAAAATATTTATATAAGATTAATGGTAAAATGTGTAAAAAAAAAAGTTTAATGGTAATATGTGTACAAAAAAAGTTTAATGGTAAAATGTGTACAAAAAAGTTTAATGGTAAAATGTGTACATTATAAATAGTAGAATCCACGTGGCTTGCCACGTGGCTGGTAACCAATTCTTCTGGTAACGCGGATGGTATTTTGTGAAAAAAGGATAAACTTTAATGGTCATATGTGTACAAAGGCCATAGTTTGTTGGTAATATGTGTACAACAAAAAGTTCAATGGTATTTTTTGAACAATTCTGATACTTCGTTGCTCTTGTAAGTTATTTTCCCAATCAGATTATACCCTTTTTTATTTTCTGTCCAAGAACCCAAAAATCAGAAATTTTAGTAGCTTAAACATGAAATTGGACAAGGGGAAAGGTTTCTTAGCTCACCCCCATGCTACCGCCGGCCACCAGCATCGTGATTCGCCAGAGAAATGGCGCCGGCAGCGCTGCTGCTTCGTCTCGTGTTTGCCGTCGCCGACAGCTTCTGAGCAGCACTTTTTTCTCGTCTGTTTCTCTCATAAACATGGTCACCCCCGGCTAGTACATCATCGCCGCTGGTCGCGGAGGTCGTGCCTCACAGGAAAAACGCGCCGGCGGCTTCATTCCTCCGTCTTCTGTCTTGCTGTCATCGATAGCTGCTGCAGCTTCCATTTCTCACCCTCACTTGCACGAAATTGACGCCTGGCTGCCCTTTTCCCTCTCTCGATTCGAGATTACACACACACGACGGTTATTCTCGATCCCCAACTTGCTGATTTCCTTTTCTATTCTTTTCCCTTTTCTCTTTCTGATGTTGATGTACGTGAATAAGGAAAACGAGGGCTACGCCCACAGGAAATAAGAAACCTAATGGCTGACTTAATTGGCAAATGACTAAAATGCCCCTCCTTTTCAGCCTTAAAAATGTTTTCCCACTTTTCTTATTATTTTCTCTGATTTTCACAAAGCAATAACTCCCGAATGTGATATCCAAATTTTGCAAATCTTATACTTTTAGAAATGTGAGAATGAGCTTAATAATTTATCCTTATTGACTTAAGTCTGACTCTTAATGAATTGTCTGCTATTAACCCTTGAAAATGACCATTTGGTCATTTTTGTCAATTGTGGGCCATTTTAATTTCATCATAACTCATTCGTTACAACTTCAAATGACCCGATTCTTTTTCCTATATTTTAGTTATCTCAAATATTAAAAAAGTCATCTTGATGACTTTTCCTCAATTCCTTTTAGATTTTGAGATAATAATTTGTAAAGATTGCATAATAAAGTTTTCACTTTTGGTCATTTATTCCCCGTTTTGCTCTTGGGTCGCTAAGACCAAATTTCTAACTAAAGTAACACTTACTTATGACTTAATAAATAGTCTTCAAACATAATTTTCCATATATTTACATTCTTGGACCATTTTGCCCTTCCATAATACGATTAAGTGTCAATTTATATCTTAAACGCGTAAAACTTTTTGGTTGTCACAGATAATTAATAAATAAATTTAACTCTTGTCTTTAATTAGAGAATAATTATTGTTTTGTGAAAATAATAATTATAAAGGGTTAAACTAATTAATATATCATATGGTATGCTATATTAAGTCATGTACAAAGTTTTGGACACTTTGGGTTATATTAAGATGTAACTAGACATAGTTAGTTTCTAAAGGAAGAGTGTTGGACACTCTAATGACCTTTTCCCCATTATATGGTCGGCCACCTTCATGGTGAGTGGAGGTTGCTTGTCAACCTTCACCTTACATGTCACATGCCTCTTAGAAGATCATAACTTTGCATGAAATGAAAGTATGGGTCATAAGACTTACATGTGGGTATAAAAGAGAGTGAGATGCAAATTTTGCATCTAGTTTTTCTCTTATTTTTCTTGCAAAATTCGTGGCCTATTTCTCTCCCTCTACTCTCTCATTTTCTAAAGTTTGTTCCAAGTTTGAGAGTGTAGAATCACTTCTCCTTTAATGCTTAATTTGTTAATCACTTAAAGGCTTAAGAAGTTCTTTATACAATAAGGAACTAGCATTCCAAGTGCCTTACCCTTGGTGGTGGATTCTTGTAGAGAAATCAAGCTTTTTGATTTTTACCATCTACTTCAATACCCCAATTCCAAGAGGGTTCAAAGGCTACAAAGGTTATCTCTTTAAAACATCATATGTATGTTTTAATATCATTCTTACACATGTAAATGGATCCTTGATTGTTTTGTTTAAAATGGTTTAAAATAAACTAGTTAGTTTAAATAAGGCTTCCGTTGCCGTTTTAACGTAAAACGCTCTATTTTATTTATCAAAACCCATCAGCTTTTTCATGAAAAAGCTCAAAAACAGAAAGCTAATTATTTTTCTACTATAAGAGAGCTTTTTCAATATGTTTTATATTGATTGTTTGTATTTTTTGTCTAGTTATAATTGGTTTAAAACACGACCGACATTATAATTGAAAATCTCAATTAAGAGCTTGCTAATTAATATACTTATTGAAAAATATTTGTTTTTGAAAAAGCTCTCACTATATCTCTTTCATTTTTAAGAGCTTTATAAGTTGAAAAAGCTTCTATTGTGGATACTCTAAAGTAGGAGAAATATTTTGTAGGGAGGTGAAAATAAAAGTGGGGATAGGGGTGTAACATCCGGTTTCTCACTTTTAAATTACACCTTGAATTTATCAAAAACAACCATATAGTTTATAGGTGTAATCAAAGTTAAGTAACAAGCATACAAGAAGTTACTAAAAACATAGTTTAAGTTCTAGCCTATGTACATCAAGTTTTCAAACTAGTTTACAAAAAAATCGGGTCAACAAACATATTCCAAAATTTGGAAAAACAAGTAAGCCCACGTCCAATTTCCAGCTATCCCTCCATGCTACGCTTTCCAAGGTCTCTACTACCAAAACCTAAAACACAACAACATTAACAACAATTTATGAGCTACACGAGCTTAGTGAGTAATCAATAGTTAATTGAGTTGTGACACTTGAAGTCTCATGAAAGTCGTTATCAGTGGACTATCTCAATCCCTCTGTGTGATCAACACACTTTACTCATACCAACTTAGAAGTTGGTTATACCAAAACAAAACCAACACACTATTAACTCATAGAACTCTTCTCTTTCTGCAATGAACATCTCAACCACGATATGGTTCATTAATAGAATCAATAAATAACTACTCACCTAATGTCGGGTCAGTATGTGGAACTCTCGAATCGCATGTACCGTGCTCCAGTCTAGCTTTAGCCGTAGCACAACAACTCGGATCAATACTCAATATCCAAAACAATATCAATTATTAATACATCTCAAAAGAGCAAGTAATTAGGGTGAAAATGAATTATAACAATAGATAACAACAAATATCTAGGTTACAACTCTTCATCCCGCAACATCCTACTCAATCAACCACAAAAATGCAATAGCTATTACACCCGTGGCTAGGGCTTAGGATTAGAACTCACTTTCATACACTAATCCAAGAAAACTTATCCAACTCATGCTAGTTGCAGGTGGTTCACCAACACCACCTGGAACTAACTCAAACCAAATAAATCGACAACCAATTCGAAGCTAGAACGAAGGATATTACTTTTTAATCGCAAGATAATTATTCCTAACTCCAATTCTCGAATTATAGTCTCCGATTTTAACTTTAGAAGGTTAGGGGTGTGTTTCTAGGGCCTTTTAGAGAGAAATCCCGAAATCAACCTTTCCCAAAATTAAGTAAAAAACCCACTTTAAAAACCCCATCTACGACAGTAGGGTCGCTAATGTTCCCATTAGCGCCGCTAATCCCGGCTACACGACCCGTGTTCGGAAAACGACCCGTTTTGACCCCTTTCAACCCACGGACTGCTTTCTGATTAATCTCCACACAACCCTTGTGGACCTACACGACCCGTGTGGGTCTAACGGTGTCTCGGATCAGTTTTAAAAGCCTCTTTACACGACCCGTGTGACTCTATATGACCCGCGTAACCTCTTTTGATATTTTCAAGCTCGAACTTCTTCCAAATAGGTTTCTAACCAACCTAACTGATATAACAACCTACTCATCAATCTTAATTATACTAAGATTAACACAATTTCACTACTAGTTAGTAATATGGTATTAATCTTATAAATGTTAAATAAGTTTATAAAAAAAATACAAAGAGTAAAATAGTATTTTATTTATGATATTGACCAAAAGCATTGTAAAACCTTCAAGAAGCACCATAATTCCAACAAAAAAAACAGAAATAGAAAAATTATTATCTACTCAATTTATAAATTATAAATGAGTTTATTTCATAAAAAACCTTACATTTTCAACTTTTTTCTGTTTAAACCTAAAACTTTAATTTTTTTCAAAAAAAACCTAAATTTTGGAGAAACTTTTTAATTTAGACCCTTAACCGCTTTTACAGGCAATACATATTTTTTTTTTCCAGAAAAACCCTAATTTCTTTTATTTTTTCTGGAAAATACCCTAAATTTAAGTGATTTTTTCACAAATAAAATTTTTTCTTCGTTTTTGTAATTGACATAACTTTCATATATGATGTCCAAATTCTACGAACTTTATATTCCTAGAAAGGTCGTAAGTAATACTACCACTTTGCTTTACTGACTTTTGTTTGTATATGTTCAAATATTTCGCTACATTGATTTGTTTTCTTATAATAGCTATAATTTTTGCATACGAGCTCCGTTTTCGACGTTCTATAAGTCAACGGATTCGTAAACACGAATACATCGTGCAATGAATATTATTTGGCAAAATGACACTGAAACCCAACTAAATATCAACTTTTGTTTTAAAAGGTCCCTAAAGTTTTTTTTTTTTTTTTTTGCTTTCTAAAGGAATAACGTTATATTTGACCTGTTAATTAGATCCCTCTAACCTTTACAACCGGTTAGAGGGTTAGAGCTAACACACTTGGCAGCCCAGTCACCATGTTACAATTAAAACATTTGCCACGTCACCGACCGAGTCAACCCGGTGAGTCAACCCGATTTTATGGTACATTAAAATTGCAAACAAACTCATTAGGTTTAACCAAATTTCAATCGAGAACCAATAATGGTGTTGGAACTTGGAAGGTGATCTTAAAGGGCTGCACATGAACTCAAAAAGAAAAATAGAATTTACTTAAATATATAAAAACCACAGATTATATTTACAAAGTTTTATTACAAAATCAATTGAGCGGAAAGAAGATGATCGAAAATTTCATCAAATTGATACAGAAAAAACGATATCTTAATGTTCATAATGGTTCTCATCAATCAATTAATTTCTAATTTTGCAAAACGTTTAAGGCCATTGAAAACCATAACCTATCTCCATCAATTAACAACATCAAAAAACGAAAATAATTACGATATAGAAGAGAGCTTGAACAGTAATACGGTATCAATCGGTAAAGAAGATTACTCAGAAGGCATGAAGTTAAAATTTGGTTCGATTCTGCCAGCAGAGTTTCCTCAACCTTTAAATCTAGAAAAGGGAGCTTTTATCCTCATCGTAACATCCTTCTTTTACCAAACAAAATCATGAAACTTAAAGCGTAAATATTAAATCAAAATTAGGGTCTAATTGACGGGTGAGAGAAAGACCTCTCAGTTCAGCGGGAATATCGACACGCAAACAAATCACTACGGAGAGGTGCCTGCATTCCGGTCTGTTGAGCTTGAATTTCCTGAGTCATCACCGCGATCTTTCAATCAATTATATTCAGAAGCAAAATGTAAATCATCGCACATAAAACAAATAACCCTCTACTATGCTCACAGCAGCGGGACAAGGAACTGTCGATGGAGGGAAGTAGATCGTCGGCCGGTGGCGGCATAAGCATAGTCGACCGGAGAGAAATCAGAATGAGAAATCAAAAGGTTTACCAGATTGTGAACGAGGAATCAAAAGAAGAGGAGTTAATGAGAGGGATAGTGACATGGCATGCTCCATTAATGACTTGGCAAAGAATTTAGATGACGTGGCGGTCTTCCTTGATGACTAGGAAAAAGTTTACCGGGTTAACCCTTCAAATTTCTGATAATGGTTTTTTTAATACATCAAAATGAACTTTATGCCCCTAGAAGACCAAAAAAAACTTGAGGGACCTTTTAAACCAACAACCATTAGTTAGTTGGGTTACGGTGTCATTTTGCCATATTATTTAAACCAAAATATTATTTATATGATTTATCGAATTTTACGCGACTGTAGTCTATTATTCGAAATTATAGCGTTTACTCGATAATTGATTCGAAATAGCGTATTGTAATATTATAATTTCCAATAATACCTTATGAAAGTTATGAAAATTACATTTCAACGTATTATCCTAATTTGCGCTCAGGTTGACCTTTGTTGACTTTTGTTGACCAAATTTGACGGATGTCACAGACGGGGTAGCAAGAAAATGACGACGTGGCACATATGTGGTTGGAGTTTGAACGGTAAAATTTAAACCTTCACGAGTCGATGGAATTTGAAAAGAAAAAGCTTACGAAGACAAAAAGGGAACCCGCCAAGATCGACAACGTTCCCGTGAATAAAAACAACGACTAAAAGACATAAAGTTTTTGTCGTCAAATCTGGAGGAGGGTCTCGAGGGGGAAAGACTCGAGATGGTTTTAAAATACAAAGCTGATATCATAAAAAATATTGGTCGAGTTTCGTAAAAAAGAAAAAAAAATTGGGGTCTTTTAGTCGACGACAAAAACTTTATGTCTTTTAGTCGTTGTTTTTCTTCGCGGGCTCGTTGTCGATCATGGCGGACTCGTTGTTTGTCTTCGTAAGCCTTTTTTTTTCAAATTCCATTCGCTCGTGAAGGTTTAAATTGTACAATTCAAACTCCAACTACGTAAATGCTACGTCATCGCTTTCTTGCGACCCCGTCTGTGACATCCGTCAAATTTGGTCAACAAAAGTCAACAAATGTCAACAGAGCGCAAATTAGGATAATACGTTGAAATGCAATTTTCATAACTTTCCTAATGTATTATTGGAAATTATAATACTACAATACGCTATTTCGAATCAATTATCGAGTAAACGCTATAATTTCGAATAATAGACTACAATAGTGTAAAATTCGATAAATCATACAAATAATATTATGGTTTAAATAATATTCATTACACGATGTATTGATGTTTACGAATCCGTCAATCTATGAAACGTCTAAAACGGAGCTCGTATACAAAAGATACAACTATTATAATGAAACAAGTCAGTGTAATACTTGTTTTCTTTAATTACATAACCCATTTAGATCCGTGGAGGCAATTGCACACCTCAGATATCAAGGTTTGAAAATCGCAAAATTTTTTTTATCTAAATAGGTTTATGCTCATGTTTATGAGACTGTAGCAAAATATCTGAACATATTCAAACAAAAGTTAGTAAAACAAAGTTGTAGTATTATTTACGACTTTTCCAGGGATATAAAGTTCGTAGAATTTGGAAATCGTATATGAAAGTTATGTCAATTACAAAAACAAAGAAAAAATTTTCGTTATGAAAAAATCACTGAAATTAAGGGTTTTTTTGGAAAAAAAATAGAAAATAGGGTTTTTTCTGGAAAAAAAAAGTATGTATAACCTGTAAAACGGGTAAAGGGTCTAAATTAAAAAGTTTCTCCAAAATTTAGGTTTTTTTTGAAAAAAAATAAACTTTAGGTTTAAACAGAAAAAAGTTGAAAATGTAAGGTTTTTTATAAAATAAAACCATTATAAATTATACATTAAAATATATAAAAACACAAGTACATGGAAAACGCATATAATTTACATATAAGACTAGTAAATGATGGTCTTAAAATCCTCCAAATCTCCCACCCTTATCAATATCATCGTTGCCTATTTCAGTTCATAATTTAGAGAAACTTAGATCGTCCCGCCACTTGATATTGGTGTCCTTCCCGATGTGTATAGGTGTGAGTCTTGTGCTCCTCTCAAGATATACCTCCACAAAAATAATAAAGCCTCCCCTGCAAATAAGCTCTCTCAATTAGATATACCTCCACAAAAATAATACCCACTTGCCTTTGGGTATTATAATTCCCAAAATATAATACCCACTTGCCTTTTGGTATAGGTGAATCCTTGGACAAATGTCGGAGATTTAACACCTCCCCACTTCAATTAGACACCGACAACACAATTCGCACCCTCGAACTCGAATCCTGGCCACCGCTTCCTAACCAGCACACCGCTGATTATGCCCCATCCGTTGACAATATCACTCGATTTGACCTAAACACTGTCGCCCCTAATTCTCAATCCAATTCTGCGCATAACGAACCTTCTCAAGACCCCGACCCAGCCCTTGATGAAATATCAAGCGTTGTTCGCATCGGTAACCCAGTGGGTTTCCAGATTAACATTGATGACCCAATCGTTGCTGATCTCGGTGCCTGGGTTGAAAAGATTGTACAATGAATTGCTTATGTCTCAACATTCGTGGGTGTGGTGAAGTCCACAAAATTGATTGGCTTCGTAGGTTGAAGAACACTCATAACGCCAGTTTCATTGCATTACAAGAAACCATAGTTGCAGACTCAACAAAAATTGACATATCAGGTGCCTGGGGAAATTCTTTGTATGAATTCGAATTCGTTGACCCGACTGGGAGATCTGGAGGCTTAGTCTGTATTTGGGACCCACAGGTTTTCTCGAAATCCATATCCTTCTCGTCCAACAACTACCTTGCCATATCTGGGACCTGGTCTGGTATACCTGGAACTGTTACATTCGTGAATGTATATGCACCTCAACCTGTGGCCGATAAAAAGAAACTATGGGATGAATTGGCAATTCTAAAAAACAACTCAAATGGTATTTGGATTTTTCTTGGGGACTTCAATGCGGTCCGGTGTAGTGCTGAACGTATCAACTCTTACTTTTGTCGTGCAACCGCGAGAGACTTCAATAACTTCATCGCCAGTGCTGGGCTTCAAGAATTCAATATGAGTGGCAAAAGATTCACATACATGCGAGACGATGGCCTGAAATTAAGCAAATTGGATAGAGTCCTTGTATGTTCAAACTTCATTACTCAACAACCACTAACCTCCGTCACTGTCTTACCACGCGAACACTCAGATCATTCCCCCTTATTCTAAAACCTTCCAATCATGATTTTGGTCCTCCACCGGCACGTTTCTTCAACTCCTGGTTACAAAGAGACGGTTTCGACAGCACATTCGACAACGCTTGGAACTCATTCAATGGATTCGGAAAATCGGATAGATATCTAATAACCAAACTCAGATTCGTTAGAAACACCATCAAGGATTGGAGGAAATCCGATTCAGAGGCAGAGCTTCAAACAATCCGATCGCTGAAAAGTAAAGTCGAAGAAATTGAATTGATTGCGGAATCAAGACAACTAACTGAACATGAGATTTCGATTCGAAGGGCAAACAAATTACAGATTAGAGAGATTGAAAAGTTCATCAAACTTGACCTACAACAAAAAGCCAAAATCAGATGAATCGTAGACGGTGACGAAAACTCAAGATTCTTTCACGGCTATATCAAAAGCAAAAATCGCAAAAACAGAATACATGGATTAAATATCGATGGGGCTTGGTGTACTGATCCAAATACAATTAAGAACAACATCTCCCAATTCTTCGATGGCAAATTTCACGAACGTTGGGCAAACAGACCACTTCTATTAAGTGACTCCTTTAAAACCTTATCAGAAGATCAGGCAACCTTTTTGGAGACTAAATTCACCGTGGAAGAAATAAAACAGGCAATTTGGTATTGCGGGAGTGACAAGTCTCCCGGACAGGATGTATACACTTTCAAAGTGTTGAAATGCAAATGGAGCATCATAAAATCTGACATTCTCAAGTTCGTCTCATACTTCGAATCTCATGGCACCTTTTCTATGGGTTGTAACTCCTCGTTCATTACTCTCATTCCAAAAACCAAAGATCCCATGAACCTTGGAGAATATCGACCCATCCACGTTATCGGCTGTTGTAACGACCGTTTTTAAAAAAAAAAAAAAAAAAAAGGAAAAATTTGTCGCATGAATAGTGCCGCGTGAATAGTGATTAGCGTGAATAGTGATTAGCGTGAATAGTGACCGCTAATGAATAGTGCCGCATGAATAGTGATTAGCGACGCTAATGAATAATGTTAGCGACGCTAATGTTTAAAACGGTCAAAACGCACGAGGCGGCCGGTCGATTAATGTCATTGCTTACGTTAACATTAGCGACGCTAATTTGACATATTAGCGACGCTAATGTCCAGTTTTAGCCCTATAAATAGAGGTTCAAGCTCTCCATTCTCATCACACCTTCCATATAAACACCTCTGATCTTAGGAGTCATTCTAAGAGTTAGTGGTACGGAAAATCAATAGATTTCGAGTTGCAGCAGTCGTCTCGACATCCGAGGGGTTCGGGAGAGAAGGAGAGTTCTTGAGAGTCACGTGCTCGTGAGTGCAACCTACTTCTACATATCAGGTGAGTAATCACTATCGTATTTCTCTAGTAGTTTATAAGTGTTAAACTATAATATGTAGAGGTTATACTATTCGTAATTCCAAAAATAATACCGAGTGATTTACTTACGAGGATGGTGTCTAGGCCGATTACTTGGGATCTGATTGTTGGATTTTCCGAAAGGCTAAAATGCTGAAAGGATCCTGCCACCCCAACTAATCTTCTACCTGGCTGTCCTTTACTTGATAAATCACGAGGTAGCATGTTGGAATTATGGAAGGGTTTAGTGATACAACTATGGTATAGTTAAGGAGTAAAAAGTGATAAATATCTTACTGTGTTAACAGTTAAAGAGGGAATACGAAGCAGAGATAAACGCTGTAGTCGACTATAATCAGGTGAGTTTCTCACTACATTGTGTGGACGTTATATATGCTTTACTGTATTTTGTGTGCTTATACGATATTTATAAGATGTTGGTAAATAGTACCAAGTTGTGTGTATATTATTGATATATATCTTTCTGTTATAATTGTATGGGTTGGATGGGCTCGACGTACTGAGTAATATAGAGATACGAGCAAAAGACACTGAGCAGATACGCATGACTCGACGTACAGGGTATGCGCAGCTCTAAGTGTTGAGCAGGGGAATTAGATTTACCAAGCAGATACGTATAAGAGGTTATAATCCAATATACTGGGTAGAGCAGATTATGTGACGTGTGGTTGTATTTTCCTGTTAAGGGTAAAGTATGTGTAGCTGATATGCTGTGTAGTTGTTGGAACTCACTAAGCCGTGTGCTTATCCTTTCCCTTTTAAATTACCATTTCAGGTTATACAGGTGGAAATGACGGACAGGCATGACGGGTACACACTGATGCTGCTTAATTGGGGATTCATACGGTGAATTGATGTTTAAAATGATTTCTAAATATCTTCAAAATGTTAATTATTGAATAAATTGATATTTATTTAAATGAAGATGTTTTATTAAAAACCGGGTGTTACAAGTTGGTATCAGAGCCAAGGCTTGAGTGAATCAGACTCACTTGATGGGTTTTGATCTCAAGCTTGAGACTTAAAAGTTTTCTTTGAAAATATTTTTACAAGAAATTATAAGTTGTTTTTCGAGTAAGGGGTTAAATGAATGTTGTTGCAAAGCCGCAGTGTGTACCGTCAGCCGACGTCAGTGGGGAAAAGGTTAAGTGCTTAGTCTTTGTTGCTATTTCTGTAATATATGTGTGCTTAAATGCCATTAAAGTGTAGGCAGTAGGAACTAAATAGTCCTAGAATTTTTGAGTTGGCCAAGTTGCATGTTCCTTGATAAGTGATATCCATAAGGTAAATCCTTTTATATGAAAAATTTTCTACGACTATGTTCGTAAAACAACCTGGGGTATAGGTGGTAAATTATCGTGAGAAGTGAATTGGGGACTTCTGGACAAGTTCTGAAACGAACGAGGGTAGGTGTGGAAGATAGTAGTAGAGCTCCTACTATTGAAAGCACAGGATCCGCTTTCAAATCGGGAGTTGGTCGTAAGGAATCCAATACACTAAGGGTATAACTAATTGGTTTATATGCTGATAAACTGTATTTGTCCATTCTATTGATTAGCAATCATAGAGTTTATTGGGAACAATTAGGACGCTGGAGATTGAGAATCTAGTGACCTTTCATAATTAAGTAATGAACAGTTGATGAGACTATAGTGGATGAGGTGTGCAAAAGTGACACATTAAGTCTCTTCGTTACTAAAAGCACAGATAGTGGATAATAAAAAGAAGATGTTGATTGCTAGAATAGTCGATTTTGATTGACTATAAATAGACGTTATGTTATTTATAGACTAACATAAGTCACAGATTCCAGTTATGGAGATATATGTGAGGCTTCCAGGTCATCTGCAGTTGCTGGTTAACAAATTTTATCTACAAGGAGTGTCAGACGACTGGAGTATGATGATAACGAAGGCTGAGGATGTATGTGATCGTATTAGTAGAAATTGGAATCCCGTAGATGGAGGGAATAATTTGGAAGAAGACATACGTGAACTAAAGCAATATATAGATGTGAAAGGAATACGCACAGATATACGTGTACATAGTAAAAATATAAGGTTTTATACATGGTGTCGTATGTTTGCAGAATTAGAGTCTTATCCATTCCAGTACAAGAGGTGTACGTGTTTACGGAATGGACATATAATAACAACTCGTGAAAGTAGGGATGATATAGTGGTGTGGCGTAAGGGTATTCACATAGGTAGTGAATACTACCAACGTGTGTATCAGAGTAAGTTAGATGTAGCATATCAGTGTATCATGTACTTAAAATCTGTTAGTATATGAAAATAATGAGTTGAGAAAATATTGCTAACTGACCAAGATAACTATCTTGTTAGCATATGTGTGTTGGGTAAATGACTAAGTGAATACCTCTTAAGAAGGTAACCCGTAGGCAAGTAACCGTGGATAAACTGTGTCGGTAGCTGGTTGAATATCTAGTTGATATTAGCTGTGCGGACGAATACGTGAGTATTAAGTGGTGATAACCATGGATATGGTATCATATTGTGGGTGGAAATTTTGTAGTTGTATGTGGAGACTGAGCTGATATGAGGATTGTTGGTGTCATGTGGTTGGTTGCAGAGCTGTGCAGTCGTATGTGTGTTAGCTGTTAAGCCTTTAGAGCGAAAAGCTGTTTATTCTGTGGGGCCACTTATACTTGTAGTTGGGACCACTTATTAGATGGGGCTACTAGTATTGTGGTTGGGACCACTTATGCTATGGGGCTACTTGTACTTGTGGTTGGGACCACTTATTATGTGGGGCCACTGGTAACTTGTAGTTGAGACCATTTATTCTGGGGGTTAATAGTACGTGTGGTTGTGACCACTTATTTAGTGGGGCCACATTTGGTAGGACCACATATGTGTTGTGGATCTTATGAGCAGTTATTGTGGTGGGACCACATACAAGTGTTGTGATGGCTTTATTGGCTGGCAGTTCTAACACATACAGTTGGGTGTTTGGTGAATAGCTGAGCTGTTGAGGTTGTGAAGAGCAGGGGTTTTTTGTATGATGTGGTGAACATATGATTATGATTATACGATGCATAACAAGTACCTTGCATCCATGATGTCTGTATTGTAAGTGTATGAGATTACATAACGAGTACTTTGTAGTCTCAATAGGTTGGCCTAGTTGATTAGAGGTGGTTAATGTGCCAGTATTGTTGTAATACCATTTGGGTTTACTAATACAACCGTATTGTGTTGAAATAGGGAATGATTGAGTGGAAGAATAAGTGTATGTCAACGCTGGAGATTCCGAGGACGGAATCTTATAAAGGGGGGAGAACTTGTAACGACCGTTTTAAAAAAAAAAAAAAAAAAAAAAAAAAGGAAAAATTTGTCGCATGAATAGTGCCGCGTGAATAGTGATTAGCGTGAATAGTGATTAGCGTGAATAGTGACCGCTAATGAATAGTGCCGCATGAATAGTGATTAGCGACGCGAATGAATAATGTTAGCGACGCTAATATTTAAAACGGTCAAAACGCACGAGGCGGCCGGTCGATTAATGTCATTGCTTACGTTAACATTAGCGACGCTAATTTGACATATTAGCGACGCTAATGTCCAGTTTTAGCCCTATAAATAGAGGTTCAAGCTCTCCATTCTCATCACACCTTCCATATAAACACCTCTGATCTTAGGAGTCATTCTAAGAGTTAGTGGTACGGAAAATCAATAGATTTCGAGTTGCAGCAGTCGTCTCGACATCCGAGGGGTTCGGGAGAGAAGGAGAGTTCTTGAGAGTCACGTGCTCGTGAGTGCAACCTACTTCTACATATCAGGTGAGTAATCACTATCGTATTTCTCTAGTAGTTTATAAGTGTTAAACTATAATATGTAGAGGTTATACTATTCGTAATTCCAAAAATAATACCGAGTGATTTACTTACGAGGATGGTGTCTAGGCCGATTACTTGGGATCTGGTTGTTGGATTTTCCGAAAGGCTAAAATGCTGAAAGGATCCTGCCACCCCAACTAATCTTCTACCTGGCTGTCCTTTACTTGATAAATCACGAGGTAGCATGTTGGAATTATGGAAGGGTTTAGTGATACAACTATGGTATAGTTAAGGAGTAAAAAGTGATAAATATCTTACTGTGTTAACAGTTAAAGAGGGAATACGAAGCAGAGATAAACGCTGTAGTCGACTATAATCAGGTGAGTTTCTCACTACATTGTGTGGACGTTATATATGCTTTACTGTATTTTGTGTGCTTATACGATATTTATAAGATGTTGGTAAATAGTACCAAGTTGTGTGTATATTATTGATATATATCTTTCTGTTATAATTGTATGGGTTGGATGGGCTCGACGTACTGAGTAATATAGAGATACGAGCAAAAGACACTGAGCAGATACGCATGACTCGACGTACAGGGTATGCGCAGCTCTAAGTGTTGAGCAGGGGAATTAGATTTACCAAGCAGATACGTATAAGAGGTTATAATCCAATATACTGGGTAGAGCAGATTATGTGACGTGTGGTTGTATTTTCCTGTTAAGGGTAAAGTATGTGTAGCTGATATGCTGTGTAGTTGTTGGAACTCACTAAGCCGTGTGCTTATCCTTTCCCTTTTAAATTACCATTTCAGGTTATACAGGTGGAAATGACGGACAGGCATGACGGGTACACACTGATGCTGCTTAATTGGGGATTCATACGGTGAATTGATGTTTAAAATGATTTCTAAATATCTTCAAAATGTTAATTATTGAATAAATTGATATTTATTTAAATGAAGATGTTTTATTAAAAACCGGGTGTTACAGCTGTCTATACAAAATCATAGCAAAACTATTGGCCACTCGCCTAAAAGTTGTGGTGGGTTCGGTTGTAAACGAGGTACAAACAGCTTACATTGCCAATCGACACATTCTCGAAGGGCCATTGGTGGTGAATGAAATCGTATCTTGGGCAAAGAAATCTAAAGAGAAAATTTTCTTCTTCAAAGTAGACTTCGAGAAAGCATTTGACTCGGTCAATTGGAGGTATCTTATCTCCATCATGAAACAAATGGGATTTAAAAGGAAATCGAGAAGATGGTTCTCAGGTTGCTTAAAATCATCCCGGGCCTCTGTTTTAGTTAATGGCTCACCAACAGACGAATTCCAAATCACCAAGGGAGTCCGCCAGGGTGATCCACTCTCATCTTTCCTATTTATTATTGCTATGGAGGGCCTGTCAATCGCTATCAACAACGCCATTGATAAATCCTTGATTCATGGTGTTACCCTTCCAAACAATGGTCCTATTATATCCCACCTTCTATACGTCGACGATGCCATATTTGTGGGGAAATGGAACGTCGATTGCATCAAAAACCTTGCACAAGTTCTAAACTGTTTCCACATCAGTTTTGGACTTAAGGTAAATTTTCACAAATCAATATTATTTGGTGTTGGAGTTTCAGATGACGAATTGCGAACACAAGCTCGAGTACTCGGCTGTTTGGAAGGAACTTTCCCGTTCACATATCTAGGTGTCCCGGTTGGAGCAAACATGGCCCTCAAGAAGCACTGGCGCCCAATCATCGATAAGTTCCACACACGTTTATCCGATTGGAAAGCCAAAACACTTTCATTTGGGGGACGACTCACATTGGTAAAATCAGTTTTAAATAGCTTACCCACGTATTACTTTTCACTATTCAAAGCCCCATGCGGAATTATAAAAGAGCTTGAAAAATTGAGAAAGAGATTCTTGTGGGGCGGTAGCATTGATAAGTCAAAGATACATTGGGTCTCATGGTCGAAAGTAGTGGCTGCCAAAGAGGATGGAGGTTTGGGACTTGGTACATTAAAGGCACAAAACATGGCGTTACTCACGAAGTGGTGGTGGAAATTAAAACAACATAAACTAGGCATATGGCGGGAATGTATCAACAGCATCCACAATCTTCATAACAAACCTGTCACTCATATAGCTAACTCATCAACCACGGGCACATGGTGCAACATAGCGAAGGCAATCAAAGCACTTCCGGCATTTGACATCAACTATCAAGATTTGTTCTCGATTATCCCTTGTAATAACATTAATATTTTGTTTTGGAATGATCGATGGTGTGGTATGTTTACCCTGCAGGAACGTTTCCCAAGATTGTATGCGCTGGAGTCGGTTAAGACATGCTTGGTATCGGATCGAATTACAAACATGGGAAGGAATTGGAGATGGAAGAAAAGAATATAGGATGATGAAGCCATTCAAGACCTCGCGGAACTATGTGCACTGTTACCTAACGTTGACTACTCTGCAGATACTTCAGGTTTTCGGTTCAATTTAGAGCAGGATGGTACTTTTATGGTGAATACACTGAGGAATCGCATCGACAAATCAGTAAGCACTGCCTCAGAGGCAAAAATCTGGTGGTCGAAATCTATCCCGATAAAAGTTCATTGTTTCGTCTGGAAAGCTTAACAAGAAAGAATACCAGTTGCAAAAAACTTATTAAGGAGGGGCATAAACGTCCATTCAAGTGGTTGCCCATCATGTGGATCAGCAGAGGAAGACGTCAATCATGCACTCATCAACTGCACCTTTGCAACCGAGGCTCGTATGTGGATACTCAAATGGTGTGGCCTACCGAATATGCAATTCTCGACCGTGGCGGAGTTCATCGATTTCGCGGCTTCATGGGGTAACTGCCCAAAGAAAAGGGACATACTCATTACGATATTTTATGGTCTATTATGGTATGTTTGGATTGGTAGAAATAACAAAGTATTCAATGCAACAACAACTAGTGGAGCAAAAATGGCGGACGAGGTTATCTCACAAACCTACTCGTGGCTCAAGCATCGCACATCCTTACTATCATGCAAACGATTCGAGTGGAGCATCTCTCCTTTTATCTAGTTGTTTATGTTGTAAATATGTTTCTATTTAGCTAGTCTTGTATCTTGTTCCCATAGCCTCAGTTTTGCTAGGCTTTTGTTAATAAAATTGCAGTTTCAAAAAAAAAAAAAATACATACACATATCATATCAATCTAAATAGATCATTGGAGATATCATTCGGGATTCAAGTTCATTGATGACTAAAAACAATCCCTTTGACGGGTGTTACCCGATAGCAGTTCGGACGCCAATCAACACTTTAAATTCGTGAGCCAAAAATACCTATGTGCATCGCAGTTTTTGGTTGCATCATACATAAATGAGGCAATGCAAATACATTCACAACACAAATAAAATTACGTTTATATATATGCACTAAAATTATAAATTACATATTAATATTTTTATTATGAAATTATATATTGTATCAATTAAATAATAAAGTATTATATTACTTGTTAATATTATAGTATTTGAATAGATACTATAAATTAGAAGTGATTAACATATGTATTATAAAATTATAAATGCGGAAACATTCACTACTAGAATACTAGGCTAATATTACCGACGGTTTTCTGACGGAATTGGGAACGAGGAAAAACTCTAGTGGGAAAATTTTACCTACCGATTTCCGACAAACTTAACGACAGAATACCGACGGAACAACTGCGTTAGTAACCTTCGACGGATTGCCTACGGGAATTGTTTTGTCGACTTTCGTTACGAAATACTGACATGAAGCATTACCTACCGAATATCTACCAATTCATGCTTTTCAACTTAGTGACGAAATTACGATGGGAAGCTTTACCTACCGAATACCTACCAAATTAGCCTTTTCAATTTTGTGACGGAATACTGACGGGTTAGCTTTAACTACTGAATACCTACCAAATTTGATACTTTTTTGTGACAGAAGTTCAGTCACTAGTCGGTAGGTAGGTAGGTAGGTAGGTCGTAGCTAATTACCGACCAAATTTGGTTGGTCACTGCTTTTGGTAGCTATTACCCCTGTTTTCTTTTAGTTTGATGAAAAAGAAGTTACAAAGTTTACGCAACACAAATTGAAAGAGTTTTTGTAATACATCAAATGAAAATAACCTTATCCTTTTGTAAGTTATTTAGGCCGAAGTTCAATGCCCTCCACGATAAGACCTCTCCTCCAGTATCCAGTCTTAACGTCCTCAATAGTCATCTTAATTAACCTCTCCATCATCTCCGTCTTTGCACTCGAATTCTCCCAATTTGATCTCCATCCACCCATCCTTTCGCATATGAGGAAACATATCGTTTTCTTGCTGAGGCACATGTCCAGTTCTACCATTAGCCCTTGGTCTTTGAAGATACATATTTTCAGTCACCATTTCTATCCCACCAAAACTTACCCTTGTTTTTGCTGGCACAACAAGCCCCCTGCATGGACCCCCAGTAGTTTCAAAGACAAGATACGCAACATATGTACTCTTTGGTGACAGCATCACAGCTGCTATCTTGCCTTGGATCGCAAGCAAACATGCTTTGTTAAGAAAGCCCACCTCCGGAAACCTTCAAAAATAGCAACGTATATTAATGCCAAATGCATTATACATGTAATGTTATGTCCTCTGTGTGAGAGAGAGAGAGAGAGAGAGAGAGAGAGAGAGAGAGAGAGAGAGAGAGAGAGAGAGAGAGAGAGAGAGAGAGAGAGAGAGAGAGAGAGAGAGAGAGAGAGAGAGAGAGAGAGAGAGAGAGAGATGGCCTCCCCGGTTTTAGGTCTTCATATACTAGTATTACTACTTAATTCATGAAAAAATTTATCAGAATGACAAATTAGCCCCCCCGGCTTCAATATCTCAATATATGATGTATATCTAATCTGTGGAATTTTATTTATTAACTAAAATACTAAACAATCCATAACAAAAATTTCACAAATCAGAACTAACCGAAGATTTAGGAATTTATAAATAAGGAATTGTACCTATCAAAAATCTATAAAAAAAAACCCAACCATACAACGAATTTACAACTTTACAAACCTTGAGTTTTAGAAAACTTCAAAACCTAAAACGTATTTCCAACGCCGGGAAAAGAATCTCAAAACTCACCGGAAAAAGCTTGAGTTTTACTTCCTTCAGATCGTCGCCGTCAGTAGCATTGTCCGCTGGTCCTTTGATGCTATCCGAAATCAAAGCTTGAGAGTTACTTCCTTCAAATCGCCGTCGTCAAAGAGCTTTTTTACTTTCGTTGAAGCCGGCTATACGAAATCAAAGAACTGAGAATTTAAGAAGTATGTTTCTTGAGGCTTTTTTTTGCTTTTGTTTCTCTCTCTTATGCTTGCTCTCTATTTTACGGATGAAAAAGTTGGGTGGGGATATTAATGTAATAAACGAGCGGAAGGGAGCCGCGCGTTGCTGCGTTTAAGGAAGTCAACAAATTAAAACTACAGGGGTCAAAACTGTAATAATGTTAAACTGGCAAACAAAACTATGGGGACCAAAATTGTAATTAATAAAAATTAAAACTATAGGGACTAAAACTATAATTATACAAATTAAAACTACAGGGGTAACAATTGTAATAAACTAAAGTGGTAAAACTACAGGGGTAAAAATTGTAATAAACTAAAATGGTACTGTTCATGGGAGGCAACAATTATATATATATATATATATATATATATATATATATATATATATATATATATATATATATATATATATATATATATATATATATATATATATATATATATAATGGTTGAGTGTTTATCTTACTCTCCTAAAAGAGTAAATAATATGTCACTTGGCATTTTCTTATGGCTTCTTCTTGTTGTTTCTTGCTCCATAGAATGCCACGTGGCCTATCCATATGGCTTCTCTTATTCTAAACGGTAAATTTGGTCATCAAATCAGTATCCCTTAATCAATGGGATTGAATTAAAATCAATTTACTTAATTTAGGTAACATTCTATCAATTCCTAATTATAGGCATCCCTAAACTCGATCTCACTGCGACGATAAATGTATTCTTGACTCTGATTATTTGCGAGATGCATTTTCTGCCATCGTCGACGTCCAAAGACTTCATCGCTGACGCCTTCATGATCCTTTTCTCCATCGCTGACGCCTTCATGATCCTTTTCGGTAAAATCAAATGTGATTCAATCAATTTGAAAAGCCATAATCGCTTAAATCTTGGCTAAATTGATTAGAGGGTGAGTGAAGATTGTAACATTTAATATTGGCGAATCCCGTAATCCTTTTCTTCCTAAACCTTATGGTCGACTAAATTAGATCTCTACTTCTACTCTTTTTCTTTTGATGTTTTTCCGTCTGAAGATGTTATTCCACCAGAAGCAATTGAATCAATGTGATTGTTGGTTTATATGTTCCGATAATATTTTAGGTTTAGGTTTCTCTGTTTAATTTTCTTCTTGGATTTTGGTTACTGATTCTAGCTATAAAGTCAAACACTCATCGATGTAGGAACCTAGGAAGAGCAGCATTGTACAGTGGTCTTTTTGATCTGAGAAACTGGTCAAGCCATGTATGTATC
Source organism: Cichorium intybus (assembly GCA_023525715.1). NCBI lineage: Eukaryota > Viridiplantae > Streptophyta > Magnoliopsida > Asterales > Asteraceae > Cichorium > Cichorium intybus. The sequence continues at coordinate 56,111,112 of CM042014.1, forward strand.
AGTTCACAACCACAGGACGCGCAATGTCAATCTAGCTGTACACATCTACGAACACACCCTCAAATGTCATTTGAAAATCAGAAAGTAACCACAGGCACCCCATCTCCGTTTTCAACCACCAAAAGGTTTCTTTGATTGAACCCACGTACGACCTCTCTCTCTCTCTCTCTCTCTCTCTTTGTGGCTTGCGTTCATAGACACAAACACACACAAGCCTACATTTAACGAAACATACACATCTCTCTTTCTATTTGCAGGTTTTTATCTCAACTTAGATCTCAGGCTCTCAATTTATGTTTTACTTTTTTTACCATTAGATTAATTGTTTACTGTATGTTTAGTTTTTGATTTTCTACTTGTATAACCAATGTATGTTTTTTGTCAAAATTACGATTTATGATGAAAACATTGCAAGCTTCAGGTGGTTGTGAAGTTTTCAAGCTGGTATGAAGTTTTCTAGACTCCTATCAAAACTATTACTTTTTAAGTAAATCGATATTATATATTTTGAAGTTTTTTTAGGATCTTTCGTCTGATCTTCTCTATTTGCTTCCTGTGTGACTGAAATGTTTACCACTATGAGGAGCTGCTTACACATCCATTAGTAGAATGAACTATTCCACTAACCATCATTGCTGAGCAGACAAAAAAATAGAATTCTAAGTAGTGGTGTTTGTATCGGATTTTTGGCCTCTGCTAAACTGAGTACTTTTACACCGATGGTTGTTAGTCACAATGCCGGGTAGTTATTGGTTTGGTTTCCTCTTATGTTGCAAAGTTTCTGTATTTAAAATTGCTTCATGGCAATATTGCAGTTATTTGTTTTAAAATTAGATTGTTTATAACCTATTTGTAGTTAAACAGATAAGTTTTTTGGGCTTTGTTAGTGATTCCATGGTATTTTACCATCTTTTGGTAAATAATGTTCAAAATACAATGATTAGGAATGTTTTAATCACTGCGTGGTTAAAATCTCGGCATTGTTATTTATATTTTGAAGTTGCTTATTTCATCAATTTGCTAATTTTGTATTTTAGGTGGTGTTGAAAAATATGTCAAAGAAGCAATTGAGACCGGAAGAGATGAAGTTCAATATTAAATTTTGGTGCTCAAGATTCATAATAATTATCTTTTAATGCACTTGGCTAATTTCATTTCAGTTATAGTTTTTTTTTTTGTTTTGGCGATCTTCCCATGTAAGCATATTTTTAGTTCAGTTTTTACGAAGTTATCGTTTATTTCACGAGCTTGAATTCGATCTTAAAAATCAAGGCTCGATAATTTTTAGTTGATGTGAGTTTTGAGCTTGGCCATACTAGGTGAAAATATACTCTTATCAGATTGATCAGTTAGACCATCTTGAAAAGGTCATTGAAATTAAATTAGAAAACATTGCAATAACTGAAAGAAACAAAATATGAATTATAGATTTCAATTGAAGTCAAAATTCAAATAAAAGATACACAATAATTTATCCGAGATATGTTAGGAACATGCAATTTTATAAACAATGTAAAATTTTGTTTCAAATTAAGCTCCATATAAAGCTTAAAACAAGAGTTAGAACAAGATTACTCCAAAAGCCTAAAACACGGGATAATAAATAATTAAATATAATAATGGAAGCTATGGTTTTATATGTAAATGAACGAAACATCATGTTTTGTGGAAGCTATGTGGTTTTCTTTATGGGTCGTGCTATAAATACCTCTCATTTCATTTTATATCCCCTGATTTGACTATCAAATTTGTTTTATTTCAATTTTGTCTTTTGTTGTCTTTTCATTTATTATTAGGGTATTAGAGCATCCACAATGGTGGAGCTTTTTATAAGAGCTTTTTCAAAAAAATTTATGACATGTCATTGCCACATAATTATATTAAAAAGCTTATAAATCTTCCACTATAGTAAAAGCTTTTTCATTAAGCTTTTTCATAATTCTTGATACATTTAATTATTTTGTATAAATACAAATATCAATAAAATAATAATAAATATCAAAAAGCTTGAATGATAGAGCTTTTTAATGGCAAAGTTATATGAAAAAGCTTTGCTAACAAAAAGCTTCCACTATGGTTGTTAAAGCTTTTTTAATTGAAAAAGCTCTAAAAAAAGCTTTGAAAAAGCACCGTAGTGGATGCTCTTAGTAAAAAAACCCCTTCATCATGATTTTATGATGTCCCATCAATTGGGGTTTTCTTTTAATATTTACTTTTAATATATATATATATATATATATATATATATATATATATATATATATATATATATATATATATATATATATATATATATATATATATATATATATATATATTTATTTACTTTTAATATATATATATATATATATATATATATATATATATATATATATATATATATATATATATATATATATATATATATATAGACGTGTTATTTTGTCGATCGGGTTTCGGTTAAGTCGTTTTTTTAATTTTTCCAAATTAATCGTAAGCAAACCAAATAAGGTTCGGTTAAATTGGTTTCGGTTTATTCGGTTTGGTTAAATCGATTTCGGTTTAATTTAACCAAACCAAATAATGTTCGGTTAATCGATTTCAGTTTAATTTGTATCGATTTATTCGGTTTGGTTAAGCGGTTTCAGTTTAATTTAACCAAACCAAATAAGGTTCGGTTAAATCGGTTTCGGTTTATTTGATTTGGTTAATCGGTTTAGGTTTATTCGGTTTCGGTTTCGGTTTATTCGGTTTGGTTTATTCGATTAACCGAAACCGAATAAACCTAAACCGATTAACCAAATCGAATAAACCGAAACCGATTTAACCGAACCTTATTTGGTTTGGTTAAATTAAACTGAAACCGCTTAACCAAACCGTTATTATTAGTCGGAAACCGTCATTTTTGATCCGTCGACCCAGTTGTACACCATATCCGTTTGTCCAGGATTGTGCGTGCTCAGAACATTCTGCTGAATAGAAAACATTGTATAGTGCTTGACTAAATATTTATGTTCATTATCCATATAACACACCGTGCAATTGTAATATTGGACCAAACTTTGCATTGATATTATTATTTATATTGTTATTTTTACACATTCGTTCAACCATTTTGATATAAGTTGACATAATTTTATAAAATTATAAACGTTGTTCCTTGTGTCGTAATTACTTTAAAAAAAATTATTGTTTTATTGTTACTAAAACATAAAAATTATAAAAGCTAAATTCATTAATTCGACATTTGGTCAAATTTGACATAACCGTTTTGATATAATTTGACATAATTTTATAAAATTATAAACGTTGTTCGTTGTGTCGTAACACTTAAAAAAACTATTGTTTAATGTTATTAAAACGTAAAAATTATAAAAGTTAAATTCATTATTATTGTTTTTCTAATAATAATAATAATAATAATAATAATAATAATAAATCAAAATATATTAATAAAAGAAAAGGAAAAAAGAAAAAGAAAAAGAAAATGACAACAAACAAACAAAATAGACAAAAAAACAAAACGAAAAACAACAAAAAAACAAAAAATCAAATCAGGGGGTGTAACTAGACTATAGGGGGATATGTATAGAATCACCCTTTCTTTATTTAGCATGAATTTCATTGTTGAGACAAGTGTCAGATTGTTAATAATTTTTCATTGTGAATATGTGGTTCTTTTTGGTTAATTTATTAAACATGTTGATTTTTTTTGCTATTCTTTAATTATGTTTTTCTTACTTTTTGATGTTTCCATTCATGTATTGTATGTTTTTTACATATGGATTGGAGTATCTATTTATTAAACATGTTGATTTTTTTTGCTATTCTTTAATTATGTTTTTCTTACTTTTTGATGTTTCCATTCATGAATTGTATGTTCTTTACACATGGATTGGAGTATCTACTCTCCCGGTTCATCAATGTAAAATTGTTGGCTTCTAGGATACCCCCAACTGAGTATATGCGTTGTTGTCATATTCACTATATCAAATTAAATGATTAAATAAGATATTTTTATTATATAAATTTTTAAGTTGTGAACCCGTGTTGAACACGGGTTTGTAACCTAGTTCATAATAAAGAGATAGTCATAATGTAGCTTCTGTACACGTTCACATTTGATAGAATAACCTATAGGTTTACTTTATAACTTTACTTTTTGTATTATATAGGTATTTACTTATTAGATTAAAGAGTGAATGTATAAATTTATTGTTTATATTGACGTGTTTTATAAATTATGGGCAAAATTATGAGTATGATTAAATAATTTATCATAAAATATAAATTTATTAATTGTTAATTATGTTCTTATGTAATAGATATCAATATGAAAAAACAGTCTACAATTGATGGGTTATTTAAAAGAAAATATGCAAGTTCTGCTCGAGATCCCGGAAAACCACCGAAGATTGTTTTGGATGAAAATGTTGCCACATCTAGTGTTCTTGTTACTGAGAATCAGTCCAAAAGAGCCCATATTGAAGTTAATGCAATTGATCTTAATACACTAGAAAGAGATCCCGGTTTACGTACGCAAATTTATGATTATCCAATCAATCAACGAGATACTATCCGACGAGCTTATATGAATCTTGGCCCCTTTCAACAAACACTTTCTGTATATCCTAAATCTGGACCAGATACCCATAAACGTAGCTTTCAAGTTTCTTGGTTTAAGTTATTTTCTTGGCTTGAATATTCTGAGAGATTAGATGCTGCATTTTGTTTCCCATGTTTTCTCTTTTACAAACCTTCTGGAATGGGACAATACGGTCAACGAGCAGTTACTATAGATGGATTTCGAAATTGGAAGAAAGTTGGTGGGAAAAGTTGTGTATTTTTGCATCACATAGGGACCGAGTCTACATCCTTTCACAATGTTGCACAAAAAGCATGTGATGATATGTTAAATGAGGCACTAGACATTCGAAATGTGTTTGAGAAATTTACAAAAGAAGAACGTAAGAATAATAGATTAAGATTGATGGCAAGTATTTTTTTCAGTCCGTTGGTGTGCCTTTCAAGCCGTTGCATTTAGAGGTCATGATGAAAAAACATATTCCATTAACAAAGGAAATTTCCGTGAAATGTTGGAGGAAATTGGTACTTTTAACACTAAGATGAAGGAATTGTTCCGCACCGCTCCTAAACATGCATTATATACATCACCGACAATTCAAAAAGAGATTCTAAACCTTATTTCATGTAGGGTGAGGCAAATGATTTGTGAGGACATCGGTGGTGGAAAATTTTGTTTACTCGTTGATGAAGCACGTGATGCGTCTAATAAAGAACAAATGTCTATTATTTTGAGATTTGTAAATAAAGATGGCTTTATTATGGAGCGTTTATTCGGGCTTGTTCATGTACCTGATATTGTAGCACAAACTCTTAAGAAGGCAGTTTATTCTGTATTGTCACGTAACAATCTTGATACTAAGTCAATTCGTGGTCAAGGGTATGACGGTGCAAGTAATATGCGAGGCCAATTCAAAGGTTTGCAAGCGTTGATTTCAAATGATTGTCCATCTGCATATTATGTTCATTGTTTTGCTCATCGATTGCAATTAGCATTAACGGCTGCTTCACAAGGAGTTGTAGCATTGCGAAAGTTTTTTACTCAATTATCTTTTGTGATCAATGTTGTTGGTGCTTCCTCCAAGCATACTGACCAACTAAGAGATGCACAAGTCGAACAAATTGCATATATGCTTTCTATTGATGAGTTGGAGACAGGTAGAGATCTTAATCAAATTGGTGCATTACAACGAGCTGGCGATACTAGATGGAGTTCTCACCTCAAATCAGTTTCAAGCTTAATGAAAATGTTTAGTCCAACTTGTGAGGTTTTACTTAAGATTATTGAAGATGGGACTGGTTCGATCACAGGCGATGCAGATTCAACATATGAGAGTATTACTAGATTTGAGTTCATTTTTCTTTTGCATATCGAGAAGGAAATAATGGAGATTACTGATTTACTTTGTAAAGCTTTACAAAGACAATCTCAAGATATTTGCAATGCACTGAGGCTAGTTGCATCTACTAAATTGTTATTGCAAAAAATGAAAGATGAAAGATGGGAGGGTTTGCTCTCTCTTGTGAATTCATTTTGTCAGGCACGCGACATTGATATCCCTGATATGTCTTCTCCATACTTTAGCAGAGGGGCTCGAGCTCGTAAGGAGCATAGTGATCATACACTTGAACATCATTACCGAGTTGATATATTTTACGAAGCAATAAATTGTCAATTAATGGAACTAAATCATCGTTTAATGATAGCTCAATGGAGTTGCTTCAACTTTCAACAACTTTAGATCCTAAAAATGTTGATGAACCTTTTCGAAGTGGCGATGTAATTAAACTCGTCAAGAAGTTTTATCCTATAGATTTCAACGAATAAGAGAAAGTACTTTTAATGATGCAACTTCAACATTACGAGACTGATGTGACATCCGCCTAAAATAGATTCGGGTCAACCCAACCCAATTGGAAATTTAATAAACCCTACTCGAGATTTCTCGATGCTAATAGGATCAAAACCCTTACACTACGATATAAATTGACGTTAATAGCAATATAGCATAGTATAACGTTATAACTATAATCAAATTAAATTATGATACCATATTAAAATCAAATCAAAGTATGATGCTCTAATTAAATTAAAAGAATCAAACTTGAATGCTATAATTAAACTTCAAATCAAAGTAGATTGTTATAATCAAATAATAACCTATTTTTTTTTATAAAACTCTATTTTTATAAACACTATATTAAATTTTATAAAACTCTTAAGATGCTTGTATTAGTGGGAAATTATGAAGACCACCAAAAGTAAAAGGTTATTCCCATTGTCTCCCACTCACACCTCCCATCATCTTTCCTTTCATTTTTCTCCCAACACATTATTGTCATCACCACTCAAACCATATCTATTCTTTCTCTCACTCTCAATCTCGAAATTCCTCCAAGAAATCTTCATATTTCAGCCAAGAACACTCCAATATACTCAAATCTTCATCCCTCTTGAAGCATTCATCAATGTATGTTGTTAAAAGTCTCAAATTCATGAATGAAACAAATTAAATCCACCAAAATATCTAAAACTCATTTTATGCATAAACCTGATTTTTATCAGACTCTCATAAATAAAATAAGAAGTTCTGGAAATTGTTAGAAAATATCTTATTTTTATTGAATTACTATAATTATTGCAATAAAATAGGGCAATAATTCACATAAAATACTTTTTGCAGTCAATAAATTCTGGGAACATTTTGGAACAACCCATATATTGAGTAAAATGCATTTATAAAGTTTCATGCATTTATATTACTGTTTGATGCTTATTTTGTATTTTATTTTGTTGTAGATAAATAAATTGCAAAATATAGTTATGTATGTTAAAAACTAGATTTTATATTTTTCACACCTTATTATCATTTTAAAGACTACATGACAAAATTTAAAGATTTTTGTAAGAATGTTTGCTTATTTTTCCTGATTTAATGATTATTTAATGGTTTAAATTGATAATAGATAGCTACACATGTCCAAAAATTATAAAACCTTATCCGAATATCATATATAACATGTTAATCATAAATAAAAAGTCTAATGAATTTCTCTTAATATTTTCCTATTATTTATGATTTTATTGATTAGTTAATAATGAAAAACATAAGAAATACTTCCCTTAGTCCAAAATATACAAAATATTTACAGTAGGCTCAATATAATGTTAGAAAACTATGGTTAATTTACCAGAAGTTTTGGAAATCATTTATTATTTTTCCCGAAATTTGTTGTGGTTTAATTATTAAAATACTAAATAAATACTAAAGCAGTTAAGAAAAATATGAAAGTTTTACAGTAATTACTATTTTATGAAATAATGATTTTCTGATAATTTCATAATGTTTCATTACTGTTTAGTATTTAAAACCATTTTAATAAGAAATTACTTATAATTTGACTAGTTATTATTTTAATAAGAAATTATAAAAATCTTGCCTAAAGTGAAAATATAAATTAATTAAGCAAAGTAATTAATTCAATTTAAAATTCATTTAACATATGAATACATTAGTATTTAAAACAAAATTTGGATTATTGTTAATTCATCTAATATAAGAATATGTGTATAATTAATTTTATTAATACTATATTCCCGTTTATCGATTCCTAAGCCAAAACTATTAATTATATTAGGTTCTACGACATTTTGACTCGAGCCGTCTATCGTACAACACGCGTATTCCTTATTGGACTAATGTGAGTAATCTACCCCATATTTTATAATTTTCAATACTTTTGGGGTGTATCATGTGGTTTCAATATGTTCCAACTTCATTTTATTATTTTTTCACCATTGAGACATTGTTGGGACATCTATACATGAATCATTATTTGTATAATTATTGTTTGTTTACGCTACATGTACTTGTAGTGCATTACAATTTTTAGTCTAATCTCCATGACTATGCCCGTATTTTTGAGGTACGTTATGGACAATAATAGCGCTATTGGGTTGACCACCCCGCCTTGGGACGCTAAGTTGATTGATTGCACGTGGTTGAGTGTGTATGATGATTAGATGCTCCATCCTATATATATATATATATATATATATATATATATATATATATATATATATATATATATATATATATATATATATATATATATATATATATATATATATATATATATATATATATATATACATATATATATGTATATATAGGGTGAGGACTTATTGTTTTTCTTATCATTTGTTAATCAATTTTTGATTTATAAACCGTTATCTCAATAATACTTGCTTGTCGACTTCCAAAGAAAACAAGTTTCAAATTATAAATATTTCAAACTCACAATTTTCTTTAATAAAACTAGATTACTCACCAACTCTCGTAGTTGACCTGTTTTTACCCATGATGCAGATTTGAAGAATGAAGTTGATGAAAAGTAAGGTGTACCTTAGAAACTCACAAGACTATTTAAATTTGATGTAATAAATGTTGTTTGTATTTGAATTTGTATTTGTATGTTGTGGATCTTGTTTGCCTACTTAGTATTTAATTGAATCTAATCATATTATAACATAGTTGTCATGAGACTTTGAATAATATATCACGCCTTGATCGATTCCGCCAAGGATCGGGGTGTGACAGATTGGTATCAGAGCCCTTGACTATAAGGAATTAGGTTAATTGCCTTGACCTAGTCTATAGCCTCTAGGGTCCTCTCATATGCTAGTTTATAAAATGCACACACAACTGCATGCAATTCGCACTTAGAAAATCCTAGGAATACCTTTGTGTGCTAATTGCTCCCTTATGTGCTTACGTATTATTCCCGACACTTATATGTGTGCATACACTTGTGAATTTTCTCCTCTTTCTCTTAAAATCACATACATACTCAAATGGTTTCAAAATAAAAATTTATATACATATATATTCCTTAGAGCTCATAGGAAATTAAAAGTCATCCACTCTAGTTGGGTAGGATCAAAGTAATGGACGCGTAGTAACTGGAAGGGGGAGGTGCCGGTAGCCTGAAAGTGCTGACTAGGTAAGCATTCGTATACATGCCAATCAACCGAGGGACCAGTTTGCTTACCTGGCGACCAAAGGCGAGAGTTCCCAAACCTATAGGCCAAAGCGCGTTATTCACATTACTTTTTAGCCATCAAAATACCCGACCTTATCAAACGTATCCGAAAGGATACACTCCAAAATGGCCAACTCATTGGACTATTAAGTTCCTTAATGGGCCTAGAAGTGGGAAAAACATGTGAAAACTTAGTATTATGGGGGCCCACGCAATTGCTACATGCTTCACATTTAGTACCCATGGAAAGCCCAAAAGGTGCCCAACACTCCTAACCATGGCTCAACAAGTGTTTTACAATCATTTTACCCAACAATGTCTACAAACTTAATTTACAAATAACTCACAAGTCCATATGCGTGTTTCTCATAGATGGCATTACGACCCCCTCTGTAACCATTGTAACTATCACCATATGTCCACCAGCCCGTGTCGCCTTTGTACGACTTGTGGTCGCTATGGCCACTTGGCGGACACATGTCGTGCACCAAAAACTCAGCGACCGTTTGCTCTAACCTCAAATCAGCAAACACAAACCCGGTATCCAACTGGAACATGCTTCAACTGTGGTGACCCCACCCATTTTAGAAACTCGTGTCCTAGGCTTGTCAATATCATTAACACTCAAGCCCAGGCAAATCCAACAATGCAGGTTCCAGCTCCCAAAGGCCGAGCATTTGTCATTACCGCAACCCAAGCACAGACCGATAACAAGGTCGTAAATGGTACGTTTCTTATAAATGACTGCTATGCGTCAGTACTTTTTGATTCAGGTGCCGATAAAAGTTTCGTGTATTTGGAATTTGAACCCATACTTCACACACCTCGCATGATTCTTGATGAAAACTTTACCGTGGAAGTCGCCAATGGAAAATACATTTCACTCAATGCAGTCATCCAAGATTGCACTTTCGATTTTTGCGGTCATAAATTTTCCGTCAATTTAGTTCCTATGAAACTTGGTAGCTTCGACATCATAGTGGGAATGGATTGACTATCCCAAAACCATGCTGAAAATAGTATGTTACGAGAAGTTTATTCGTATTCCTCTTGCCGACGGTCAAAGTCTTCGTATTTATGGCGAGACTCGTTCAAAAAAGCTTAGTATTATGTCATGTACTCAAGCTCGATCATATCTACGTAAAGAATACATGGCTTTCTTAGCCCATGTGGTGGAAACAAAGGTCAAAGAAAAGAAGATCGAAGATATTCCGATTGTACGAGACTTTCCCGACATCTTTCCCGATGACGTATCTGGACTCCCTCCAGTACGTGAGCTAGAGTTCCGCATCGATCTCGTTCCTGAGGCTACTCCCATAGCCAAGTCTCCATATCGGTTGGCTCCAACCGAGATGCAAGAATTGGCAAGTCAGCTCCAAGAATTGACCGATAAGGGATTTATCCGCCCTAGTACTTCACCCTGGGGAGCCCCGGTTCTCTTTATAAAAAAGAAAGATGGTTCGTTTCGTATGTGTATCGATTATCGGGAGTTAAATAAATTGACCTTCAAGAACCGATATCCGTTACCTCGGATCGACGATCTTTTTGATCAGCTTCAAGGAGCTTCATGCTTCTCAAAAATCGACATCCGCTCGGGTTATCACCAACTTCGAGTACGGGAAGAAGACATCCCCAAAACCGCTTTCCGAACCCGCTATGGTCATTACGAGTTCACCGTTATGCCTTTTGGCCTAACGAATGCACCTGCCGCATTCATGGACTTGATGAATCGGGTATTTAAACCTTAACTCGACCGTTTTGTTATCGTCTTTATTGATGACATCCTCATTTACTCCAAGACAAAGGCAGACCATGAAAGACACCTTCGTCTAACTCTCCAAACATTGCAAGGAAATTAACTCTATGCCAAATTTTCGAAATGCGAGTTTTGGTTAAATGAGGTACAATTCCTCGGTCATATTGTAAGTGACAAGGGTATTTTAGTCGATCCCGCAAAAGTTGAAGCAGTTAAGAATTGGAAAGCCCCACGTACCCCCCAAGGAAATTCGGTCATTCCTCGGTTAAGCTGGCTATTACCGGCGTTTCATTTCAAATTTCTCAAAGATCGCTTTACCGCTTACTTTTCTCACTTGCAAGGGTACGCCATTTGATTAGGGACCCAAGCAAGAAAACGCTTTCCAAACCCTTAAACAAAGATTGTGTGACGCTCCGATTCTTACACTCCCTGAAGGATCCGAAGATTTCGTGGTATACTGCGATGCCTCCAATCTCGGTCTAGGTTGTGTTTTGATGCAAAGGGGAAAGGTTATAGCTTACGCATCGCGAAAACTCAAAATCCATGAAAGGAATTATACGACTCATGATTTGGAGCTCGGTGCCGTGGTTTTCGCTCTTAAAATTTGGAGGCATTACCTTTACGGCACTAAATGCGTAATTTTCACCGACCACAAGAGCTTGCAACATATTCCTAATCAAAAGGAACTCAATATGAGACAAACACGATGGGTCGAACTCCTAAATGATTACGAGTGTGAAATACGCTATCATCCGGGCAAGGCAAACGTGCACTACAAGAAAAAGGGGTATCGGAGACTGACATAATCAGTCTCTAATGGTCAATAATCAGTCTCCAATGAGAATCAAAGTCTGAATTAACTAGTCCCCAGCTAGTCCCAGAAACCTAGTCCTAGATAGTGAATTTTTTAAGTATCTGGGACTGAAAATCGGTCCCCAATGCATGAAAGTATCAAAGACAGAAAACCAGTCTTTGATACTATATCATTTAGTCTCAAATTTGTTTTCTTTGAGTCCCAGATTTTAATTTGTTTCAGTCCCTAAAACTATCTTAAATACTAAATATTAGTCTTTGATATAATCATGTTTAGTCTTCAATATGTATCTTTCAAGGCCTCGTAGCCATCATTGATAATATCATTTTAAGACTGAATATCAGTTTTTATATTTTCTAATTTAATCTCTAATATTATTTTTGAACCGATAAAAAAAGACCTCTTCCCTCAAAACCGATACGGTTATACCAATAAATCGGTTTTGATCAAAATATTTTTAAAAAATTAAACTATTAAAAAGAGTTGTAGACAATTGACGCTACTTTAAATTGTTGCGAACATGTCTCGGGCATAAGGATATCTCCATAGTAGGCTCCTACGTGTCCTTTTATAAACCTAAACTCTCATGTACTTCATGTTAACTATCGATGTGGGATAAGTCCTTAAAGCATAAAATCAATAAAACTTTGAGTATAGTTTCTGAACGTCTTGTGCGGCCCACTCTACATCCAACATTATTTCATATTTGGCTATTTAATAATAAATAACATAATATATTTTCTATTTTCTATGCCACAAACACTATAAAGGAAGTTTTTTAAAAGTAAAACGTGAATACTTAATAAACAACATTTGGAAATAATCTCTTAAACTCTCTTTATATATATATATATATATATATATATATATATATATATATATATATATATATATATATATATATATATATATATATATATATATATATATATATATATACTAGTTTAAAACCCGTGTGTTACACGGTTTGATTAAAATAATTAATAGAAATAATCAATCCATAAGTAAAATCTTATTCTGATATAAAATCTTATTTTAAAAACGTTTGCATAAAATTATTACAAAATGAATCTTTATAGATTGTAGAGATTAAAAACTTTTTAAAAGAATTTGCATGTTTAAGGTTAAATTAGATAATGTTATTATCTCTAACATTTTGAATTTTATCTCATATATATAAGAATTTGCATGTTTAAGGTTAAACTTAGATAATGCTATTATCTGTAACATTTTGAATTTTATCTGTAATATATGTGCCTTGTAAAGTAAATCAATCGAAATGTTTCATTAAAATTAGTAAAAGGCTAAATGAAAAGGATAAAACGTAAAGATTAATTATGTTAGTTTTTTCATTAAGATATAAATCAATTTTAAAAACTTCTTAAATCCCAACAGAAAAGATAAAAGCTACATATCATTTTATTGATGATTTTTTTAAATTGTTTTTAATATATAAATATTATTAACGATCTCATTCACCATCCTATAATTTTATAGAGGCTTTTACGATTTTGTTAATGTAAACCTTCTGTTTGCATATAATATAAAAAACAATTATTTCATTAAAAAAAGGCATCTTGATAACCCACCAGCAAGAACATTAAAAGTGGTACTATCTGGTTACATTTTTTTTTAAGAACGGCAAATCTATCCTACTCCTACTCCTAAACTACTCCTTGTTATGTTAGTGTCAGGGTTTGAACCCATGACCTCCTTGTTAGTATATCACCTTGTTAGCCAAGTGGGCTAGCCCCAACTTATTACTATCTGGTTACATATCAGACTAAAATGTGTTCTTGAACATTTGTACAAAGGTCCAAAAAAATAACCATGGATCGTTTGTAAATAAGACCTACCTTGTAATTTTGTTGTTTGAGTAGACATAAGGCGACGAATCAAAATTTTCCTGCTGCAAGGAAACATCAATTTCAAAATAAAACAAAACCCCTAATTTTAACATGACAATAGATGAAATTTTTAACATAAAAAAAACTGTGAATCTATATATGTAGAATACAAACCTTCAAAGGGTGATATAATTCTCCTTTTTTCAGAATAAAGGCAGACCTTTTCGAAATAAATTCCTATAAACAATAACATGAAGACATAACTATAATATAATTGCAGAAAAATCAAAATGGATTCCTGTAACAACTATAATATAATTGTAGAAATTAAAGCAATTGAAGCAGTGGGAAATCGTGAATCAAATGGTGAGATAAGTTTCCTTTTTTCAAAAAAAAAAAAAAAGCAAACTTTTTGAAGGTGAATAAAGGTTGAAATCGCATACTCTTGAAGGAAGTAGTAATCCAGGAAAAAAAAAAAAAAAAGCAAACCTAAAACTGCAGCGTGTTGTAATCCAGAAAAAATTGAAGTCGCAGACCTCTTGTGAAATCGAAATCGCAAACCTGAAAATCGAAGTCGGGGGTAGTGAAATCACCGACCTTTTATTAGATATTGAAAGACAATAGTGAAGTCGTACACCTAAAACTGCAGCGTGTTGTAACCCAGGAAAAATTGAAGTCGCAGACCTCTCGTGAAATCGAAATCACTGACCTTTTATTAGAAATTGAAAGACAATAGTGAAGGAGAAATCGCTTTATCAGAAAGATTCATCGTCAAAATTTCGATCAAAGAACTCTCGATTAATGGGAAGATTCTCGTGAAGCAGATGGCACTGCAATATACATTTTGAAGACTCGAATCCTGAAATTAGAAGCCAGTCCCCAATCTAATTCTAATGAGATAGTAAAGCAATTCCTTAATTATTGGGATGAAGAACCAAGAAGCGGTTGAAGATGTGAATGAATTTTTAATTTCAAATTTAGATAGACTCATAGTTTTAAATTGAAAAATATGATTTAAGCTAAATAATGAAGAAAACGACATGTGGCATTCTAGCTTTTAAGACATGTCACTTGGTAATTAAATGACCTTGTTTATTAGTATGTATAGATATATATATATATATATATATATATATATATATATATATATATATATATATATATATATATATATATATATATATATATATATATATATATATATATATATATATATATATATATATATATATATATATATATATATATATCAGTGTTGTAAAAGTCGGCATAGGCGGCCGCCTAGGCGCTAGGCGGACGAGTTCTGCCTACGATTAGTGGTAGGCGGTCGAGTTAGGCGGATTTGGTCAACGGCGGTCAAAATCGGGTTTAGGCGGTCCTAGGCGGGTCTGGGCGGGTCTAGGCGGCAAAATTTTCAATTTTTCAAAATTTCAAAATTTTCAAAAATTTTCAAATTTCCAAAATTTTCAAAAATTATCAAATTCTAAAAAAATCTATTTTTTAGATTTTTAAAATTTAAATTTAGAAAATGTCATTAATTATGATAAACGGTGGCTAAGTTACGATTATTGATTATTAAAATTGTCAAAAATATCATCTATGATATCTATGACTAAATAATTAGTCTCTGATACTATTTTTAGTCCATTATAAGTGTCCATTCAAATCTAAAATAATGCATGTCTATTAGAGACTAAAATTCAGTCTTTAGAAAGCTTCTCCTCTAAATGCCAAGTTGGTGCAATGCTATCACAAACTAAAATTCAGTCCCTAACAAGTTCCTTAAAAGATCAAAAATTTTTGTCAATCTATCATGGACTGAAATTTAGCCCCTAATAAGTTTTCCTTCGAAATCAAAATTGGCGCTAATCTATTTGAGACTAAAACTCAGTCCCTAATGTGTCTCCCTACAAACATAAATTGGTGTAAACATATTAGGGACTAAAGTTCAGCCCTAATTAGGTTTAGTCAATCTCTAATTATTCACATATTAAAATCAGTCTTAGATAGTATCCGAGACTGATTCATCAGTCCCAAATGCATGATATCAAGAACTGATTCATTAGTCTCTGATATTTTAGTCACAAAAGCCCATTTTTCTTGTAGTGGTGGTAGTCGACGCGTTAAGTCGAAAAGAACATGACAAAGTATTTCATCTAATATGTTCTCCTATCTTGTCCAATCTCAGTGACCGAATTCGAGGAGCCCAACACTCGGCAATTACTGAAAATGACATGCCCACGGGAATTGATGGGGAGTTGGAAAGTAAATCTGATGATATTTTCTATTATCAAGATCGCATCTGGATCCCAGATCGCGACAATCTTCGTACCTTCCTGATGGAAGAAATCCATAAAACTCGATATTCCATTCATCCTAGTGCTGACAAGATGTATCATGGCCTGAGAACCAATTATTGGTGGTCGGGAATGAAAAAGGATATTGCTTTATTCGTGGCCAAATGTCTTACCTGTTCCAGGGTCAAAGCAGAATATCAACGACCCTCTGAACTATTGGTCCAACCGGTAATCCCCGAGTGGAAATGGGAAGCGATCGCCATGGATTTCGTAACCAAACTTCCCCGTACCACCAAGGGACACGACAGCATTTGGGTAATCATTGACCGTTTGACCAAATCCGCTCATTTCCTTCCCATCCGTGAACATTTCAAGGTCGAACAACTTGCTCGGATTTACATCGACGAGATAGTTAGTCGGCATGGCATCCCTCTCAGCATCATTTCAGATCGTGATGGGAGATTTCTCTCTCGGTTTTGGCAATCACTTCAAGCAGCCATGGGAACCCGCCTCGATCTCAGTACCGCCTATCATCCTCAAATCGATGGTCAATCTGAGAGGACAATTCAAACACTCGAAGATATGTTGAGGGCGTGTGTCTTAGATTTCGGAGGAAACTGGTACTCTCATTTACCGTTGGTGGAATTCTCCTATAATAACAGTTATCATTCTAGCATCAAGATGCCTCTATTCGAGGCATTGTATGGCCGTAAATGCCGATCTCCTATTTGCTGGCATGAAATTGGCGAGTCCCACGTGATTCGCGCAACAGTGGATTCTCCAATCGTTGGTCCTGAGCTTATCCAGGAAACAACCGACAAAATCACTCAGATTCGCAATAAACTTCTCGCAGCTCGTAGCCGACAAAAGAGTTACGCCGACAAGCAATGCAAACCGCTTAAATTTACCGTGGGTGACATGGTCATGTTAAAAGTGTCCTCATGGAAAGGTGTGGTTTGATTTGGACCCAAGGGTAAATTGGCACCACGCTATGTAGGCCCGTTCAAAATCCTGAAAAGGATCGGACCAGTAGCCTACGAGTTGGATCTACCAATAGAGCTTAATAAAGTTCACCCAGTATTTCATATAGCCAACCTCAAGAAGTGTTTAACAGACGAGAACCTTCATGTTCCTCTCAAGGATATCCAAATCGACGAGACAATGCAATTTATCGAGAAACCCTTGGAAATTGCCGACCGAAAGGAAAAGCAACTCAAAAGAAGTCGCATTCCCTGGTCAATGTCAGGTGGCAGTCAGCACGTGGACCCGAGTATACATGGGAGCGTGAGGATCAAATGCGTACCAAATACCCGCAACGTTTCTCTTAAGGTACTCTCTTCTTAAATTTCGGGACGAAATTTCCTAAAGTAGGGGAGACCGTGACATCCGCCTAAAATGGATTTGGGTCAACCCAACCCAATTGGAAATTTAATAAACCCTACTCGAGATTTCTCGATGCTAATAGGATCAAAACCCTTACACTACGATATAAATTGACGTTAATAGCAATATAGCATAGTATAACGTTATAACTATAATCAAATTAAATTATGATACCATATTAAAATCAAATCAAAGTATGATGCTCTAATTAAATTAAAAGAATCAAACTTGAATGCTATAATTAAACTTCAAATCAAAGTAGATTGTTATAATCAAATAATAACCTATTTTTTTTATAAAACTCTATTTTTATAAACACTACATTAAATTTTATAAAACTCTTAAGATGCTTGTATTAGTGGGGAATTGTGAAGAACACCAAAAGTAAAAGGTTATTCCCATTGTCTCCCACTCACACCTCCCATCATCTTTCCTTTCATTTTTCTCCCAACACATTATTGTCATCACCACTCAAACCATATCTATTCTTTCTCTCACTCTCAATCTCGAAATTCCTCCTAGAAATCTTTATATTTCAGCCAAGAACACTCCAATATACTCAAATCTTCATCCCTCTTGAAGCATTCATCAAGGTATGTTGTTAAAAGTCTCAAATTCATGAATGAAACAAATTAAATCCACCAAAATATCTAAAACTAATTTTATGCATAAACCTGATTTTTATCAGACTCTCATAAATAAAATAAGAAGTTCTGGAAATTGTTAGAAAATAACTTATTTTTATTGAATTACTATAATTATTGCAATAAAATAGGGCAATAATTCACATAAAATATGTTTTGCAGTCAATAAATTCTGGGAACATTTTGGAACAACCCATATATTTAGTAAAGTGCATTTATAAAGTTTCATGCATTTATATTACTGTTTGATGCTTATTTTGTATTTTATTTTGTTGTAGATAAATAAATTGCAAAATATAGTTATGTATGTTAAAAACTAGATTTTATATTCTTTGCACCTTATTATCATTTTAAAGACTCCATGACAAAATTTACAGATTTTTGTAAGAATGTTTGCTTATTTATCCTGATTTAATGATTATTTAATGGTTTAAATTGATAATAAATAGCTACACATGTCAAAAAATTATAAAACCTTATCAGAATATCATATATAACATGTTAATCATAAATAAAAAGTCTAATGAATTTCTCTTAATATTTTCCTATTATTTATGATTTTATTGATTAGTTAATAATGAAAAACATAAGAAATACTTCCCTTAGTCCAAAATATACAAAATATTTACCGTAGGCTCAATATAATGTTAGAAAACTATGGTTAATTTACCAGAAGTTTTGGAAATCATTTATTATTTTTCCCGAAATTTGTTGTGGTTTAATTATTAAAATACTAAATAAATACTAAAGCAGTTAAGAAAAATATGAAAATTTTACAGTAATTACTATTTTATGAAATAATGATTTTCTGATAATTTCATAATGTTTCATTACTGTTTAGTATTTAAAACCATTTTAATAAGAAATTACTTATAATTTGACTAGTTATTATTTTAATAAGAAATTATTAAAATCTTGCCTAAAGTGAAAATATAAATTAATTAAGCAAAGTAATTAATTCAATTTAAAATTCATTTAACATATGAATACATTAGTATTCAAAACAAAATTTGGATTATTGTTAATTCATCTAATATAAGAATATGTGTATAATTAATTTTTATTAATACTATATTCCCGTTTATCGATTCCTAAGCCAAAACTATTAATTATATTAGGTTCTACGACATTTTGACTCGAGCCGTCTATCGTACAACACGCGCATTCCTTATTGGACTAATGTGAGTAATCTACCCCATATTTTATAATTTTCAATACTTTTGGGATGTATCATGTGGTTTCAATATGTTCCAACTTCATTTTATTATTTTTCACCATTGAGACATTGTTGGGACATCTATACATGAATCATTATTTGTATAATTATTGTTTGTTTACGCTACATGTACTTGTAGCGCATTACAATTTTTAGTCTAATCTCCATGACTATGCCCGTATTTTTTAGGTACGTTATGGACAATAATAGCGCTATTGGGTTGACCACCCCGCCTTGGGACGCTAAGGTGATTGATTGCACGTGGTTGAGTGTGTATGATGATTAGATGCTCCATCCTATATATATATATACATATATATGTATATATAGGGTGAGGACTTATTGTTTTTCTTATCATTTGTTAATCAATTTTTGATTTATAAACCGTTATTTCAATAATACTTGCTTGTCGACTTCCAAAGAAAACAAGTTTCGAATTATAAATATTTCAAACTCACAATTTTCTTTAATAAAACTAGATTACTCACCAACTCTCGTAGTTGACCTGTTTTTACCCATGATGCAGAGTTGAAGAATGAAGTTGATGAAAAGTAGGGTGTACCTTAGAAACCCACAAGACTATTTAAATTTGATGTAATAAATGTTTTTTGTATTTGAATTTGTATTTGTATGTTGTGGATCTTGTTTGCCTACTTAGTACTTAATTGAATCTAATCATATTATAACATAGTTGTCATGAGACTTTGAATAATATATCACGCCTTGATCGATTCCGCCAAGGATCGGGGTGTGACAACTGATGTCGTTCAACATGCAGACTATAAACTATTGACATCTATTTCAGATTTGTGTCAATGGTTGATAAAGACTATAAGAGTTTCCAATTTTCATCTTATTTATCGAGTTGCTAGTCTTATACTTACTCTTCCGGTTTCTATTACTACAGCAGAGAGGTCATGTTTAGCAACGAGTCTCATTAAAACAAGGTTACGGAATAAAATGGAAGATGAGTTTTTGAATGACTAATTGGTTTTGTACTTCGAAAGAGAACTTGCCGAAAAGATTAGTTTAGAGACGATTTTACAAGACTTCAAAAACGCAAAAGATCGACGAGTTCCACTTTAATTAGCAATATCATAGTTTATATTAGTTTTTGGTTTATACTTTTGATATGTGATAATTTTGAACCAAATAAAACTTGTTTGCATAATTTTGATTTCGGCCCCCTAAATATTGTACTCGTGTTTCGCCCCTGTTGCTGAGGCACAGGTCCAGTTCTACCACTAGCCATTGGTCTTCGAAGATAGATATTTTCAGTCACCATTTGTATCCCACCATAACTTAACCTTGTTGTTGCTGGCACAGCAAGTCCTCTGGAATCCCCAGTAGTTCTTAAGACAAGATACGCGACATATGTACTCTTTTGTGACAGTATCACGGATGCTATTTTCCCGCGGATCGAAAGACACCATACTTCTATAAGTATGCTCGCCTCTAGGAACCTGCACAAATGGCAACGTTATGGATATCAAATGTTAAGTCTTGTTCATGGTAACATACAACGTGACCCTAAAGAGAGAAACAGAGAAACCTTGATCAAGGTACATGTCCCCATTCCCAGTATCGAGTGTCACCTTTCTATGCAATGGATAGCTCCTTTGCCCCCAACATATAGCACTTTTTTCCACTCTCCGTATCTAGCTGGAAGCTCTGTTTATGGGATTATGAAGTCAAATCTTGGCAGAAGTTGTTTAACAATTCTATCGCAAAAGCCTAGTTTCTCAGCTGAATTAGAACAGTGACATCCATGGTATAAAATACATCTAATTTCTAAGACTACCATTCATATAACTCACCTAACTCCAACAAAGTTTCCATCAGGAGTTGACTTTGGGGAGACTTTTATACAATTAGGCACACAAATTGAAGAGATATGTAGACGTATTTAACAATTGAAAAGGAAATATTGTATCGTAAGGATGATCGAGTTACCATATAGCCACGATCGAGGAGGACATGGTAGTCCGATAAGAGGAGGTATAGTTGCTTTTTAGAGCCAAAAACCAGCGGCGAAACCGCCTTTGCAATGATTTCACGGTAATTCGGTATCAGAAACTGCTCCCAAACAGCGTCAGAATCTGCCGCTGAATTGAATCCTTTGGAGATGGAGGCAGCTCTGCATGCATCCATTGGTGAAGTTAGCGATAGTACGTCCGATAGACAACCTTCCGGCAAGACCAACATATTGGCTGCTTCGTCCATCTCTATGTGTGAGTGTGTGTGTGTTATACAAATGGCGAATGTTGGATATATAGTAAGCTCTGAGTTTTCTTCATCAGACCAAGACCTCAACAATCTCAAGTTGACTTTTCCTTGCCTGCTTGCCTTTGATCCGTAATCACGAAGTCTTCCGAGGGTTTTAAAATTTTAATTCAAAAACCTTTTTGTTTATTAAAATCCAAGGGAAATTTCGAATACCGATCGTTTTTTAGTCCCAATCTGATTTTGAAAACCCTAAATGTTAAATCTAAAATTGTTTTATGCATGTTAAAATTGAGCTGAGATTGTGACTACATGGAATTACAGGAAGCTATTACATGCATCAATACTCAATGCAAGACGGATTTGAAGTTGGTTTTCGATTTCTAACACTTTATGGGTTCAAAAACATAAAGATTGGTAAGTTTTGAATACTTGGCTCGAGATTCTTTGATGCATGTCGGATTTTTTTTCAGAAATCTTAAGTTGGGGTGAAGTTGTTCCTTTAGTGTTATGTTGGGATCCTCATGAAATCAAAGTTTGATTAGAGTTTTGCTCGAATTAGTGGATGCATGTTTGTTAATGGTTTCAAAGAAAGAAGAACATGTATGGGTTGCTTGATTTTGGTCATGTTTGACCTTTTTGTTAATCAAGCCTAACAAATTACATTGAATTGGTATATGTCGGAATTTTAGATTTGCAAGATCAAGTACCTCATGAAGGATGGTTTAGAACTTGATTCTTGTAATTCGTTATGTTGTGAATTAAAGATTTTACATGTATCAAATTCAAAATATAAGTTAAAAGAATGGTGAATAATTTCTATTTCAAAGTGATATGTAAGAATGATACTTATAAAATGTTGAGAACTTATTGGTGATAAATTGAAGGAAAATATCAAAGTTTTGACGGTTTCTATTTTTAGAAACTTTAATAGTAAAAATTAGCCAAAACGGCATAAATGAGTAAAATGAAGGCTATTTTGACGTTTAACCATTCAAGTGAGTTTAAATAGAAGTAAAACTTATAGGTTTTCTAGAATAACTTTGTAGAAACCGAAAATACCATTTTTGGTCAAAATGAGACAAAAGGGTAAAAATGTCCAAAATTAGTATTATACTTTAAGAATCACACTTGGACATTGGAATGAAATTAGATGACTAGAAGTAGTTCAAGATTGATTAGACAATTACTATATTTTTAGTTGTCTAATAAGTTCTAACCTCTTATCGAATTAATAAAGATTGAAGGATGTGTGGAAGCGAAATATTAGAATTATGTCGACTAGTACAAGAGATGGATGTATTAGTGTAGCTAGACGTACCTAGCTATTAAGGTGAGTACATGTGGCATTTTCCCATTTGGGGTATATGGCAAAAAGTTTATAAAGTTTTATATGACATTAAATGTGAAGTGTATTATTTTCTAGTCTTTCTTACGAAAGTTTATATAAAAGTTATGAGATGATGTTTTGGCGTTTAGCCTATAAAAGTTATGAAAGAATGTTATGGCGTTTAGCCTATAAAAGTTATGAAAGAATGTTTTGGCGTTTAGCCTATAAAAGTTATGAACGAATCTTTTGGCATTTAGCCTATGAAAGTTATGAACAAATGTTTTGGCGTTTAGCCTATGAAAGTTATGAACGAATGTTTTGGCGTTTAGCCTTTGAAAGCTATGAAAGAACATTTTGGCATTAAGCCTTATGTTGTCACGAAAGAATGTTTTGTTTATATGAAATAATGTTTTTGGCATTTAGCCGTAATGAGTATTTGAGCAAATGTTTGACAAGAAGGAATGTTATTTTTATGAATGATTGGTATTTTGAAGCAAGCAATGTAAAGAAATGTGAATGAAAGGATAATGTTGGCCCGGGCAATGATGTTCCCCAAAGGGACTATAGAGGAATCTACTGGGACGGTACCACTCCCTTCGCGAAGTAGATGTCCTAAGCTAATGAGGCCAGGATGGACTGATCAAGTTCTCTCCATTCTGGTATAGACTTGGGGTATCACCAAGAGTGATTAATACCCTAAGTATAAAAACGAAAGCATGTTAAAATACCAGTCAAGCTAAAGGAAAGAAAAAAAGAAAAGTTTTGTGTTCCTAGCTTTCTTACTTGATTTGTTTGAAAGTCTTTGAAAGTGAAATACATTTCTATGTTGTTACAAAAGGTTTGACAACAAGCGTCCTTATATGATTGGTTTACAATGGTTTTGAAAATGACTAAGTTATGCTTATAAATGTTTTGTGTCCAAACCCATGTAGCACACGAGACGTTTTCGTCTTACGTATTTTATTTATGCCATGTATCCCAGGTTCTAGACACGAGGGATAGAAGCAAGTAGATGACCCGAGTTAATTGGGATTTTAGAAGGAGTGAGCTTTGACCGATGTAAGGGTTTGTATCCTAACTTGCTTTCGATGATGTAGTATGATATGGAGTTGTAACCCCCGAAGTTGTTTAAACATTTTAAAAACTTGAACGTTTTTGTTGGGACCGAAATTTTTAGACGTGGCTCGACTTCATGAGAAAAGTTTTTAAATGTTGGCAACTATGCTAAAGCGATAATGTTATCATGCCTTATGTAATAACGTTATTATACTTTTAGCGTTATTGTGCTTTTAGCGCTAATGTGCTTTTAACGTTAATGTGCTTTAACGTTATTATGCTTATTTTGAAAAGAAAAAAAAATTTGGGGCGTTACATTATCGATACTAAATAAAGATTAAATAAGTACCAACTTGATAAAGGTGTAACCCTATAGGATCATATGTTTATTAGAAATATCATTCTATAATGATTCTTGAGAATATAGATGCAAGAATCTTCCACTTGCACAAGATTCATTATGGATTGACATAGATAGTAGTTGACGTCTAGAAAACAGACTACTGCCCCTAACAACACCCGAAGATGTGCCATTTATCAACATCCAATTCCAAGAGCTCAAAGATACAATTTATGTATAAGGTAAGTCTATCAATATTCTCTTTGTTTCAGACATCATGTTGGACATGAGACATGGATCATGATCATTCTCATTTGTTGTCCAACTTTAAGTAAGGCGCCTTAGATACTCTCAACACATAAGAAGAATAGATCCCATCTTGACTATATACGAACTCACCTATAGTTCATACTATACCCAACGATGGCCTTTATAACTGCACGGTTACGAACAACGTTTAACTATGTTAAAGTACAGTAATTCATATACGCGAATCCCCAATATGTATCTCAGGTCGAAAGACATAAAGATATTTACCGTCCAAATTGAAACACCCTCGCTTAAGGCTTTTCATAAAACATCATTTTAACCCATGGTTTATCATCAATATTCAAAAATCATCCTTAAGTCAAAACTTTAATTTCAACATCTTCAAATCAAGTCATGTTTCGTTCAAAACCGTTTTAAAACACATGGGATTTATTGAGAATAATTCGGGGTTTGAGTTGCGGAAAAACCATTCGGTCCCACTTTAAATAAAACGTTTTGGTTTATAAAATAGCGAGGTTGTTACAATCCAAATACCATTACACAGTTTGAATGAAACCAAACAATCCGTGACCTTCTAAACATCCAGCTCCTCTAAGGTCATCTAAACTCCTCAACCTTATTACACATCAAAATAAGTTAGGCAATGCAATGCCTACTAAGCTTACCCGAGGTTGACCCATTCCGAGGTGGGCAGTGTAACCACCACAATCGGGACAACCCCCAAAAATAGTTTTGACACACTCTTTAAAAGTTGTTTAAAACATCACAAAGAGTTACTCAAAATAGATAGTTATGATATGCAATTTCAATGTATGATGCAACTATCCCAAACCCATGTCCATCTCATAAAAGTCCAACTCACCACAATGGCACCTACCTAAGTTCACAAATGACATGCACAAAGCATGTCATTCGATCCCCGTATAGGTTGAACTAAGACTAGTGGCCATCACACTAGCCTCATGAGGGGTAGCAACTCCATCATGCGGCTCCCTATTGTCGGGAACAATGTCTCCTCACCCTCTTTAATTTAGAGAAGGGCAAAACTCATAACATCTCCTCACCCTCTTTAATTGAGAAAAGGGAAACACTCATAACATCTCCTCACCCTCTTTAATTGAGAAAATGGCAAAAATTGGTCTCAAGGGCTGACACGGTCAATCCCATCCTATATGAAGTGCAATGCACAATAGGATGCTCAAAACGTCTTTCAAAAACAACATCATAGTCTTTGTTTGAAAATATCTTTAAAAGGATTCTTTTCATGCAATGCACACATAGTACTCATATAACAATTAGCACATAAAAGAATGCATGGAAATAGTTGATAACACACACAAAATATAATAGTTGGGATGTGTACTCCCGGTAAGCTCACCCAAGGTCAACTGACGAGTCAACACTAACTCCACACAAGGTTGATGCATCTGAAGGCGCTTCTAAACATCAACTCTTCCATAAAATCCTCCTATTTGAGTGATAACTCAAGTCCTTAGTCTCACCTCCAAGTCATTACAATACACCTCCTTCCTACAAGACAAGAATGGAAGGTGTCATACTCGATTCATCTAAAAGTTACACTATAATTACTTCATTAGAACTAAGAAGGAACCATCATCCACCAACCAAAATGAAGCCCTTAGCTCCCTAATATAAGGAAAATCTTATTTAAAACATCCCCCAAAGTTTGGTATCAAAACAAGGACCCAAAGCCCAAACTATAAAGCTCAAAACCCAAAAACTGCAATTTCTGGCCAGACCCAGCTACACGGGGTCGTGTCGCCTGACACGGGGTCGTGTAAAATCAACCAGTAAGCACAAAACCTTTATACGGGGTCGTTCACATGTACACGGGGTCGTGTACAGCCTGCTGTAGCTCCATTTTTGCCCCTTTTCACTCCTTTTTGACCCAAATGAAGTTCTAACACTTTCCCAAACTCATAGACGTCAAAAGGACATTATACAAACACAATTTGTATATAATTATAATCAAATTAACCACCCAATATCATCCTAAATGAATCAATTCAGTGTTGTGATCAAAGCATTACTCCATCGCTTTTAACCATGGAATACCCAATTCCATCCTTTCAATTGGTGATTGCTAGTGGAGTTTCCTTCTTCCATTCCATGGAATCATTAGGAATGATCCTTACTCCACCATTACTTCCAAATTGATGCAATAACTTATTCATTCATTAAAGGGTTAATGTCATTATAATCCAATAAAGTTTTGCCAAAAATTTTAAAAGGTCCTTGAACTAGGTTTTGTGCTTTATAAGGGTTTAAGCTTAAGAAATCTATGTCATATACACCATTTTGTAAAATCTGAAGGGGTCTCCCGGTAAACTTGCTAACATGGCATTTGACTTTCCAAATTCCAAGTTTTCTTATCCATGCGTCTGATTCCACGTGTACCAAAACATAAATATCAATTTGTCCACTTATAAGCTTCTTCTTCATGACGGTGTTCCCGTTATGATTACGCATGCTGAAGAACAAAATCGATGGTTTGATCTGACACAAATCGATTTCTGAAAATCAATTTCTCACAAGGGTCCTCTGCTTGCAGCATGTGTAATCACAAATCGATTTATGTAATGTGTTCATTCTTTCCACTTTTCCTGAGTTCATATGTGGAGGCATACAGTCACCATGCTTACCCTTGATTAATCATTCTCCTATATGATATTATCCAAATAATGTATTTTCTTCCATTTGAGGGCGTTTTTATGGTAAACGGGTGTTGGAAGTGTATTTTCTGTTAGCTATTGGTGGCTTCCTGGAGATGTTCCTCGTCAATTGATGGGAGATAGGCGTATTCCTTGATTGTGATGTCAATTGGTTCTGTTGTTCCTATATAGAATTTGGCAGGTATCATATTCTCAGAGGTAGTTTGCTTTTGGGGGGAGGTGGATTTATCCAATTTATTTCGATGTCTGCTTTTGGAGTAACGCCTTTGTTGGGTTGATGGTTTTGTGCCGATTTAGCAAATTTTCCCCTTGGGGGCCTTCTATCTCTTTCAAGCGGTTGTCGTTGCCTCTCAGGAAGGTTTGCTTGGCTGGAATTGGAGTTTAATTTGGTTTTTTAAAGGTCGTTTCTGTCCTTAATAGGGAGTTTGTTGCTGCAGGCTTTATATCAAGGTCCTTCTATAATGTTTTAATCTACCTCGTTATCCAGACCTGCTATATTTAACTCCAAAAGATACTCGTCATCAAGAGCTGCTCAATTCCAATGAATCTAACCTTAGGTAGACACAGCTCCATCGTTTATCATTGTCCTCAGGCTGGACCATATATTGGCTAACAAAACATTTTCACAACAGGTCCAGATGTTTGTATACTACTTCAATTCATGCTTGTAAATTGTATATGAAATTGCATGCGCACCGACCATGACCGCCCCTTCATTCCGATGTGATTCGACTTTCAAAAGCCGATTTTTGAAAATCAATTTCTCGCAGGGGTCCTCTGCTCGCATCATGCGTAATCACAAATCGATTTCAAAAGTCGATTTTTGAAAATCGATTTTTGGTTTGTTTTGTTCGTCATGGTCCAAGTCGAGCGTCTTCTGTTAACGAGTTAGAAACTCTGATCAGTGGTGAAGCTGCAAGAGGTGGAGGTTGTCAAACTACAAGAGGAGGAGTCGTTGGAGGTGTGAGTTGACTGGCGGAGGAGTGGCGATGGATGGAGGAGCGGAAACAGTTAGATATCTGAAGGGTGAGGATGAGAGCCTTAGGTGTGCAGGTAAGTTGGGAAGGAGAAGAAGGAGGAAGCCCTCTACACTCCCCTTTCCCTAACCTATTTTATCTTTTTGTACTCTAGGTATGCCAGGGTATGATAGATGTAGACAATCTTAGGCCACCTGGGCAATCCTTTGACCGGTAAACCGGGAGAATTCCAATTCATGTCCTCGTTAATAGGTAAAATGTGAGTTTAATGATCCAGAAAGCACAAAAAATATTTTAAGGACCTTTTAAAAGTTTTGTCAAAATTTTATTGGGGGTTTAATGACAATAACCCTTCATTAAACTAAATGATCCATTCATCACATACATGAATACCCAATTCTCATTTTCTAGTGATTCAAGGTTTAAAATTACACATCAAGGGTTGGAATCCTTAGGGAATCATTAGAAATGAATCCCATCATCCAAAACCACCACAATCATACATAAATTTCTAGATTCCTCAACTAATCATCAAATCTCCAATTTCTAGGGTTCATAACACCCAAATCAATCAAGAAATTGGATCTAGAGCATCCATGGATTGGATGTTGATCAAATCATTAATTAGAATCATAAACTAACAATTGGGATCCTAGGATTTCCTCCCCCAATTCATATTTCGGATTTGACATAAAACCCCACCCAAAAATGGGTTTGCAAGCTAGAAAAGGAATGGTTTATACCTTAGATTGGCTAGAAACTTCAAGGGCTTGCAAAAATCATCAAAACTAAGCTCCAATCACTCAAGAACTTAAGAAATCGCCATTTCCTCATCTCCCCTCTCTAATTTCGTGCTTGAGGCTGAAATGGGGAAAACACTCATCAAAAACTTGATATCTTTCACAATTGGCAAAAATAGTCCCTATAGTTTGGTTCTTCTTCACCCAACACCCAAAAATTCAATTCTTCTAACTAGAACTCTCCATATTCATACAAATGCTCCAAATATAATTATTTCCTTCACTTGAGTCATTGTCTAGGTCAACACTAACACTTAGATTCCCAAATTTACAAAATCAACCCCTTTCACTAATTTATTTACAATTTAGGTCCTTAATATTAATTCAAGGAATTATTATACCTAATCTAAACTCCTCATTAATTCCTTCATAATATCTCCTAATTTTTCCAAATCCATGACTAGTCAAATCTACTTAGGGCAAGCTTGGCCAAATTGACACTTTTAGTCCCTATGACAAAATTTCTCATCTTTGGTTTAAAAATAGATTTTAAAACTTCATATCGTCCTTTAAAACTTTATTTGGTCATTGATTCACAATATAAAAATATGATAAAATATTAAATTTATTTATTTATTTATTTTCTTTATTTACAAAATATATTTTATTTTGTCGATTTATGCCTAAAACTCCTAGGCCCAAAACATAGATGTTACAGTTCAAGACTCACTTAACGACTCACTTAACATTAAAGATCCATGAAGTGATTCTTGAAGCAGGTCATATCCAATAGTTGTTCTCCAACAAGTACATATGAACTTGGATGCAACACTTTGCCATTTCATCTCATGAAATCATCCAATCTGATTCAGATTAGTCTTAATTCATAGTTGTTTCTACATCTATGAACGACTATGGATGATTTAGAATAACCAGTTTATTCATGGATAAAAACATGCTAACATAGAACATAATAACATTAATACAAAAGAGAAATCTCATATATGAAAAGTGATTACATGTCATTGCTATATAGTTCAACATATCCAGATATTAATAAAGTACAGATTTAGATCCAATCACTAGATAGTCGAAGCCCAATTCCTTTTGCATGTTCTCAAACTTGTTTTGAGAAAGGGGCTTCGTGAATGGATTCACTAGATTATTATCTATATGAATCTTTTCAATGCGTATATTTTCCAATTCCAATTCCTGACGAATGAAATTGTATCTCCATTGAATGTGTCTAGTCCTTTTGGCAACCATTGGGTATCTTGCGTAAGCAATAGCACCGGTGTTGTCACAAAACATCTCAATGGCATTCTTGATGTTTGGGACAACCTCTAGATCACCGATGAACTTTCTCATCAAATCAACTTCTTGAGTCGCTTCTGAAGCAGCAATATACTCATATTATGTTGTATATAGTGCGACCACTTCTTGCTTTGAACTCTTCCATCCAATGGCCCCTCTATTTAGGGTGAACACGTATCTCGAATGTGGCTTAGAATCATCTCGATCATTGTTGATGCTAGCATCGGTGTAACAACTTATAGCGAGCTCTTCATTAACTCCTCCATAAACTAAGAACATGTCCTTAGTCCTTCTCAAGTACTTAAGGATGTTCTTTACAGCCATCCAATGCTTTTCGTAAGGATTAGCTTGATATCGACTAGTCATACTTAGTGCATAAGCTACATCCGACCTTGTACATGTCATGACATACATAATTGAGCCTACTGCTGAAGCATAAGGATGCGACTCATTCTTTTGATCTCATCATCTAAACTAGGACAGTCGGTCTTAGAAAGAATGGTGCATGGGAAAATATGTACAATTCCTCGTTTTTAGTTTTCCATTGAAAAGCGTTTTACGACTTTATCAATGTACGAACTCTGACTCAATCCGATGAGTTGTTGGGATCTATCTCTATAGATCCTAATACCGAGTATTTATGTCGCATCCCCTAGATCTTTCATTTGAAAAGACTTTTTTAGATAAGCCTTAGTCTCTTTCAATGTTGGGATATCTTTCCCGATCAACAATATGTCATCTACATATAGTATTAGAAAAATAAGTTTGCTCTTACTTGCTTTGATGTATACACATGGTTCATCAGGACTTTCTGAGAAACCAAACTTTTTGATGTTCTTATCAAAGCGATGATACCAAGTCCTAGATGCTTGTTTCAAAGCGATGATAACTCTAATGGATTTAATCTTGGTAATTGGCAAGAAGGTATCTTCATAGTCAATACCATTAACTTGAGTATATCCTTTGGCAACAAGTCGTGCCTTGAATGTTTATACATTCTCGTCCATGTCTATCTTTTTCTTGAAGATCCACTTGCTTCCAACAGTCTCTATAGTCACGAGGCAAGTCAACGAAGTCCCATACTTGATTTATCACTCATGGATTGAATTTCAGCTCTTATGGCCTCAAGCCATTTATCATATTCTCGATTTGCAGTAGCTACCTTGAAATTAGTGGGCTCACATTAATCCAATAAGACGATTTACTCTTCAGGAATGACAAATCTATATTTGTTATTTCCTGTCGAGGTCTACTTGAGTGTCATACAGTTGGTGTGTCATTTGGCATCTGAATAACAATCTCAGGCTCCATAGTATCAGGTGGAGTGTTATTCTCAACTATAGGTTGTGTTTCTCGAATCTCATAGAGATCAATAGGGCTCCCTCTTGCTTTATTCATAATAAAGTATTTTTCAAGAAACACGGCTTTTCGAGCTATAAAAACTCGATTTTCGTCTTTCTTAAAGAAGTAATAGCCCATGGTTTCTTTTGGGTATCCCACAAAGATACACTTTTGAAATATGGTTCAAGCTTGTTAGAATTCTCTACTTTAACATGAGCTTCACAACCCCAAATCTTTAAGTAAGAAATTGGTGGAACCTTTCCATGCCATAACTCATTATTGGCCTATAGCCTTGATGGCTACACGATAGCCGTTTTCAACATGCAATTCGAAATCGCCAACTCGTAGTTCTCTAACATTCCTTAGTCCCTACAAATCATTACAGATGTTAGTACCACTACGGTATCAAATACCCAAGAGTTGGTATGGAATGCATATAATTCAATTACATATATACCTGAGGTACCGATCTTATCTGTCTTGTTACTCTTAACTTCCTTAAGATGTTTGGGACAATTGTGCTTCCAATGTTCCTTCTCGTTGCAGTGAAAGTAATCAGAGTCGGTAGTAGGCTTAGGCTTTGGAGAAGGGTTCGTGGAAAGAGGCATCCATTTACCTTTTCTTTTGTCCTTCTTAAGGACCTTGCCTTTTCCCTTCTCGGTAACATTACCAGTTTTCTTCTTGACGACATGACCCTCGCGGATCATCAACACTTGATTCCTCGACTACTTGATATTTCGCTCAACATTTTTGAGCATCGAGTGAAGCTCATTGATGCTTCTTTCACAATCATTCATAGTAAAGTTCAACACGAATTGATTGAATGATTTTGGTAAAGAGGCAAGGATCACATCCATTGCTAACTCATCGCTAAAAGGGAAATAGAGGCAGACAAGCTGCTTAGTGTATGCTTTCATTTTAAGCACATGAGGTTGTTGGAACTGTGGTGGTGGAATCTATGGTTGTTGACATTGGCATGGAGCACCATTACGATTCGGTACTCCCCACGGCTGTGCAACTCCCACAGGTGGTCCACGAGGGTTGGGTATTGGTTGAACTACAGGCTGACATAGTCGTGGAATATACACAGGGGCTGAAACTGTGTTGCCACCACTAGTACTTGTGGAAGCTTCATTGGTGTTTACCGGGACCATGGGCACAATCGGTTGCCCCCTATTACCTTGCTATGAAGCTCATTGGTAACATACTCAATCAATACATCGTCAGAACGTATGTTGAACAATCCTCGACAAATGCAGTTCTTATGTGCAGTCTTTTCTATCTTAGGGTCGAATAAAAGAGGTGACCTTTGTTCACCTCGACGAGTACGCATGCACTAAATGCAAACGATCGTCAAAAACAATCAAACTACTTAAACTAAACAGAGAAATGTTGATCGACACAATGTGTCAAGTGACAAGACCCCGACAACGACGCCAAATTTTGACGGCTGCGCAGTCCTTGATGCGATCAAAAATCAAAAATAAAACCTTACAGTCCACTAGTAGCCGTAAGTAAGGGTCGAACCAAGGAGTTCGTGGTTGGCACTTTGTGTCAAAATATGACCGATCTATCGTGTCACTCTATAGACGGCTACCATTCGTATACTTGATCCCGAAAACATGAAAACCAAAACTAAAACTATCTATTTCTACTGAAGTAGCAAACCACAACTATTCAATTAGACAAATCTGATTCCGAAATCAACTCAGAAAATCATAAAGATCCAAATCAGAAACAATAAATCTAAGAACAATGATCGATACCGAAAATGCAAAATTGCGATAAAATATAAATAAACATAAACTTGCATTCAACTAAACCCGATCAGAGCCGAATGCTTCTGAAATCAGGAACCAGATCCAATCCCGCTGGTTGATGGTGTTCTACAAATTAGAACTCTCGATCGCACACAAGTGAACAATAACTGCAAAATCATAAGAACAATGTAAACTACCAAACCTATCGAAATCTACTGAAAAACTACGAAATGTGATTCAAAGATGTCTGAGTTACACTCAAAGCCCGAAATCCGAAGTGGGAGCCTCTATTTATAGTTGTGGATTTTGCCTCTACGCGTCGCGGTTAGGCGTTCTACGCACCGCGAGTCAACCTTATCCCCCGTTTCCTCGCACTTTGAAATTTGAAACTCTTCCGGGTTAGACACTTGGCCGCGTCGCGGTCTTCCTTCTTACACGACGCATGCATTGCTTTGACTTGACTTCCAGCTTTGTTGTTTGACTTTGCCAATTTTACACAAATTACCCCTGTATTTGCACTAAAACACGAAACAAGTCCTTGGTACCAAAAGTGAGTAATATTAGCATCTTAGAAAGATAATCTAACTATAACGGGGCTCAATAACACCTAAAATGACAAACATCGCCAGGTGTTATCAACTAGTGATACATCAAGTACCATAGAGAACTAACTACTGATAATGACTCCATAGCAATTTTTCTTAACTATTCTGAAGTTTGCTATGAAATATTATTTTGTAGCAAATTGTTGCAAAAAGGATAGGGAAATTCATTTTGTAGTATATTCCATAGCTAAATAGCTACAAATTTTGATTCAATATCAATTTTCCGTAGTTATTCAGATTTTTTCTTGTAATGTCAATTTACCTTTTGATTACGTCCTGTAATATCAACCAACCGAGTTGTAATTTGGCAGAAAAATTCCAAATTGATAGTATAGATCTTCTCGGTTGGAATTTGGCAGAAAAATTCCAAATTGATAGTATCGATCTTTGAGGCCAAAGGCAAATTTATATTGGCAGAAGGTGGGTCCCAAGACCCACTACTAGAGAAAGGGGTATATATTGAGTAAAAAAACGAGAACCACATTTTATTATTTGAGGAAACCACCTAATTTAACTTTTAGCCCAAATTTTGAAGTCCAGTCCAAAATAACTTACCTGTTGATTTAGTTCACTTAAACTAATAGCCTATTCAAATTAAAGAAAGAAAAAAATAAATGATAAATAAAAAGCACCAGAAAATCATAATTATGAGTTACGTAATCACATCTCACCATTGGAGCCTACACGTCGCCATTCACCCTGTCTGCCTGCATCTGCCAGACGGTCGACCACTGCTAGCCGGCCCTCACCATTAGGTTTAACATTCAATTTCGAAAGTTCAAATGTTCAATTTTAGAATTTTTTGAGCAATTGATTTTCCCTCGTTTCTTCAATTCCACTTTCTTTAGAGCATTGAATTTGATTTTTGATTACATTGATGTTGGTAACGTAATAACATTGATTTTGATAATAATGTTTTTGTCTTGAATGCTTAATTTGTGTGTTTGGAAAGATGGACGATTTAATCATTTGAAGAGTATTAGAGACCTTGTCAAATAGGTGGTCGAAGAAAGAAGCATATAATATTTCCAAATGTTTATCTTCTTTTAGAACTTGCATTGATCTTATCTGTTGCAACCAGGGGCGGACCTAGGGGGTGTCCAGGTGTGCCCGTGCCCCCCGAAATTTTACCCCGTAGAGTAAATTTTTTTTATATATAGGTGTTCCTCGTCTAAAAAAAATGTGCTCCTCAGTGCCCCCTGTGTCTATTTTTTATGGGTCCTCCACAGGTGATCAATTTTTGAGTGATAGTTTTGTGTCGTATATTGAAAAAAGTGTTTCAAAAATACTGATAATGATACAATTATGAAAATATTTCAAAATATAAGACGTCGTCGAATACAATTGTAACAACTATAATTTAACTATTGAAGTTATATTTAAATATTGTAAGACATATCAATATGGTTTTCCTCTAACGCTAAGCCAAAGAAAGGAGATATAAAACACGTCAGCCACTAACATGAGAATACCTTTACATTTACCCTTGAAAAATGTTGTAAGACATATGACCCGACCAGCTACCAGTATTTTTTTACTCTTCTTTTTTTTTTGGTTTACTGAAAGAGGGAACCACGTGATTTTTGGTTCTAAATTTGCTACTGCTATTTAATATATAAAAATAATTTAGGGGGGGAAGAAGAATAGGAAGAAAAGGACATATAAACCTCTCACCCCATAATCTAAGGAACTACAAGCTAGTTTAAAGTATACATCTAGTGCAATGAACTTGAATGGAAGAAATTTGGTCTATCTTGCTTGTCAAATAAATGTTTTCCATCAGGTTTGCTGTAACTCTTAATTATTGGACTAACTTCTTTTGAATGTGGTACCCTCACGTCATAAGCATATATATTCACATCTATCAAGGAGAAATCACACCTTTTTTACTGAGCAGAGAACTTTAAACCGACACCACCATCAGTGATGAAAGGAGGAAGAAGGCAGAAGCGGCAGCATGGAAGCAGAGGCACAGGAGTGGTAGTTGATTGTGGCTCTTTGAGGCTTTCTAGATAGACGGTGGCCCTGAATGGCGGTGAAGGTCGTGGTGAACGTGACGCTGAGTGGTGGTGTTGATAGTCATGGTCATTAAGGTTGGTGGTTAGGGAAGTAGGTGGCCGATCAATTTATAGGGGTTTCAAAGAGATGGGGAGAGAGTTAATCGATATGGGGAGTTGAAGGGCGTAGTGGAAGAAGAAAACGTAGAGAATAAAGAGATTGTTGTTGATTTGTTAGGATTTTTATAATTATCAAGTGATAGTAATATGGACCAGAAAAGAAGAAATTTAGGATACGGAATCATGACATGTGTTTCAATTATTACAGCTTTTTTAGAATATATACATATACAAGGTAAATATATACACAAATTACTACAATCAAATTTTATTAAAGATTGCAAAAGGACAGAAGGCATCCTGCTAATTAAAAAAAAAAAAAAAAGATGGTACCAGAAAAACTTTTCATGATATAAGACGTGTAGCGCGCACACACACACAAACACACACACATACATACATACATACATACATACATATATACATATATATATATATATATATATATATATATATATATATATATATATATATATATATATATATATATATATATATATATATATATATATATATATATATATCACAGTTCTTTTTACCACAACCCAAATCCATATATTGTAATTAAAGAGTTAAAGACTTTTGATTTAAATTAAAATATGTTTTCATATTGATATTAGGTTCTTAATTAGATTTTGGTTGACTGTTATCTGATCTTAAAATTAAAAAAACAAAAAATAGTGAAGACAAAGCAACACGACACATACGAAGATATGTAAATATTTAATAAAAGGAAACAACATGACGAAATTGTCATTAAAAAGGTGATGAGCTGTGAGCATAACACAAGAAAACACGTAATAAAAATTAAATTAAATTAATAAAATACAGACACGAACTTATTATTAATAAATGTTTATGGTATAGATTATAACGTGAGATTAGGAATTCGTCAACTCAGAGCTTACAATATATCCATATTCCGATTTTCGCCATTTGTAAGAAAACACATAAAGATGAACGAAGCAGCCAGTATCTCGGTGTTGCCGGAAGGCTGCCTCTCGGAGATACTGTCACTAACCTCACCTAGGGATGCGTGCAGAGCTGCCTCCATCTCCAAAGGATTCAATTCTGCGGCAGATTCCGACGCTGTTTGGGAACGATTTCTGCCTCCGGATTACGGCGAAGTCATCGCCGGAGCAGTTTCTCCGCTGGTTTTTGGGTGTAAAAAGCAACTCTACCTCTTCTTATCGGACTCACATATCCTCCTCGATCGTGGCTTCTTGGTAAGTCGATCATCCTATTTCCTTTTTCATTGTTAAATACGTCTACATACAATCTTCGATCTATGTGCCCCATTGTACGAAATTTTCCAAAAGTCAACTCATGAACTTTTGGAAAATTTGTTGGAGTTGGGTGATTTATATGAAGGGTATTTCTAGAAATTAGATATTTTTTAATACCATCGATATCACCGTTGAAATTTAATGATACCATGCTACCTAGAGTTTTTGGATAGAAATTTTAAACAACTTCTTCTAAGATTTGACCTCATAATCCCATAAACAGAGCTTCCAGCTAGATAAGGAGAGTGGAAAAAGGTGCTATATGCTGGGGGCAAAGCAGCTATCCATTGCATGGCAAGATGACACTCGGTATTGGGAATGGGGAAATGTACCTGGATCCAGGTCTCTCTCTCTTTCTCTCTTTAGGGTCACGTTGTATGTTACCATGAACAGGATATAACATTCCTTGTTATAATGCCTTTGGCATTTTTAACGTAGCCATTTGTGCAGGTTCCCAGAGGTGTGCATACTTAGACAAGTATGGTGGCTTGGGATCCAGGGCAAAATAGCAGGTGGGATGCTGTCACAAAATACTACATATGTCGCATATCTTGTCTTTCGAACTACTGGGGATTCTAGGGGACTTGCTGTGCCAGCAACAACAAGGATAAGTTATGGTGGGATAGAAATGGTGACTGAAAATATGTATCTTCAAAGACCAAGGGCTACTGATAGAACTGGACATGTACCTCAGCAAGGAAGCGATGCGTTTCCTCGTATGAGAAAGGATGGATGGATGGAGATCAAATTGGGAGAATTCGAGTGCAATGAAGGAGATGATGGCGAGGTTGAGATGGCCTTTGATGAGCATCGATCCTGGAAGTGCGGTCTTATCGTGGAGGGCATCGAGCTTCGGCCTAAATAAGATCCTGGAAGTGTGGTCTTATAAGATTCCATATTGTGATATATATTGATCTTGGGATCACCCAAATTATCCACTATTTTCCCTACTTATGCAACCCATTATGTTCATTTAATGGTGAAAATAATGTCTACTATACCACTATGCAATGCTTATGCACATACTACAACCAACATCTTAACATTTTTTGCAATGCATGCATGTGCTAGCTGCAAACTATATATGTCGTCAGATAGTGTAGTGTCGTTGACATCATCCTCTTGACTAGGATGAACCTGAACCGAGTCGAAAGCATTATATTCCACTAACAAGTTGTTCTATCGACTCTCTCGAGTTACCAAAAGGGAAATTCGTTATTAGGAAATATCTTTCAAATGTACTTGTACTTCTTAAATTGACATTAGGAAAAGAAAATTTAACAATAATTGATTGGGTTTATAAAAGAGATTATTACTTTTATAAACACTACTAGAATATTAAGTTTTAGCAACAAAATATTTCTGACAAAACCGTTTGGTAGGTCTTTTCCTACGCATTTCCGACAAACCAGTGACAAAATTTGAATCTTACAAACTTGCGACGAAATACGACCACTACAAGAAAAGACTTTCTTAGTGACCAAGTTTTTAGTGACGACCAAAATTTTGGTTACTAAAAGCATCATTTAGTCACCATATATCAAGTCGTCACTGAATTTTGGTCATGTTACAAATTTAGTGACTGATAATATGATTGTCGTCACTAAAAACTATTGCCGTATTCTAAATGACAGTGGACATAAGATGCCTCATCAATTTTTTTATTAATTGACCAAATCAGTTGCCATTTCACCTAGTCAATTGCCACTTCATCAGGTTAACCGCCACTTCATCTTGTTCTATTAAAAGTATGTTTTTAATTGTTGAAAACCTTTAGGTAGCGTTTGGGAGAAGGACTGGATGGGACTGGATAAGATTGGACTGGACTATACAGGACTGAATAGAACAGTACAATTTTTTTGTATATCGTTTGGTATGGCCGGAGTAGAACAGAACAAGAAGCTAAAGTTACCATATTGCCCTTTCGCATAAAAACATATTAAAATCCAAATTTGATCGATCCCAACTCAAGTTTAACAAACATTTCATAAATTCAATTAATAACTAATACCAAATAGTCAATGTTACTTCTAAATTATTTCTTGCAATTTGATAGAAATTGCAGTCTCTTTGAGGAATTATATCAAACAGATGGTGTGCATCCATTGAAACTCTACCTCAATGAGATTTCCAAGCAAACAGTTACTGTAATCGAATCCATAAATAAAACAAATCAACCAAAATTCAGAGAAGGTGGTGTTTGGGCAGAATGCATGGTTCAATATTTGGAGATGTGGAAGATCAACGAAGATGGTACGTGACCGGATTGCAAAAAAAATAAAATAAAATAAAATAAAAAGAACCAGAGAAAGGGATTGGCAGCATACTGCGTGATGCTTGGTGATGCTTGAATTAGAGTTATGTGCTAGTATTGAAAGACAAATCACGATTGATAACAAAATTGGGTATTTAATTTATATGCAGAAAGTGGTAAGTATTAACTAGATAATAACCAAGAAGAAGACGACATCTGATAAGTTTGAAGAGAAAGAACGTAGAAGAAATAAGTTGAATCTTCGCAGGGTATTTTTGTCACGATGAGAAGTAGAAACGCGCGTCCCATCTTGTTCCGCCCTTTTGGGTAGGACAAAATTTTAAGGTATTTGTTCCATTTGACTTGGTCAAAAACTAATTTTGTCCCTGTTCTAGTTACGCCAAACATCCTTTAAATTTTTTTGTCCCGCTTAGTTCTGTCCAGTCCCGTCTGCCAAACGCTGCCTTACGGACTTCATGGATTTTCATATATGTTCAGTTGTTCACGTTTTGCCCTAGACACCATTCAAACTTCAAATCCGTTTCTATCTGTCTCTCCCGAGTCCCGATCCAAGCTCGATTGCTGCCTTACCGGAAATCGGAATCACAGCGGCAGCGGCAGCCTCCAGCGGTCGGCATCCAATCGGAATCACAGCGACAACGACAGCTTTGCAGCCTCCCTTCCGGCAACAACGTACGACAACTGCTCATGTTTGTAGCCTCCCTTACAGGAAATCTGATTTTTGAGGTTTGTATATTGTTTCAGCAAGCCACCACACACTAGTCATATTAATCCTTTTACGAGTATTTTTGTCCTTTCGTGTCTTATTTGTTATTTATTCTTCTTTCCTTCTCTTGTGCATACTTTAAACTCTAACATGAACCGACTACGACTACGAGGACGAGAATTAGGCCCTCCGGTGTGCCCAACGTCGGGGTGGTGCGAAGTGTGCGAGCTCAAGGGGAACACCGCCCCCTAGTGAGAGGTGCTCTCACTTTTGGCCTCGCGCGGTGTCCAGACGTTGCACGACGAATTTTGCATGTATTTTCCAAACTTGTACAATATGCATAATGAGCTGTACCAAATGTGAGGGGAAGTGAGAGGTACCATTTCCAAGGGTGAGGGGATGAGTGAGAGGTGCTGATGTGGAAGAGAAAAAAGAGAGAGCCCGTATCGGGCATACCGGATGGCCTTAGGGATTCATCGACCCTTCTGAACTTCACCGAGGCTCCACCACAACACAGACGTCCTCCACCATCTCGTCTCCACCCTAATTTGTCCCAATTGAAGCCCTTAACAGTGAGTATTTGGTTTACTTGATTGAAATGTTGGTTTACTTTTTGAAATCAAATAGCACAACTGGATTAAAAAGCCATTACACTTTGCAAAATATAAACAATTTAAATAATGACAATTATGATGATTATAGCGTTCATATCCTTCCACAATGTGAGAATTTGCAACTAAAAAGGTGATATGATGATCAAGTCAGTATCATTGTAGAAATCTTCCATACAAATAATCAAATTACTTTTATCGGGATATCATATCAAACTTTGTAAAATACGTCAGAACAATATATGAAGGTTAAATTTTCATAATTAACGCTTGACTTTTACTTTAACCAAAATCACTAATAAATTACTCAATGACACAATTTTTTATTGGGTGATTCTATTCGCACGAAAACATTTTATTTTTACGTGACTTTGTGGGTCCCCTTTGATTTGATTGACGTCTGAATCCGCCAATTTCAAAACTAACTGATTAATGGAACATTTCTTTTATATATATATATATATATATATATATATATATATATATATATATATATATATATATATATATATATATATATATATATGATAGCGTGCCATCTGGCAACCGCTAATGCGCCTTCCAGAGCATTCGTGACGATCCCAAACTCACCAACCGCTGGAAGTTCCTCGCCAGGAAGTCCCTTCCGGCCAACGGATAAATCGCCTTGGCAAGACCTCCCCTGGAGAGCTACACTCCAGCGCACTAACGACGTATTTGCTGGAACGACCAGCATGAACTGTACTTGGCGCCACATGACAACGCCTAGTGATATCAGGTATTTTAGGCGTTGTTGAGCCCTGTTCTTGATAAAATTATATCAAATATGTCTGGGTATTCTCACTTTTTGTGCCAGGACTTGCTTGGAGAAAAAGAATAGAAACAGGGACTAAAAGTGTACAAAAAGGAAGAAGTTGGGAAGGAATGAAAAATCAAGAGAACTCGTACGCGCGCCGCGGGAATTAACTATGCGCGACGCGGGCTTAAGGCGCTGGAACACATTCAAATGCCGAAGAAACAGGAAGAGATCAGTACGCGCGCCGCGGATTTCACTTCTGCGCGGCGCGGCAGCGGGAAATTTGCAAGTATAAATAGATGCATTTCCAGCCGAAAACCCTAGCAAAGACCGGGTGTAAAATCGACCTTGAAGCTCTTTGACTCCAGGATTTCGTTTCAGCAAGCTCTCAATTGGTATTTTATGATTTTTGATTTAATTTCCTTTTAATAGCAAGTAGTATTTGTAGCTTAAGTCTTTGGGAGTGACAACCACTGACTTT
The DNA here is from genome assembly GCA_023525715.1 of Cichorium intybus. Classification (NCBI taxonomy): domain Eukaryota; kingdom Viridiplantae; phylum Streptophyta; class Magnoliopsida; order Asterales; family Asteraceae; genus Cichorium; species Cichorium intybus. The sequence continues at coordinate 56,153,575 of CM042014.1, forward strand.
GAGCACTTAGGTTTCTGATTTGGAAACATTTGGTTAGTGTTTGTATGTTTGGAATTCAGTTTTGGTGAATGAAATCATTTGGTTACATTTAATATTGGTATTTTGGTGTTTTGGATGTTTGTGTTTGGTTTTGGTTATTGAATTGTGTTTGGACCTTGTTAGGACTGTTTTCCTTAGCTGAAATCAGTAGCTAATTAGGTTAATTTGTAAACATTAAACCTTGGCTAGTAACTGTTCAGTAGAACTTTAGTTAGTGGCTAGTTTATGCTTTGCTTGGTTTTGCTAGTTTGGATGCCTTTGATTGCTTCTGGTTCAGAGATGTACTTCTGACTTCAGAAAGTGACTAGTTATTTGAGCATAGTTTAGCTTGGCTTTAGTGTGTTTGATCATTGCCTTGTTGCTAGTGATTAGGAAAATAGAAACCAGATCCTCCGACTATAGCCGTGACACTATTAGTTGGTAATCTCTCATCTAGTTTAACCACGAAGCTCCTGTGGATCGACCATGACTATCGCTATACTAGTGTGAGTTAGGTTTTCTCTTATTTTTGACCGCACGACGACCTCTGCGCGTGTCACCACACTCCTCGACTCACGCGTGGTGCCCATACCTGACACAGATCGTGCGCGCCCCATCCAGCCGGCCTGAGCCAATAGGGTTACGGCAAATGACAAAGATCGTACTATCAACGGATGATTTGGTCCCCTCCTGCCACAGCAAAGATCCTGTCGGCCATAGCCACACAGGGAAAGACGTATAAAAGCCCCCAGGGGGGCACCCGGTAAGGAGGATCATACTCTAAACTGATACTATACACTTATAAAACCCCGCCGGAGATCTGACTTTTGCATCGGAGCGTTTCCTGGGACCTCCTCCCGGAGAACGGCTAACGCTGCCATTCCTTTGTGATTGTAGTCGCAGGTCAGGCCCAGGACGACCAGAATCACCCGTGAAGTGAGAACCAGACGATCGAAGAGCTGATATCGCATCATTGGCGCCATCCGTGTTGTGACGCGCAACAAGAAACCACCCTTTTAATCTCCGGCAATGACGACTGAAGGATAGACCAGCGGTGGTAATCACCCCACGAGCCCCATACGTTCAATGTTACCATTGGGCCCAACACCGATAGAAACATTACCAACAACACCATCATCACCAAGAACTAACCCACTCGCACCTCCCTTGATTCCCCAAACACCAGTCCCTTCATCGCCATTCCAACAGACTATAACACCCATACTCTTCAGTACACCGCCGCCGTATATACCGTTTAGTTACCCATTCACACCATTTCAACCCTCAACGGGACCACCAATGTTCACCCCTTCACCCCCTTCTTTCTTTCAACCACCCCAACCAGCGGTAACACCATTATTCACAAGCTTTACGCCAAGGCCAGTAAACACACCCGTCTCATCCTTAGGGGGCATACCGACCGGTGCACCCCCTCTGTTCTACACCCAACCGTCGATGTACCAACCCATAACATCTCCCATCCAAGCAACAAACAACACAAACCCACCTCCCCCCGTAGCATATAAATCCCCCTTCATTAAAGAAATACACGACTACGACATGCCAAACACGACCAAGCTACCACACCTGAAAACCTATAACGGAACAACCTGCCCAGATAGCCATATCGACACGTACGAATGGCATATGCAATCACTGAAGTTAGACAAATGCTTCTGGTGTACACACTTCCCGACGACGCTCGACGGGAACGCAGGCGCATGGTTCAAAAGCCTCGCGCCAAACAGCATCAGAAACTTTACAGAGCTCAAGGAACAATTTCTCTCAAACTTCATGCAACTACGTAAATACAGAGGAGACATTCGAGAGATCATCGGGTGTAAGCAACTGGAGGGCGAACCGATTAGAGCATACTTCAAGCGATTCAATGAAGCAACGCTAAATGTACCACGACAAAACGACAACCTGGTAACCGGAGCTTTCACACATGGCTTATTGCCAGGCCCATTATCAACGAAATTCTTAGGAAAACCACCAGCCACTCGGCAGGAAATAAAGGAGCGAGTAGAACGTTTCCTACGCCAGGAAGAAGGTACGGCTGCCAAAGAAGCGTACCTAAAAGCTGCAGCCACTTCCTCATCAAAAACCAAAGAAAACCACTCATAGTACCTTGGCGATAGACGACAACCTTTCAGAAGAGGTAAACACCAAAAACCCTACAACAACCATTATAGAGATGACAGGAGATATAAGCGGACAGACATTCTGGTTGTCGCCGAAAAAAACAAGCAGGCGAGAAGAACTTCGGAACGCCCGAGGGATCAATCTAAGTACTGTGAATTCCATAAATGCTACGGGCATGACACGGCAGAATGCGCCGTGCTGAAGAAAGAGCTTGACCAAAGAATACAACGAGGAAACCTACATGACATCGCCAAATCAATCCGCCCGAAGAACGGTAGAAGCGACACACCAGCGAAAAACATGGACGTGCCAAAGAAGGGGCCAGAGATTCTAGTAATACACAAACACCATCGCAGAGCACGAGAACAAACACCAGACGTTGATGAACAACAAATATCATTTTCCAGTAGAGACAAGAAGCCAGAAGGGTGGAACGGCGACGACCCACTCATCATCCAAGCCAGAGTTCGAGACATCATCATCCACCGCGTGCATATCGATAGCGGCAGCGCAGCGGACATCATGTTCGAACACTGCTTCCGCCAGCTGCCACGGGAATGGAGGGCAGATTTGCGCCCCCCAGCAGGAAATCTAACTGGCTTCACAGGGCACAACATCATACCAACTGGGATGATCTACCTGCCTATCACAATAGATGACGGTCAGCGAAAGAAAACAGTTACACTCGAATTCACAGTAGTACGAGCATCATCAGAACACAACATCATCCTGGGAAGACCAGCAGCGCTATACTTCGGCATTGTGGCATCAACACTACATGGTATAATCAAGTTCCCAACAGGTGCCGGCGTGGCCACCGTCCTGGAAACGCCACAAAAGACACTCAAATGCTACCAGATAATGCTGCCCGCAGATATCGATGGCAAACGAAAACGCCCAAGAGACGAGCCTGAAGAAAGCAGAGAAATAATTCACCATGATTTTCCAGACCAAAAGATACAAGTTGGTAGCACATTACCGACCGAGTTACGAAAACATGTGATATCCCTACTCAGAAAATATAAACACGTATTCGCCTGGGAGCCAGCGGACATGGTGGGAGTAGAAAGAACGATCATCGAACACAATCTTAACATCGTTCCAGGAAGTAACGTGGTCAAGCAAAAACGCCGCGGCCAGGCAGGAGAGCGCAACAACGCCATTAACGTGGAAGTCACCAAGTTAGTACAAGCCGGCATTGTCCGTGAAGCATTCTTCCCAACATGGATAGCCAACCCAGTCATGGTAAAGAAAAGCGATAGTAGCTGGAGAATGTGTATCGACTACACTGATTTAAACAAAGCATGCCCGAAAGATTGTTATCCACTCCCCGAGATAGACCAGAAAATAGAATCGCTGGAAGGAGTTAAGTGGAAGTGTTTCCTAGACGCCTACAAAGGTTATCACTAGATTCTCATGCGGAAGGAAGACGAGGATAAAACAGCCTTTTACACGGATCATGGCACCTTTTGTTACCAGAAAATGCCGTTCGGTCTAAAAAACGCTGGGGCAACATACCAAAGGCTAGTCGACAAGGCGTTCAAAGACCAAATCGGAAGAAACGTCGAAGTATACGTTGACGACATGGTCATAAAAAGCCGCGCAGAACAATCCTTGTTGCAAGACATTGAAGAAACCCTTAAAACACTCTCCACAATTCAAATGAAACTCAACCCGGCCAAATGCACCTTCGGTGTAGAAGAAGGAAAGTTTCTGGGCTATTACATCACGCGAGAAGGTATCCAACCAAACCCAGAAAAGATAAAAGACTTCGTCGAGATAAAATCACCAGCATGCCTACGAGAAATACAAGGACTCAATGGGAAACTCACAGCCCTGGGACGCTTTGTAGCAAAATCAGCAGAAAAAGCTCTCCCGCTATTCAACACGCTGAAGGGCTGCATTAACAAAAACAATTTTCGATGGACAAATGAGGCAGAAATCGCTCTGACACATTTAAAAGAAGCAATGAAGTCGTTGCCCACATTAGCATGCCCAGTCCCAGGGGAAAAGTTATCCATGTACCTAGCAGCGTCACCAGAGGCAATAAGTGCAGTTCTAGCGGTGGAAAGAGAACACCAACAGAGAACAGTCTATTTCGTCAGCCGGGCGCTTCAAGGCCCAGAACTACGTTACCCGCAATTAGAAAAGTTAGTCCTAGCTTTAATCTATGCAGCACGCCGGCTGAGGCATTATTTCCAAGCTCACCATACCAAAGTATTGACAAGCCAACCAATCCGCCAAATCCTACTGAAACCAGAGAAATCAGGTCGACTAGCCAAGTGGGCCATCGAGCTGGGGGAACACGATATCGACTACAAACCAAGAACAAGCATCAAGGGCCAAGCACTAGCAGATTTTCTGGCAGAAATGCCAGAGGAAGAAGAAGCAGCCACAAGTCAAGCTACAAAACAAGAACTAGACGCACCTCCGGAAACCTGGATGCTCCACACGGATGGGGCAGCCAGCAAAGAAGGCTCGGGGGCGGGCCTTGTGTTAACAACCCTAGAAAGCGAGGAAATAACTTACGCACTCAGATTCGACTTCCAAACGACGAACAATGAAGCAGAATACGAAGCACTGCTCGCCGGGATGCGACTCGCGAAGGAGAACGGAGTCAAACACCTCCTGGCGCATAGTGATTCTTTGTTAGTAACTAAACAAATCAATGGGGCCTACGAACTAAAAGACTAGCGGATGAAGAAATACGTAGAAGAAGTGAACAGAATAGCAGCCACAATGGAAACTTTCACAGTCAAGCAAATTCCACGTTCAGCTAACAGAAAAGCCGATGCGCTGAGCAAATTAGCCCCTGCGGCATTCGACCATTTATCCAAAGAGGTCCTAGTGGAAGTCGTAAAAGAAAGAAGCATTGACGGTCAGAAAATAGCACCAATTAGCACAACCACCACCACATGGATGACACCTTTAATCGACTACCTGACGCAAGGCCTCCTGCCAAGTGATAACGCTGAAGCACGCAAGGTCAAAGTGAGATCCCCCCAATATGCAATGCGAAACGACACATTATACAGACGAGGACATTTAGAGCCCTGGTTAAAATGCATTACCCCGGAAGAAGGAAAGACAGTATTGGAAGAAATTCATGCGGGCGAAGCTGGAGCGCACGAGGGTGCCAGAACACTCACCGGAAAAACCCTTAGAGTGGGAGTATACTGGCCAGGAGTCCATACAGACGCAACAGAAGTGACAAAGAAATGTGCCGCATGCTAAACTTTTTCACCACTCCACCACTTACCAACGGCCCCTATGACCAGCATTTCAAGCCCATGGCCTTTCTACCAATGGGGAATTGATATAGTTGGCCCGTTCCCGGAAGCACCCGGCCGAGTGAAATTTCTCATCGTAGCAGTAGATTACTTTACCAAGTGGATCGAGGCAGAGGCTGTCGCATCAATAACGGGGAGGAACATGATTAAGTTCATGTGGAAGAACATCCTAACCATATTTAGCACCCCGAAAGTCCTAGTTAGTGACAACGGCTTACAATTTGCGGAAGATCCATTCCGCACATGGTGTGCCGAAAGGCTAATTAAACAAAAGTTCACATCTGTTACACACCCCCAAGCCAACGGCCAAACTGAAGTGTCTAACAGAACATTGGTGGCGAGACTAAAGAAAAGACTGGGGAAAGCGAAAGGTTGCTGGGTGGAAGAATTACCCACGGTTCTTTGGTCATACCGCACTACCCCACGAACGTCCACAAAGGAAACCCCATTCAGACTGACGTACGACACGGAAGCCGTCCTGCCACCAGAAATCTTCATAGGCAGCCCGCGCACCACGGAATTCACGGAAGAAAATAACAACCAGGACCTCCGCCTTAACTTAGACATCCTGGAGGAGAAGCGAGAATTGGCCAATATACGACAGGCATGCTACAAGGCGGCAACAGAGAAATACTACAACGCACGGGTTAGAGAAAAACGTTTTGGTGTAGGCGACTTGGTCCTCCGAAAAAATGAAGCAAGTCACGCTGAACCAAGAGGCAAACTTGGTCAGACATGGGAAGGCCCATACAGAGTCACAGAGGCCAACTCAAAAGGATACTACACCCTGGAAACTTTGGAAGGCAGAGCAATACCGCGAACATGGAACGTTCAGAACCTCAAACAGTTCCACTGCTAGGAAAACTACCGGCTGAACGCCACCATCAACGTTCATCCAAAAATTGTAATCGCCACATGAACAAAGTAATGAATGCAAATGTTGTTTTCACTTATATATGTTACAAATGAATAAAATGCTGAAGAAGGCTTAGCGACTCCTGGTCCTAGTCTTAAAAACCTTAAGGGTGAAATACCCCTTCGCGGACTAAGCGACTCCTGGTCCTAGTCTTAGCAAGGTTATCCAGGTGAAACACCCTGAAGAAGGCTTAGCGACTCCTGGTCCTAGTCTTAAAAACCTTATGGGTGAAATACCCCTTCGCGGACTAAGCGACTCCTGGTCCTAGTCTTAGCAAGGTTATCCAGGTGAAACACCCTGAAGAAGGCTTAGCGACTCCTGGTCCTAGTCTTAAAAACCTTAAGGGTGAAATACCCCTTCGTGGACTAAGCGACTCCTGGTCCTAGTCTTAGCAAGGTTATCCAGGTGAAACACCCTAAAGAAGGCTTAGCGACTCCTGGTCCTAGTCTTAAAAACCTTAAGGGTGAAATACCCCTTCGCGGACTAAGCGACTCCTGGTCCTAGTCTTAGGAAGGTTATCCAGGTGAAACACCCTGAAGAAAGCTTAGCGACTCCTGGTCCTAGTCTTAAAAACCTTAAGGGTGAAATACCCCTTCGCGGACTAAGCGACTCCTGGTCCTAGTCTTAAAAACCTCAAGGGTGAAATACCCCTTAGCGGACTCAGTGACCCCTGGTCCTAGTCTTAGCAAGGTTATCCAGGTGAAACACCCTAAGGAAGGCTTAGCAACTCCTGGTTTTAAGCCATACAGACCATAAAGGACGAATTACCTAAGGAGCAGGGCGACTCTCGACCCTAGCTTTAGCAAAACCATCTGGCTAAACCATTTTGAAAAAGACATGGTAATTCCCAGTCTTAAATCTTACAGACCCAAAAGATGAAGCACATCACAGCAAACTTAACAACCTCCAGTTCCAGTCTCATCAAGCACTACCCAAGCTAGCTATCTTAGAAAGAAACCTACCAGCATGCACCTCCGAATGCACCCAGAATACAGAACCACAGATAAGAACCAATCCACCAACAATCCCAATTCTGTCCAACAATAAAAAACTCAAACAACTGCGTGCAGAAGAAAAACACCCCACAATAGCCATCAATCAACATCAATTAAAAAGCAACCAAACACCAAGTCCTGGCTCGTGAGCCTTACAAAACAAAACAAAAACCTTGTCCAAATGGCCTCAGAAGGGCCTTACAAACATTGTTTCATCAACAAATAACACGTAAAGACAAGACATTAAATACCTGCTACGTATGAGAAGGGCCGGCAACATGGCTCGGGTCCAGCAAAGCCTTCAAGTCAGGCACACCGAGCTCCCCAAGTTTGAAGGCGGTAGCGTAATCAACATTCATAAAAGCATCCACCGCCTCGTCTACCTCCAAACCAACATCAAGGGGGGGCTCCTCCTCCTCTGCCGCAACCTCCTTACCCGCCTTCATATCCTTTATTGCACGAGAATAACCTTGAGCTTGTCCAGCCGCCATGCACACCTCCTTGAGACGATGTACGCCCATTCCAAAGTCCCGGCTTTCCATGACCAAGTCAACAACACCTACAACACCATTGGTCAGGAGCCAGGACAGGTCCGCCTCTGCCTCCTCAAGCGCCTGTGTCTTGGCCTGAGCAACCCGGTCACGCTCTGCAGCATCCCTCTCAGCACTCTCAAGTTGGATATTCAGACCCTCATTCTCAGATTTTACACCAGGACCGGAACTGAAATAATAGGTATCCGAATAAAGAATAAATCGAGTATCGGAACCGGACGGAATTCTCCTTATCCGGTTCTAACCGATTCCGGTTCGGTTTCGGTGCGGTTTTTTAGTTTAAACGTTCGTCCTTAGTTACGGAACCAAAATAATCGGTAACCGAATAAACAATAAATCGAGTACCGGACCGAACTTCCAATATCCGGTTATAACCGGTTCCGGTTCGGTTATTCGGTCAAAATGCTCACCTCTATTATATTTAAAAGATGTATGTCTTTAAAAAAATTATCTCAACGTAGTCTTTCACTCTCGGTCATTAACAGAATTAAAATACAAAAAACAATAAAATTGTCAATCACGTCCTTCAACGCTTACAATTTATTTATTTGAATTACTTAACTTCAATAAATGTGATGGTATGTTAATTTGTAATATATATAATACGTATAAAGCACTATATCGGTAAATGATGTCTATGCTTGTAAAATTCTTAATTAAAAATAGAATTAAATAACATCAAATCAAACATATTTTTATAACGATAACGTAACCAAGAGTACGGCCTACATTTTGCACCAAATCTATCAATTCTTGGCGAGATTTAAACACCTGAAAATTATATGATTATTAAAAACAAACAAGTTTTGTCGATAATAACGATACTAAAATAGTATAATAACGAACTTATACCATATCTGTTTCGAACGTCGATGTGTCGTCGACAAAATAATCAATTTCCTTCAAACATGTATCTTAATCCAATTCAGCTGTGCTCGCCGTATGGATGTCCGCCTAAACAAAACATATACAAAACCAAAATTTAATAAAAATAAAATCAAAAAATAAATAACAAGTAAAAATACCTCATAATATGTTTCATCCGTCCATTCTTTCCAATATCAATTTCCCATTCGGTCAAAGTCTCTATTTAAAGCAAATATCTTACGCTTTCTTTAAACTAGTGGTTTTCTCAATTTTGATGAAAAATGCATTCAATATGAAAATATGAAACTTTGATAGTCTATATATACACAAACATTATAGTTCCTAGACAAAAAATATTATTGGCACGCAAACCTAGATGGACAAACGTATATATATTATTGGTACGTCTTTCGAGAAATTCTTGTGCATTACGAGACGATATATATATATATATATATATATATATATATATATATATATATATATATATATATATATATATATATATATATATATATATATATATATATATATATATATATATATATATATATATATTATGGACAAATGGATAATCGTATATGCGTCCAACTGAGTTGACATAATAATATATGTTAGTTATTAACCAGTGGAGACAAGGAATTATTTTTGAGATAAGATTATGATTTACTGGCAAGAAACCCATCGAATCTTGAAGAGTATAAAAAGCCAACTGAGTTGACATAATATATATATATATATATATATATATATATATATATATATATATATATATATATATATATATATATATATATATATATATATATATATATAAATATAAAAAATGAATGATGAATGGATTAGTGGGGTCAAATCCGTCACAAATTCACAATCTCCTTCGACGCACGGAACCCATCTTGGTGCCAATAGGAGTACTCTTTTTTATTTTTATTTTGGCCGACTTTTTCCGGGATATTGCAGTTGATGTTAACTACCTATATTATTATTTACATTTCCACATTCTTCTAGTTCACTTGGTCTTTAAGCTATAAGGTAATTATTTTAGTTCTGGATCGTGTGCAGACAGAAACTTACGAGACAACCATTTTACAACATCGGTGATATATTGAAGGCAAAGTAAGAAAATGCTTGAGGTTTATGTTTACAAACTTTTGTTTGGTTTTAATGTTGAGTTATTAATTAACAAATTTATAAGTCATTCAAATTTTATTTTCTTCTTGAATTTATGTACATAACATACTTTCAAAAATTCAAGAATTCAAGAATGTCAGAAAGGTGTCCATGTCATCATTATGGACTCTTGATGAATTCAAGAATGCAATTTTTGAAGACATAACATCACTAACTAGTTAATTTTATATTGGTTAAAAAATGTTTTACTTTTTTACAACTTGTTTTTTATGATTACAAGAGAGAGAGAGAGGCCAAAAGGTGCGCAAATGTCTTGGAGATGACTTTATTTTATCTTTGACTAATTCCAAAGTTTGATTATGTCTTTATATTAATACAATAAAACTTGAATTTTTGTAACTTAATTAAATAAGCATGGTGTTCGACTGTTGGTTCGTAAATTACTTCATATTCAAGATGGGATCACTTCACCGCCAAGACATTTTATGACATGTTAGAAGATACCAATGAGCCTTTGTGGGATGGGTGTAAAAACTATTCTAAATTATCCGCTGCCACCATGTTGTTGAACTGGAAATCAGAATGCAATGTTCCTGACTCAACATATAATAAACTACTTCAGATAATCAAAGAAATGCTACCTGGAAACTTCTATGAGACTAAGAAAATGTTGAAGTTACTAGAGTTGCCAATAGAAAAGATTCATGCATGCAAAAACCATTGCATGTTGTTCTATAAAGAGTATTCTCATTTGGATAATTGTCGAGTATGTAATGAACACAAATATAAAATAGTACGAGCAAGGTTCCTAATTTAGTACTGACCTACATGCCGATTGGACCACGACTTCAAAGATTTTTCTATTCAATGAAGACAGCTAAACATATGACTTGGCATGCTGATCATCAAAGGGAACCGCGAAAGATGATACAACCTAGTGATAGTACATCTTGGAAACATTTCGACACAACATTTCCTAAATTTGCACTAGACACACGTAATGTTCGTATTAGGGTATGTACCGATGGGTTCAATCTAAATAATTCATATTCAACCTTGTATTCATGTTGGCCGGTGTTTATTACAATTTACAATCTACCTCCTTGGTTGGCTTTGAAAGATGATTACATAAAAATTCCTTTGCTCATTCCTAGTCGAAATAATCTCGGTTAGAGTCTGGATGTTTTTCTACAACATTTAGTAGAGGAGTTGAAACTTTTATTCAATAATGGCATTGAAACTTATGATGCTTATCGAAGGAACAATTTCCAAATGAGGGTCGTACTACTATGGACAATTAGTGACTTCCCTACATATGCAATGTCGTCAGGGTAGAGTAAGCATGGTAAGTTAGCTTGCCCATCTTGTGCAGATCAAGCGGGATTATTCCAACTTACATTTGGAAAAAAACCATGTTGTTTTGACTGTCATAGAAAACATCTGCCAAAAAGACACAGTTTCCGGAAGGATGGGGTTAATTTTCGGAAAAATAAAATAGAGTCACTTGTAACACCTATTCTAGAGCCATCTGGTTATCAAATTTGGCAGAAAGTCCGTCTTCTTCCCACTGTTTACAAAGGTACACTCTATCATCCAGATAATGAAAAGCCAAATGGTTTGGGGTTACACATAATTGGTTAAAGAGAAACATCTTTTGGGAGTTTCCCTATTGGCATAAGTTGTTGATCCGACACAACCTTGATGTGATGCATATTGAGAAAAACGGTTTTGAAAATCTTTTTCAGACAATTATGGGCACCCCTAAATCCAAAGACAATATGAAGACAATGGAAACTTTATAAACAAGATGGAGCTTACACTTTGAAAAGAAAAGAGGGCAACAATGAAGTACATAAAGTCTGTGAATGGTTAAAAAAAACTTAAATTTCCAGACGAATACGCTTCTAACATAGGGAATTGTGTAAATACTCAAGATGACAGTTTTTATGCTTTTAAAAGCCATGACTGCCATGTGTTTATGCAACGGCTACTTCCACTTGCTATAAGAGGCTTTGTTTCAAAGGAGGTATATGACGCTGTAACAGAGTTGTGCATGTTTTTTCGGGTGCTATGCTCGAAAACATTACATATAGATGACTTAAATGATATTAAAGACACTATTGTTCAAACAGTTTGTAAGTTGGAGAAAATATTTCCTCCTAGTTTCTTTGATTCCATGGAACACCTGATCATACATTTAGCTCATGAAGCCATTCTTGGTGGTCCAGTGCAATACAGATGGATGTATCTATATGAGAGGTTATCACATTTTTTGTAATATTATACATCTAACTTTTTTAAACAGATTTTCTATATTCAAAACACATTCTCGATTATTCCAAAATGTAGGAAGTTGGGATCGATAAAAAGAACAATTAGACACAAAGCAAGGATTGAGGGTTCAATCGTCGAATCGTATATTGTGAATGAGCTCGCTAACTACTATTATCTATACTTATAGTCGACAATTGAGACACGCCATAATCGAGAGCCACGAAATTTTGCACCTGAAGATCTAAACTTTTCAAGTATAGACTCCCGACTGAGTGTCTCTGTCTTTCCATAATGAATATTATTTGCAAAGGGTGGAACGCGAAGACTCATGGATGACGAAGAACTTCACAAGGTTCACACATATATTTTATTAAATTGTATGGAAATTCACCCTTATGTTTACATGTTCGATGAAGTAGCACGAGAAGAATATCCAAATGAGCCGAATGAGCCGCTTTAGAGTCTCAGAGATCGATACTTTGCTGACTGGTTCCAAAAACATGTAAGTTGATTCGGTTAAATTGTATAGATTACTAATAATTCAACATTAATCAATGTAATCAAATGTACATTCTTTAATGAAGCTAATGATGGAGTCAGATGAAAGTACTAGCCACCTGAAAGTTATAACAAGGAGACCATCAAGACATGTTAAATCTCACAAAGGGTACTTTGTAAATGGATATAACTTCCACACACAGAGGTATAATGATGGGCATATCACGAATAACTGTAGAGTATGCGTGAGAGGGACAGCCTTTAATGAGGAAGAGTCTGACTACTATGGCTTATTGGATGACGTACTAGAAGTTGATATCTTGGTAGCGGGCGTTGCATTGTTGTAGTATTCAAACGTACTTGGTTTGATAACATCCGCGGTGTAAAAGTTCTCAAAAATAAACTAGTTGATATCAAACCCAAGTCTCGACTTCAAATAAACGACCCTTTTGTCTTGGCATCACAAGTGGAACAAGTGTATTATACACCATACCCTGCTATGACAAGGTATACAAAAGATTGGTGGGCTGTTATCAAGACAAAACCACAAGGGTTTATGAAGTTTTTAAATCTATATCTAAAGTCTTCGAGGATGAAACGATGGAAGATGATCAATTCTTTCAGATTGATGAATGATTTAAGTATACAAACGAAGTAAATAATAATGAACGCATGCTCTTGGTCACAGATGGAACATTTTATGAGTATGATACTGATACAATTGAATAAAGGACTCAAGAAGAGGAGGAAGAATTTCAATAGTTCGAAGATACAGAAAATGATGAAGAACTTGATTTATCTGATCACTCATGTGATTCAGATGAAGAAGAACTTGATTCATAGGAAGATTTTTTTTGTCCACTTTTAAATTATTTGTGTTCCATCACAGGGTATGTCCACTTTAAATATTGATATCCAGGTTAATATATTTATTGACATTTCATTTTCTTCTAAATGCAGGGTACATAATATGGGTCGTACATATCCTCCATTGAGAGGTTCGAGCAAACAAGGGGGTAATGATAAAGAAGGCAAAAAAGTTAGTGGTTACAAAGGAGTTAGAGAAGGCAATAATTATGTAGGAGACATGGGAGGAAAAAGAGAAAATAGCTACAAAGAAGGAATGGGAGATAGTATTGATAGAGGAGGCATGAGAGGCGGTAGTGACAAAGGAGGTATATGAGGCAATAATGATAAAGGAGGCATGAGAGGTAGTAGTGACAAAGGATGTATAGGAAGCAATAAAGATAGCGGAGGCATGAGTGGGAGTTTTGACAAAGGAAGTATAGGAGGCAATAAAGATAGAGAATGCATGAGAGGCAATTGTGACAAAGGAGGTATACCACATGATTTGAATCTTGTGCGTGGTGGCAGATCAGGTAGGGAGTCACAGCCGAGTTCTACGGGTGGTGGCATTAAGTATCCCTCATTTCATGACCTGCATGGATTGGACACCATCCTTGACCAAGAAGACTCCGAGTCTGATGGGGATATTGGGAGGATATTGCTAGGCGTGACTCGAATGTCGTATCTACACCTCCTGTTCATCCCTCTCAGAGGTATGGATCAGGCGACTTGGGCGAGGGTATACCTTTTTTATTTATATTTATTTGATTATTGATGTTATAAATATACTTATTTGGTTAATTTAATATTGTAGGTTTTCTGATGAATCAGTGCATCGTCAGATCACGGGTATAATGAGACAGTTTTTGGATGGACCTTGGTTCACATGGAAACAGGTCCCGACAAATGTACGGAAGAACATGTTTGAGTGTTTTCGGGTAATGTATTAATAATTAATTATTATTAAGCTTTCTTTGTTTTAAGTTTGCAGATTTAACTTTACATTTTACGTGTTATAGGGGCTTTATCAGTGGTACGAGTCGGAGGAAGATAGAATCTTCGATGGCTTCAAAAACATCTTGAACTGTGATTATAGAGATATTCTTAGCAGTGCTAGAAACGCATCTGCATTAGCAGCTAACAACGCCAGACATGACTTCCAATCAAAGACTTATGACTTTTCGGTGATGCGAGATTTTTCGCTTCTTGGATCAATTTTAATGTATGGCAGGATTTGTGCACGGTAAAATGAACTAATACATTATAGTTTATTTTGTTATAATGATGGCTTTTTATATTATCATATGACCAACATGTATTTCTTTTTTACTGCACAGAAATGGGACACTGATGTATAGAGAAAGAAGTTTGAGAGCGGAAAGAGAAATCGTAACAGTAATGTTAATGGTTCCATCTCTATACATACAGGTGGATCAATCAGCACAGAACAACACCGCGCAAAGCTAGTAAGAAAATATTCTTTATAAATTTTAGTAATGTGTTTTTAGTTTAACATAAATTACATTAATTATATTGCTTTGTTTTGTAGACAAAGGAGAAAGGGAATGAGCCTTCACGAGGCGATTTTTTTTGGCCGACTCATCTAAAAAAATGTGCAAACTTAAGGTTGGCATCCAGAGAGTCGATTGGGAGCCAACCTGAACACTGGGTTAATAAGAGGTCTTGGACCGTATTTGTAAGTTATCTTTATCTTTTTTAGATATCATATTGATGTATTTAATTGTTTTGGAACTGTTTACAGTAATAATGATTATGTTGTTTTTGGTAAATTGTAGGACACATATGAGAAGGCAATGAGTGAGAAGTATGGCCCCGACCCCACTCAACATCCATCGGGTGATGTTGAAATATAGGAGCATAGTAGTAGCGGAGAAAGAAGGGCCAAGTTTATGGGGTATGATGATCATATCCAAGCTATGTTGTATCAGGGACACTTTACGAGTGTGGCTCGTCCTCCCATGATTATGCCTTATCTCAAAAGAAGGTATATTGATTACTTATTATAATTTTATGGATAAAAAAGAAAGTATGTTGTTATTATGGATGAAATATGTAGGTACATCGCCTATATAGTATGTTCTTATTGTGGATAAAAATAGTATAGTATGTTGTTATTATGGATAAAAAAGAAACTATGTTGCTATTGTGTGCAATATATATAGTATGTTCTTATTGTGGATAAAGAAGTATATAAGTACATTGTCTTTATTTTATTGGTAAAAATGGTAAGAACATTGTTATTTCTGTCTCTAATTTATACTAATTATATGTGTTTGTTGGAACAATTTTTTAGGTAAATGAATTGGAGAGTATGCTAGAAAGGGAAGTGAAGGAACGAGAGGAGATGCAAGCATGAAAGACATGAGAAAGAACGGGAGGAGATACAAGCCCTTATTGAAAGAGAGGTGAAGCTACGTGAGGAGATGGAAGTCCGTCTTCATGGAAAAATGCTTGAAATTTTGAAGCAATTCACCCAAAATAGTAAACCACCCGGTTCATCCTAAAAGTTGTGTTTATGGAATTTGAAATTATTTAGTATTATGTTTTTATAGTGGATTATGTATTTGAAATTTGTGGGCTGTGTATTTGAAATTTATGGATTTATTGGTTTTAAAATTTGGATTTGATGAATATTGTTTTAGATTATGTGTTTTTCGATATAGAAAAAATTCTCAAGTCTATGAATTTTTAATCATTTTTGAAATGCTATTTACGGACGGTCCAAGGACAGAAACAAAATTCTGCAAAATATATTTTCGTTGGTAATGCGTTACAAATAAATCCGTCGGTAATGCGTGACAAATAAAATTCGTCGGTAATTCGTTCCGTTACAGATATAATCCGTCGGTAATTCGTTACTAATGCCACTACCCTTTTGGCCGTCGGTGATGCGTTACTAATGTAATCCGTCAGTAATCCGTTGCTAATTACCGACGGCAAAAAGCTGTCGGTAATTTTGTCGTACTCGTCGGAAATCCGTCGCTAAAAATCAGCAACGTAAATTCAACAACAGAATTTTTCCGTCGCAAACCGTCGTTGATTAGCGTCAGATAGCGACGGTTTGGCCGGTCGGAAATACCCTATTTTGTAGTAGTGTAAGAAAAGCTATAAATGTCATTTCTAATCTAATACGGACTAAATCTCAAATAAAATAAAACCTAAAGACTCCGAGTTAAAAAAGAATTAATGATCATGTAGGCAGGTTACCACCCAACACAAAAACCATTCATGGAATTTACTGTTCAATTTATTATAGAAAAAGGTTTTCGATTTAAAACCCTCGAAAAACTTAGGAGTTAAGGAAAACTCAACGTCAGATTAAAGTTGAGGTCTTGACGAGGAATTCGTCCTCAGAGATACTATATATATGTCCATAATGAGTTCTAACTTAACTTGTATGCAAATTGTATTACCGAACAATAAGATTCGCCATTTGTAAAAAAGAGACAAACACACACACACTGACACACACACACCCGCACATAGAGATGAACGAAGCATCCAGTATCACGGCGTTGCCGGAAGTCTGTCTGTCGGAGATTCTATCACTAACTTCACCTAGAGATGTGTGCAGAGCTGCCTGCATCTCCAAAGGATTTAATTCAACGGCAGATTCTGACGCCGTTTGGGAGCGATTTCTACCATCGGATTACCGTGAAGTCATTGCGGAAGCGGTTTCCCCGCTGCTTTTTGACTCTAAAAAGCAACTCTACCTTTACTTATCGGACTCACATATCCTCCTCAATCATCCTTACGATACGGTATTTTTTCCTTTTTAATTGCTAAATATGAGTGGTAGTCCTAGAAACTAGATATTTTTTATACCATGGATATATCACTGTTCAAATTCAATGAATTGCTACGTTAGAAACTACGGTTTTCTATATAATTGCTAAACAACATCTGCCAAGATTTGATCTCATAATCCCATAAACAGAGCTTCCAGCTAGATAAGGAGAGTGGGAAAAAGTGCTATATGCTGGGGGGAGACCAGCTTCACGTTCCACATGACCCTCGATTCTGGGAATGGGGAAATGTACCTGGATCAAGGTCTCTCTCTTTCTCTCTTTAGTATCACGTTGTATGTAACTCTGAACAGTTCATAGCATTACTTGTTATAATGCATTTGGCATTCATAACGTTGCCATTTGTGCAGGTTCTCAAAGGCGTCCATACTTAAACACGAGACGTCGCTTAAGATACGCGGCAAAATAGCAGGTGCTTTGCTGTCACAAAAGACTATATATGTCGCGTATCTTGTCTTTCGAACTACTAGGGATTCCAAGGGATTTGATAACCCAGCAAAAACAAGTGTAAGTTTTGGTGGGATAGAAATGGAGACTGAATATGTCTATCTTCAACGACCAGACGTTACTTCTGATAGCGTACAGTATTTGCTTCGGCATAAACAGTACCTTACATTTCCACGTAAGAGAAATGATGGGTGGATGGAGATCAAATTGGGAGAATTTGAGTGCAATGAAGGAGATGAGGGGGATGTTGAGATGGCGTTTGAACAAGATAATGGACTAATCTTGTACACTGGTCTTATCGTGGAGGGCATCGAGCTTCGGCCTAAGCTAAATAAGGTCTTCTTAAACGAAGTAAAACAAACACTTCTCTTTTGTGTCATCAATTACTTTTTGCGTCAAAAGTAATATGCATTCTCAAAAGTAGTTTCCGCTCTTCACTTATAACTTAAGCAAAATTATGTATTTGGTTCTTTTGTATGCCAAAAGTTACGGACTATTATTTTTGTCTGAACTATACATGATTATTTTATTTTTATTTTTTTTGTTGCACTCATGGTCATTGAGTTGGATGGCATAAAAAATTCGGTGTTGAATGGGAGTGAATGTACTTTGTTATATATACTTTTTGATGTATTTTACCATTTAATTCCAGAACATTTGACTCTCACCATCAAGTGAAGCCAACACACCACCCACGTACCCCCACGTCTTCCCGTTCCCCCTCATGCCTTCTCCTTTCATGCTCGTTTTCTTTACACTGATGATTCCATTCTACCAAAAGAAAAAAAGACTACAAGTTATCTTTTCTTATAGATGGATTATTATTAGTTATGTGGTTAAAAATTAAGAGAATCATAATATCGATTTTCAGTTGAACGGATACATCATTGTTATGCTAGGAAGATGTTATCGATTTTCTCCATCTCGATCTTTATTTCTTGATCGGGAGCAAGATCTAAACTGTTTAGTTTAGATAATTGTATCCATATTTAGATGAAGGGATAGCATTCTTTTGCGATTAGGAAGAAAAAGTAAAAGATAAGGGATGGTGGTGATGATCTGGTGTGGAAAGCCTGAAAGGGATCTAGACAAATATGAAAGTGATATGTAATGTTGGAAGGGGATATCTGATACGACTCACATTATGATATTTAGGCAAAACGAGAAAGCATATAACATATATACATCTCTAGGTTTACGCGTATTTTGCAACAACTATTATATTAGGCTATTAGGTGTACCTATCACACCATCACATGTGATGGGTGACACCTCACCTCCACCTCATGACCACACAACAACACATTTAGTTCGGTATGTATATCACACCATATTATCTTTTCTAATTAAAAATAATTCAATACTAATAAAAATGCTAGTTTGTTATTGGCTTTATAATAGATGAATGGTAAGGTTCTTCTAAAATCAATTGATAACAATTTCTTATTGGCTGTGCTTATCCTTGATGATGATCTCATTTCATCACATCATACCCAGAACGGTGTTCACCATTGTGATTGGTGTCATGTTGGCAATCACGAGGTTTTCATGACAAGTATACCCCATGATCTTATATAATAAGAAAATATTTACAAATCTATAAATTTTGGATATCTTTAAATATGAAATTAGTTATAAATTGCTTATCATAATACATATTGTGTATTAATAATAAAATTTTTATGACAAGACTTGAACAAAAGATCATAATCATAATTTTAAAGTCTATTAAATCTTTAGTTTGAATTTTTTTAATCTTTTCAAACAAATGAACGATTATTATATTATTTTGTTCGATTTTTAGTTAAAAACTTTATTATTGATACAAATTATCGAGTGCGATGAACGATTTATAATTTTTTTACATTCATTGAAGAATTTTTACTTTCAACATATTGATTTGAAGCTTAATTTTTTAGTTAATGATATAAAATGCTTAATTTTTTTAATTAATATATGGTTTTAAATACAAAACATAAGTTAAACTTTTTAATTAGCAATATAATACATTGAATTTGTTAATTGAAATATAGTATTAAATGCAAAACCAAAATAAAAATCTATATCTATATTTATATTTATTTATATAACTCTTATAATTGAGGCCATCCATGAATGTGGATCAAGATAACTCAAATACTTGCACCATATTGATTTGAAACCTCCAAGACTTTTCAACTTATACTATTTAATGTCTTTGATGTTTTGGCTATGTAAGAACATCATTTTCCATGCTTGGTTACTCTTAAGAACATCATTTCTCATGCTTGGTTTCTCTTGATTCTTTTTCCTCTTTCCAATTTATTTTTGTAGAATGTGTGAAAGTTTAGTACAAGGTTGTAGTCATCTTATTTGTAAAACGAAAGTTCAATGATGATCTTCTTACGAAAAGTTCAATGATGATCTTCTTTGGGTATATCAAAGATTTGAATATTTCAACTTTTACAATGGTTTTAAACATGGTGATGCGCTTCTACGAATGTCCCACGGCCACTTTTGAGGAATCTGCGTTGATGAAAGAAAGCAAGTTAGTATGCTTAGAGAATTTGAGTATTTTAAACATGAATAAGAATCTTATTTTCCATGGTTAGTTAGTATCATGTGTTTTTCTTATGTTTCTAAATCTATATCTATATAACTTTTATGTAGAGTGTATCACAATGTTGGAGTTTATAGTCATATATGATGTGTAAAGGAAAAGTTATCATGACATACGTAATGGGATATGATATTCAATTCTATCAAACATTTAAAGGACACAATTATACGTTTGGTGTAACTACGGTGATGTTTTGTATTAAAAGTTAATTGATATTGTGTTTTTATAAATACACGATAAACTAAGAAATTTTCTTAGTATTGTTTTTTATCAATACATAATAGAACACTCTAAATTTTTGACCCACTAAATGAATTAACCGTACATTGTTGAAATGATTTTAGGCAAGATTTGCGATTGAAATTTAAGTATTTCACATGTTATTGTAGAATAATCAATGATTTGAAAATTTGTGGTATTTATTCCACTTTTCAAGTTACTTTTTAGTTTAAAGTCAATAATTGGTTTCGAATTTTTTTTCTGATTTTATCGTCATATACTAAATACTAAAAGGATTATGTAATTTTCTACTAAAACCATCCAAATATATATATCTTTATCTCTATTAATCTTAGAATAGAGGCCATCCAAATGAATATGGTTCAAGATAGGCCAATATCTTGAATTATATTCATTTGAAACTTACAAGGTTTTACAACTTTCAAGTAATTAAACACATATAACTCAAGAGTCTTATAATCTATGATACTTATTGATACTTAACACACCTAATTAATATAAGTGTTACATATCATTCACATATAAATTTGATTCTAGCTTGGAGAATAAGATGGAAGAAAAGATGTTTTGAGAACACACACATACCTTGAAGTTGCATATACTTATATGTATTACGAAGGAGAAACACGAAGAACCTATAACAAATTAAAATTCGGAAGAAAAAAAGAAAAACTGCATGGTGGAGAGCACATATTTGAAGGTATATATGTTTATATTATATTAGGAAGGAGAAATGTGAAGATGTCAAAGCAAGACAAGAAACAAAGTGCGTAATGGTTCTACCGCAACATAACGATACAAAGATATATATTAGATTGATTATTCATTGTAATTGGTAATTTTCAATGATTCAAGAGTCTATAGTTGATTTGCATGTATTATATATATATATATATATATATATATATATATATATATATATATATATATATATATATATATATATATATATATATATATATATATATATATATATATATATATATATATATATATAATACATGCAAATCAAATTCACCCAATAAATGGTTTTATATTGTTTGAATAAGTGGACTTATGTTATTTGATAAAGTATTTAATGGTCATTTGGTTTGTAGAATCTGTTTTAATATTAGTATTATTTGACAAAGAGAATTATATAAAAGTTGTGACATTATTGTTATGTAAGAAATTAAACATTCAAAGTGTTAAAAAATTACATAAATACAAGAAATAAACTTTAGTAGTAAAGCATCATAAAAACTTTTAGTTACTAAGATTTAACAAAAATACCAAACATAATGTATGTATTATAGTTCATGTCAATGTGTTGTCCTATTTTTTAATATTGGATTGTCGATATACACTTGACTTATATTATTTTGATCGACTTTTATTTAAAAACTTTATTATTGATACAAAATATCGGTTGCGATGAACGATTTATAATTCTTTCTTATATTTATCGAAGCATTTTTACTTTCAACATATTGATATGAAACTCCTAACTATTCAACTTCCAACATTAACTAATTTACCTAGATATAAAATATTATCATCTTAATGATAGAAATTTTGAATTATTAACATAATATACTTAATTTGTTAATTAATGTATGGTGTTATTACTACGTGTTTTGTTTTAAATTTTGAGATAATTTATGTAAATGTATTTTCATGTATTTTTAATGTTGGACCATCCATGATAATTGCCTACAAAGAGGTGATTAAGTTTTTTTGTTCGATGTTTTGATGAAAAATTACTATTGATATATATGTCACATGATTGATTTATTTTTAGTTTTGCATGTTTTGATTAAATCTAAAGTGTTTATGTTTATATTTGATCGGTCAATATATTTTTAGTATATTAATTTACTCCTGCGCAACGCGCGGGAATACGCCTAGTATAAACTAAACTTAGACAATGATTAACAACTTATTTTTCAATATAGTAAAAGGTTTAAATGTGATAAATATAAAACCGAAATACAAATATAAACTTAACTTACAAAAACCAAAATTTATATTTTTTAATAGATGAAAACTTTCAAATTGAGTTTTATATTAATTAAAAATCTATATTTATATATTAATATGCGGATATATTTTCTTTATAAATATTATAATAGAAATCATCAAAATCAATATGTTTTACCATATAATATCTACATTGAACCATATGTATTTGAAACTTTTAAATCTTAACTTTCTACTATTACTCACACCATTAATTTATTTTAAAACTAAATCTCTTCATCTTCAAGCTAATTAACCACTACAACTCAAAAGTTTTTAAACTTATGATACTTAATTGCTACTTATGACACATTGTTATATATATATATATATATATATATATATATATATATATATATATATATATATATATATATATATATATATATATATATATATATATATATATATATATATATATATATATATATATATATATATATATATATATATAGTTCACATAGGTAGCTTAAGTTGCTAGAGTTTGGAAAATAAGATGGGGGTAAAGATGACTTCACAACACACAATATTTACTTTATAAACGCCTATTTATTTATAATTAACTAGAAAGAAGAAAGATAAATAAGCTAAAATAAATTCTTAATAAAAACTGATATAAAATTGTGAGGTTATTATCAAGTCAGTTGTTAACAATTTAAAATTTTAGACTTTTCACATAAACACAAAAAATTGAAACTTTGGGATAAATAGTCTTAAAAATGTAGATAATAATATTAGCAAAAGTGAAACTTGATTATTATTTAATAATCTATTGACTCCAAAAAGATGATTATGTTTTTTTACTCAATGTTTGGATGAAAAGTTATTATTGATATATATGTCATATGATTGATTTATTTTTAGTTTTACATATTTTGGTTAGACCTAAAGTGTTTATGTTTATATTTGATCGTTTAATATATTTTTACTATATTAGTTTACATATGCGCAACGCGCGGAAATACGCCTACTATCTTATAAACGAGGCATTTTTACTTCGACCACAATCATTTGAAACTTACAGAACTTTTCATTTTCTCTCTTAATTACACACTAACCTCATTTATAATTCTAACTTTAATATTAATTCTATGATTTTAAATAAAATATACTTAATTTATTAGTTTAGGTTGGTTGTAAGTACTATCTTTTTAATTTTATCGGTTATTAGACATATTTGTAATAATGTTAGACTAGAGGGTATCTATGTGTAATTAGTCTATCTATATATAGAGGACTCTGTACATCATTATTAAATACAACATAATACAATTCTATTTTGGTATCAGAGCCTACGCTCTAATCCTAGCCGTCGGCCACATTGCCGCCTAACCCTAATCGCCGCCTAACCCTAGCCGCCGCGAAACCCTAGCCGTCACATAACCCTAGCCGCCACCTAACACAGCCGCTGCCTCCCTTTTTTCCTCCACAGATCAGTCATCTATGATTCTCCTTGCTAGCTTTACCACTGCTGAGAAGCAATCTCACAACACCCAAAAATTCGCCTTTACCCTTACCCCAACCAACTATAGATACTGGAAAGCTATGCTTCAATCCTTCCTCTAAACACATAACCATTATGGCTATGTAGATGGTACGATCCCGTGTCCCACAAAACACCTCCATGCTGTTGCAGCCACCGCTGCTGATCCCAAACCCGAACCCAGAGACAACCAAAACTATTTTGTCTGGGTCGCTAATGATGCCCATGTTTGTATGATGATCATCTCCACCATCTCTGAATCGTCATTCCGACATGTACAAGGTACTACCTCTCAAGAACTATAGCTTGCTCTTCAACATGCATATTTGAATCATGCTTTAGAATACACTCTCAAAACACAATTGTTGAGAATCGAGATGAAATGAGATGAAACTGTTGATGTCTATTTGAATCGTGCTCAAGAATACTCCGATGCCCTAGCAGCCATCAGCTCTCCTGTCTTCGACAAAAACCTAGCCATGCTTGCTGTGTCCGGTCTACAAGAAGAATACAACATTCTCAAATCCACCATAACTGTCAGACAGTTCTCTACTGCGTTTACCAAACTTCATGCTCTTCTCAGGGATCATGACTTCATGATGGGGAAAACACGGAACCCTACCACACCAGCCGTTCAAGCATTTCATACAACTACGAATGAAGCCTCTACACCTCAGCCTTGGCGGCTCAACTAGACTCCCTCACCACCGCCCTCAACTCTCTCGGCTTCAATATTGTTCTAAACTCATCCACTGCCTCTCAATCAACATGTCCTTAGGCTTACTTCGGCTTTAGGAACAGTAATCGTGGCTCGTACAACCGCAGAGGACGTGCATCATCTCGTGGGAAGAACAATCATGGATACGGTGACCGACAATTCAGTTGGGCTTCGAATCAAAACACAGTCTACGGCACTTGTAACCGGTGTGGTATAGGTCATCTTCCATCACAATGTCCAAACAGAGATCCAGCCACCATCGGCACACGCCCAAGTGCCAACTTTGCTGAGAGTCATGCCTCCACAAGCTCCAACTCATGGTTTCCCGACACTGGTGCTAATGCCCACGTCACACCTGATCTTGCCGGTATGGACGACTCTCACCCATATCACGGGGGTGACAATCTACACGTTGGTGACGGTAAGGGCCTCCCAATCTTGAACATTGGTTCCTCTCACATTTTCTCACCAAACAAAACTTTTCAACTCTCAAACATATTACACGTTCCACACATCAGAAAAAAACTTCTTTCTGTAAAAAATTATGCTTAGATAACAACGTTTTCTTTGAATTTCTGTTAGGAATTATTTTAATGGTTTAATCTTTGCATTTAATATGGATTAAAATAGAAAATATATTTAATTTAAGGGCTGTTTGGGTTTTTCGGTTGGGGACCGAAAAACCATGTTGTTCGGTGTGTTGGACCGAAAAACCCCATGGTTTTTCGGTGGGCTTGGTTGTCTTTTGGGCTTAGGGTCTAGGTTAGATGGCATAGAGTATTTAAGGCATTTATTGCCTCATTTGTAAGGGTTGATTGCTTTGGAAGGTGTGCTAAGCTAGAGAGAGAAAAGTTCATTGTTGAAGCAAGCAATCAAGATCTTATGTACTACACTATTGAATATAGTGTGCATTGAAGATTAATCTCCTTGTGTTCTTATGATTTGATTGATACCAAATAGATCTAGGATTATTGTGGACCTATAATTGGTATCAGAGCTTGATTTTGGTATCAAAATTTTGTTTGTTCTTGGATATTTTTGAAGATATTGGGGGTTTTGATCCGTTTTTGGACTGTTTTATCGTGTTTTTGGTGTTTTTGTGCTTGATGTTCTTCGTGTTCTTGGCAATGTTCAAGCAAAATCATCCAAAAAGAAAGTTTTTGATCCAAAAATGACGTTACTGTAGCTGTTTTTACGAGATTCAGATCTGAGAAGGTTAATCGGTCACGCTCAAGGGTTGTTCAGCGGCGGCGCATTTTTGTCTAGGGTTTTTGGAGATTGTTCGGTCTTCGTTGGGTTGTTCGTTCCAGTTAACTATTGTTCCGTCAGCCCATCAAGAGTTGTTCGGTGCTTTAGGGTTTCATAATTACTCGCTTGATTGATCGGTCTTATTACTCGCTTTGTTGCTCGGTTGTTTCATTTTTTTCGGTGGTTGCTCGGTTCTTTAGTTGTTCGGTATTATTTTTCGGTTGAGGTTTTTCGGTCCAGGTTATTCGGTGCTACAGTAAAAAAATTCGAACTGGGTCAAATTTTTGTTTCTCGGCAGAAATTTTTTGGGGTTTTCAACCATTTTTTCTGGCGTTTCGGTCTCGTTTTCGGTTCAAGTACTGTTGACTTAGTGCTTTTCAGTTTGACTTGTTAGTTGAACTTTTGGCGTTTTTCAGTTCATTTTCAATGGATTTGACTACTACCAATTTGCATTCCGATCTCGATACCGTGATGGGTACTGTTACCCGCATTCCCAGACTGTTAAATGCTGAAGGCTTTGATGAATGGAAATTTAGATTTGAGAAATATGTAAAAATAAAGGACAACAAAATATAGAGAAGCATTGTGAGAGGTCCGGTTATAATAACAAATACACTTGAGGATGGTATGGTGATTATAAAGTCTCAGGAAGAATACTCGGATGAAGATTTCGATTTAATTGAAGTTGATGATCGTGCCCTCGCTACTCTCACATTGGCTCTGTCTCCTGATATCGCTCAAGGATTCAGGGAATACAAATCTGCCAAAGATTTATTGGAAGCACTGATTAAGGTTTATGAAGGCAACGAGGACATGAGACAAAGCAAACAGGATCTGCTTAGAAAAAGATTTAATTTGTTTAATCATGTTCTTGGGGAGACACTTGAAGTTCAGTTGCAACGCTTTATCACTCTCAACACTGAGTTGAGTACCGCTGGAATAGTGCTGTCGAAATCTGAAATCAACAAGAAGCTGCTGAACTCCCTTCCAAGAAATTGGGCCATGTATGTGGCTGTGATCAAGAAGATGAAGGATCTGAATAGTTTGTCTCTCTATGAAATTTTGGCTGTCATCAAAGCATGTGATATGGATGACAAACAACGAGAGATAAATTACGTCAATTCTTATCAATCTACCAACCTAGGTGCTTCTATAAACAGTGCTTTTTCTGCTTTGCCTGCTCAAGCTCCAGTTTATCAAGTTTCTTCTTCTTCGAGCATACCGATGGTATCTCCTGTTTCATCAACTCATGGCCCTGCTGCTAAATCGACTATTTCAGCTCCAGCTCCAGCTCCAGCTCCAACTCTTCCTAAATGAGCTAATGAAAACCTTGGCATGATGGATGGTCTCTTAAATTGTTACAATGCTCTCGTGGCTGGTGAGCTGGTTCAGCCAATGATGGTAGGAGATCTTGATCAAGTTCACCCCGATGATGTGGAAGAAATGGATATTTCCTGGCATATTGCTATGGCGGTATTCAGGGCAAAGAAGTTCACTCAAAGGACAGGGAGAAACAATTGGGTAGCCGGTAATGGAGATAACAAAGTGGGTTTCAACAAGGCCAAACTCCGGTGCTTTAATTGACATGAGCCTGGGCATTTTGCTCGTGAATATACTAAGCCTAGAGTAGAGAATACTGAGAGAAATCTGGTTCTTGTCGGAAACAATCATGAAGCTACTCCTCAGAACAATGAAATAGCTATGGTGGCTCAACAGTTCTCTTGGGAGGACCAGATGCAGGCTCTGAATTTGACTGAAGGTGGTAGTGCTCACTTGGCCCAAGCTGAAGGTGACATGGATGTTGATGCTGCAGAAGAACAAATGATGGATCTACAATTCGCATTCATGGTCTCCTCCACCCCCGCTGACACTGAGGTTAGTGAAGTTTCTTGCTCTTCTCAATCTTGTATTGATATAATTGCAAAGTATCGTGAACATAATGATCGTCTTATTAAAGAAGTGTTTAACCTTACAAATGATGTTTATAATGCTAAAAAGAAACTGAAACCTCTACAAGAAAAACTTGATGCTAAAACATCTGATTTTAAGAAAGTTCAAGAGGAATGGAGTATTGTAAGCACTTGATATCGTTGTGCAAAAGAATAAATTGCTAAATTAACTGCTGAACTTGACGCATTGAAAGCAAAATTCAATGATGCTGAATTTAATTTCAAAAAATTCGATGTGTCAAGTGAAGTAGTTGAGTCTATAATTAAACATCAAACTAAATGGGCCAGTAAACATGGTGAAGGTTTTGGTTATAGATCTGTTCCACATCCATATAATCATAATTATGTATCATCTGTCGAAACTGAAGAGTCTGAGGAATGTTATCTCGAATTTCATCAAAAAGGATCAATCTGGCACTGCTGAGAGTAATAAATCGAACTCTACTGATGTTTCTACCTCATGTGCAGATAAATTGAAAGAGAAAGATGAGAAGAAGGAAGACAAGAGTACTTTTGATTTTGTTAAAACTTGTTCTAAGACTAATGATTCTGATTCGTCTATTCTGAATTTGTCTGTTAAAACTGCTAAAATTGTTAGACCTTTCAAAAATCGTAATGATGTTAATTTTCAAAATTCTAGGTTTAAAATTTTTGATAAATGTTCTGTTGCATGCTTGTGTGTGTGTGGAAATACATTGAATATATTTGCACCTGGAAAAACATCCACTGCACCTGTTAAAAAACAAACTTGTTTTAACTGTGGAGTCGCTGGTCACATTGCCACAAATTGTCCCCGATATTTGTATGCGCGTCAACATGAACAGTTTTGGCAGAACGTGCAAAAGGGGAGATCTTATAAAAGAAAAGCCTCGAGGTCACATTCTCGGACTAAGAATTGGAATGATGTGAAAGCCAAGAATCAAATTGTTCAAAACAGAAAGACAGTTTCAAGAAATGACTATGCCTTACTAAACTTTGTAAGATCAAAGTCATCTCAAGAATCAACTTCAAATAGCAGTTGTGATTCCAAATATGATGCTAATATTCCCATCTGGTCCAAGGATAAGAGATTTAAATCAAATTATAGATGGGTTCCTAAAGGCAGCATTCCAAAATCTACTGTGAATTCCCCATTATTTGACAGTCGTGATGTGAGTTTAGAATCTGTAAAATGTATCGATAGTTTAGATCAACCCAGTTTCCGAATGGACTGGGTTCCTAAATCTAATTAATCCCGTAACTTGTGCAGGAACAGTTGTGGAGGAATATCAGCAGACCCTGGTATGTTGATAGCGGTTGTTCCAGGCACATGATAGGCGACATGTCCCAATTACATGACGTTGAAAATTTTAATGGTGGATATGTTTGCTTTGCGGGTGGTGAAAAGGGAAAGATCACACAGAAAGGGATTGTTTCAAATGGTGTGTTGAAATTTAAGAATGTAAACTTTGTACCTGAGCTCAAGCACAGTCTGCTGAGTGTTTCTCAAATCTATGACAAAGGTTTTTCAACCCACTTCACGAAGAAGGAATGTCTCATATTGAAACCTGGTGTTGTCATTCCCGAGGAGTGGATTCTTGTCCGATCAGAACGTCAAAGCAATGCCTATATCATCGACATGAATCACAACACTCCGGAAAATGTCACTTGCTTATTCTCTAAAGCTTCTGAACAGAGTGCCATGCTATGGCATCGACGTCTTGGTCACTCCTATCAAAGACTTCATCACATTCGAAAAGTGTGTTGCATGTGCTCAAGGCAAACATCATCGAAAGCCACATCAGCCCAAATTAGTCAACTCCATTGACTCGCTCCTTCAACTGATTCACATGGATCTCTTCGGCCCAGTCAACGTTCTCAGTATTAATAAAAGCTCTTATTGTTTAGTATAACTGATGATTACTCACGTTTCACTTGGGTTTTCTTTTTGAAGAAAAAGAGTGAAACTATTGAGCTGGTCAAGAGATTCGTCACCTTAATCGAGAATCAAACGAATCAGAAAGTGAAGGCAATTCGATGCAACAATGGGACTGAATTCAAGAACGTGATACTGGATAAATTTTGTGCAAATAAAGGAGTGCAGCGTCAGTACAGTGCTGCTCGTACACCTCAACAGAATGGTGTTGCTGAGCGTCGAAACAGAACTTTAATTGAAGCTGCACGCACCATGCTCTGCGATTCTAGATTACCTGTGTTCTTTTGGGCTGAAGCAATCAACACGGCTTATTATGTTCAGAACCGGGTCATCATTAACAAGTGCCAAATGAAGACTCCGTACGAGATCCTCTATGGTCATAAACCATCTGTTGCACATTTCTGTTCTTTTGGTTGTCCTTGCACCCTTCTTCATCTTGAAGCAACACCAAAGTTTAACTCTAAAGCAGATGATTGTTACTTTGTTGGATATGCAGGTAAAACTGCCTATCGGGTGTATAACAAGGTTACCAAACAGATCGTGGAATCGTTTAATGTATGGTGGCTAGAGGAGAATCAAATGGATGCTCGAGTTGGCCCTGACTGGATATTCAATTATGCCGAATTGTTTAAGTCTTTTAATGTGTTTTCTGATGTTGTCTCATGCACACAGCAAGGTCCAAGTAGAGTCAACAGAGATGAAGATGAGGAAATCATTGTTGATCCCATCATACCGCCCTTGATCTTTGAAGATCCTATTCTTAACGATGGCGCATCTCCTGTTTCCACTTCAGTTTCAACTGAAGCTCCTGCTGACTCATCTCAGATTGTAGGCGAACCACCAGTTGCTGAAGCATCTGCCACTCCTGAAGGCATTATCAATTCTGAACCTGCTGATCTTTTCAACTCCACACTCATAGACTCCCTCTTTCCAGAGAGAATTCCTGATGAGTATGTAGCTAGTACCTCCCACGATTTCAGAGACTCCGACAAAGGTACTTCGGCTCAATTTGTGAGATAGAGCATGAGTAGAGGCACTCGTTGACATGACCGCTCTGGCTTCTGATTTCAGAGATTCATGGTTTCAATTTGTAGAGATGACACTTAATGAACCAAGTTGGGTGGACGCAATGCATGAAGAGGTCAACCAGTTCGAGAAGCTGAATGTTTGGCAGTTGGTGGAATTACCAGAGGGCAAGAAGTCTCTTGACACTAGATGGGTTTTTCGCAACAAGCAATATGATTCAGGAGTTATTGTGCGAAACAAGGCACGCCTGGTTGTACACGGTTTTCGTCAGATTAAAGGTGTTGATTATACCGAAGTGTATGCCCCGGTTGCACAATTAGAAGCGATTCGAATTTTCCTCGTATATGCCTCCTACATGCTCTTTAATGTATACCAAATGGACGTTAAGACTGCTTTCTTGTACGGTGAGGTGAAAGAAGAGATTTATGTTGATCAACCTCCCGGTTTCGTCAACTCCAAGTTTCCGAATCACGTCTACAAGCTGGATAAGGCTCTCTATTGTCTTCATCAAGCTCCCCGTGCCTGGTATGCAACATTGACGGATCATCTGTTGCAGCATGGTTACACTCGAGGCACTATTGACCAGACGCTGTTTATCAAGCGCCAGAACTCTGACCAGATTGTTGTCCAAATCTATGTGGATGATATTATCTTTGGTTCAACGAGTGAGGCATTGTGCAAAGATTTAGATCAGGTGATGAAGAAGCGATTCGATATGAGTTCGCTGGGTGAAATGACGGCGTTCCTTGGGTTGCAAGTGAAGCAAAGTTCAACGGGTATTCTGCTTCATCAAGGAAAGTATGTGGAGGATATTCTTGCGAAGTTCAACCTTAAGGATGCTAAAGTTGCTAACACTCCAATAGCTGAGCCACCTCTACTAACTTCAGACCCAGATGGGCAATCTGTTGATCAAACATATTACCGTTCTATGATTGGATCTCTGATGTATCTGACGGCCAGCAGACCGGATATCGTTTTTGCAGTCTGCCAGTGTGCTCGACATCAGTCTAATCCTAAACTCTCTCATTTAACTGCTGTCAAACGGATCTTTAGATACCTCAAAGGGAGACCTAAGTTAGGTATCTGGTATCCAAAGAACCGTGAATTTGATCTTTATGCTTTTTCAGATAGCAATTATGGGGGATGCGACATTGATAGAAAGTCCACTAGTGCTGGATGTCAATTCTTAGGAGACCGACTGATTTCCTGGCAATGTAAGAAGCAGCAGACTGTGTCAACCTCTACAGCTGAAGCTGAGTATGTTGCTGCCTCAGCCTGTTGTCCTTAAGTCATTTGGATGCAGCATCAACTTATTGACTATGGTATGAATTTTGTTGATACTCTCATATTTTGTGATAACGATGCAGCTATCCAAATTGACAAAAACCCTGTTCAGCATTCTAAGACCAAGCATATCGACATCAATATACATTTTATTCGAGATTGCTACGAGCGAAAATTTCTTCATTTGGAACCAATTCACACAGATAACAATGTGTTGGATTTGTTCACAAAACCATTTGCAAAATCTCGATTCGATATGCCTGTTGAACTTTTAAAAATGATACGTTTTGATGACTGTTAAATCAGTTTTGTAAATATTTTACTCTATTTTTGTTTAGTTAAATTTGTTCATGGTTTTTAGTTCCGCAATTCTCTTCCATACACAAATTTAGGGGAGAATGAAAAACAAAACAAAAATTACAAAACTTTAAAAATACAAAAATATTTACCTTTATGTCTTTACTTTTCAGAAAACTTAACAATACAAAAATATTTTTATAATTTTCATATCTTTCCTTTCAGAAAATTAAAAACTACAAAAATATTGTTCTTTTTCACATTTGCTTGATCGTCAATGTTTCTGATAAATACCAATCAGGAATACAGATCAAATCTTCATGTCAAAGATGTGACTCACTAAGACATTCCTTACCTACCGACGACGCACCGAGTAATACCACTCAATGCTGAGGTAACACTTAAGTGCTGATGATTCTTACTGTTACACCATAGTAAGTTTGAAGCACTGACAACCTTTCTTAACCAAATCTAAAGTTTTTCTTGAGTAACATCAACTTCTAAACGCTTTGAGAGAAACCACTCAAAGTCGAGAGTTAAAAAGTCTGTGCCGATGGTTAGATTGCATGTCGTAATCTATCACACGCACCAATCCTTTCTTAACCGCCTTTATATTTCTGATGCAAGAAATATACGACTCATCACTTTAAACCAAGTGATGATGATATTTCGAAACTCTATGCCAGTGATCTCTGCTACAACACCAGTAGAAGATGTGAGGCATCAATAACCGTTCTTACCTACAAAGCTTCTAGCCGATAGGTATGTCTAGTAACCAAGACATATTACACGCTCATACCACTCTTGAACCCATAGCTTCTTCTAAACAAGATGTTCGTGAGTCAATGTGATTTTACCTCACATTGATGAAATATCGAAACTCTAGGTCAGTGATCGTTGTTGTTTACCACAATAGCTGTGAGACCCCAACAACTTCACCGGATTCAAATTGGCAGTAGGATGGTACACTCTGCAGAGTTTGGATACGTTCATCGCCAAAGGCCAAGTCAACTTGTTGACTTGTCAACTGCATTGACATCTTTGATCAAGGATATGCAGGGGCCAAAATAAAAACGGTCACGAGTAGTTCACCGATACTCAAACAATCACAGTGCGTTCCCCCGGGTTCACACAGATACTGCGAGAAGTCTCATTCTGAGCCAAGGATGAATCCTTGAACAACTGTGGTGAGAGTTTATAACTCCGTGACCCACAGGATTTGCGGTCATTGTTCGTATCGAGAAGCGTCAACAAGAAGTGATGTTTGAAAGGCAAATCTTAATTCCATGTAACAAGCTGCTTGAATTCCTCCTCAGTCAGTTTGCTGCTACATTCGCTACTTCATGTGATCTATAGTGAAGATGATGAATCATACTCCATGCTCAAGTCAAAGTCAAATCAGAAGTTGGATGTGCTGATTCAAGACCTACGCTGAAGACCGACTAGTCCAATGAACTTACAATGATAAATCTGAGGTCAAAGTTGTCTCTGCAATGTGCTGAAAGCTATCAACATCTATACCCATTACTCGGTTAAGGGGGAGATAGTTAGAATTCTTCTACAGTGCACAACTGAGGTCAAGACCAAGAGAAGCCTGAAGATTAAATGAAAGCATTAAACCAAGGGGGAGATTGTTGGGAATTATTTTAATGGTTTAATCTTTGCATTTAATAGGGATTAAAATAGAAAATATATTTAATATAAGGGTTGTTTGGGTTTTTCCGTTGGGGACCGAAAAACCATGTTGTTCGGTGTGTTGGACCGAAAAACCCCATGGTTTTTCGATAGGCTTGGTTGTATTTTGGGCTTAGGGTCTAGGTTAGATGGCATAGAGTATTTAAGGCATTTATTGCCTCATTTGTAAGGGTTGATTGCTTTAGAAGGTGTGCTAAGCTAGAGAGAGAAAAGTTCATTGTTCAAGCAAGCAATCAAGATCTTATGTACTAGACTATTGAATATAGTGTGCATTGAAGATTAATCTCCTTATGTTCTTATGATTTGATTGATACCAAATAGATCTAGGATTATTGTGGACCTACAATTTCACACTTCTTTTTTTGCCATTAAGGACGAGTCTACACGCACTACCCTTCTCACAGGCCCCGGTGAAAACGACCTCTAATCGCTCGTGCATCTCCCTTCACGTAACATCGGCGACTTGGGCATCCTCATCAGAGTCTTTTACATTTTATGCTTTCTAGTTTTTTTTCATCATGTCATCTAGGAAAATCATCAAAATTACATTTACCTGTCTCTTCTTTTCATAGTAATAAAACTCTTGATTTGGTTTATTATGATGTGTGGGGACCAGCTCCCGTTCTTTCTTCTGATGGTCATCGTTACTTCTTATTATGTGTTGACCACCATTCCCGCTACATGTGGATTTTTCCTATGTCTCAAAAATCTGATGTCTTCAATCTTTTTCAAAACTTCATAACTATGGTAGAAAGACAATTTTCCACCAAAATCAAGTGTGCTCAAACTGACGGGGGTGGTGAATTTCATCCCATGTTTAACCTCCTTACCCTTTTAGGCATCATTCATCAGCATTCTTGTCCCCAAACCAGTGCCCAAAATGGCTTTGTAGAACGTCGTCATAGACATGTCGTGGAAACCGATCTCGCGCTCATGGGTCAGTCTCACACACCTCAGCGTTTCTAGCACTTTGCTTTTGAAACTGTTGTGTATCTAATCAATCGCATGCCCTCTCAAAAGACATCTCCCTTTCAACACATATTCCATCGTACTCCTGATTACTCCTTCTTACAACATATGTTTACACTTATTGTACTCTATTTACCGTAATTGCCGCTATGAAAAGTTTGTGGTTTTGGAGACTGGTTCATGGGATGGTTAAAAAGTTCGGATATGACACCATGTCCTTGAGTGTTAAAAATGCAATTGCAGATGCATACTCAAAATGTGATTCACTTGAAGATGTAAAAAAGGTTTTTGATAAAATGGAGGAAAAAGATGCAGTGACATGGACGATCGTGATCCCTCTCACCTGAAAAGCTTTAGAAATAGCATCACCCCGAACATCAACATTATTTCGTTACTTACAGCATTAGGATAACGTTGGGCCAATCATTTCTGCCATTGATGATCAAACACTAACTATTCAGTCAATTGCCTTTTTGTCGATATCAACTTTGTGGGCACAATCAAGAGGATACCCAAATCAAACGATCACTCGAATGAAAGAGAGAGAAATGAAAAAACACCCTTTTCATATTATCATATCCACACAAAAAACTGATACATAGCTTGTATGCAGTTCTTTGACCAAACATATCCCCTTTATACAATGTATTTTTTTCAAAAAATATAAAGAAATTGAAATGGGAAATTAGTGATCATATGATTAAGCTCAAGAAAACAAAAAGAAGATGGGAATCACGATCAAAGAAGCATACCCAATAACTGAAAGAATTTGAAAGTGAAGAATATGAGGATCCATTTGATTTGTGTGTGGATTGTGTCAAAGTTGTGTCAACCAGTTCTTGTCTCTAGAGTCCTTTTTCTTCTTTGTGGTTTCGAGTTATGGATATTTATCATTAGTGTTCTTGAGTGGTGTCGATTCTTCATCATATGGCAGCATTAGAAGCACAAACGATGTAGGATTCTCGGGTTCTTCTTCCAGGAGCGTGAAGAAAATGAGAGAGAGATGAAATGGTGTGCATGTGTGGTGGCAGTGGTGGAGAGAAGCGGTAAAGTGAGGTATGAGGTCCGATGGTGGTGGTTGAGTCTAGGGCTAAAGAGAAAGAGGGAATGAGGGAGAGAATGAGGTATGACTTCCTTTTCAACCCCATACCCGAGAACTGTTTGTTGAGGGGACGTTGGGAACAGTGAATTAATATTTGATAAATGTTATATTTTTAAGGGATATATTCATGAAAGTCCTTATATTTTGACCATATATTCGATTAAGCCCTAATTGTTTTTTTATATTCAGTTTAGCCCAACATTTTGTTAAATGTTTACAATTTTCGATACTAGCTGGTTATGTCATTTTATATTTTTACAACTGATGATGTATAATGTTAAGGTATAGGGGTCAAAATGTAGGACTTAATTGAATAAAAACTGAAAATTCAACTCTAAATTGTTAAAAGGGTCAAAATGCAAGGACTTTAATGAAATTTTTTGATTTTATCTATAACTAAAATTGTAAACATTAAATAAAATGTTGGGTTTAATTGAATAGAAAAAAACAATTAAAACTTAATCGAATACGGTCAAAATATAAGGACTATCCTTAATATATCCCATTGTATAATTTCAAAAAGTAATTTGAAAGTGTATTATTAGTAAATATATTTTATTGTATGGTCATATCTCATATACGTCAACTCCTATTTACAAATAGAAAAACCCCGATAAATTGAGCTAAATAAAATTATAATCTAGATAGAAAATGACTTTTTTATTGGATGCTACGTATTGCTCACTTTAAAAAAACATCAAATAAAATAAGCACAAACC
This sequence comes from Cichorium intybus, assembly GCA_023525715.1. Lineage (NCBI taxonomy): Eukaryota > Viridiplantae > Streptophyta > Magnoliopsida > Asterales > Asteraceae > Cichorium > Cichorium intybus. The sequence goes on from CM042014.1 coordinate 56,190,625, forward strand.
GTTCTTGCAGATTTATACATTTATGCAAGTAATTTTTTTCTTTATTTCTAAGTTTGAAAAAGACGACAAATACGTTAAACATATATATCAATGCATAATATCAACTTTAGGAATCTTTTACCTAATTACATGTACGTTTATATATGTATTCCTTGTCCACTAATGTGGTAAATGAATAAAGTCCATAGCTGTGATTTGTGAACATCAACACAAGTCAAATTAAAATGTAGGGTGATTATGGGCCTCGTTGGGCGGTTAAAGGTTAAAATCGAACCAAAATCAAATCAATCGGTTAGTTCATATTTGTAACCATTTGATATCAGTTATTAAAGGTTTCAGTTAGCAGTTTAGATGGTTAATTCGGTTTTGGTTATAGGTTAATATTGGTTAACCATAATGGTTCACATTTAGAGAAAAGCATTTAGTATATCGTTATAAAAGGTGAAGATTAGAAAGTATATTGCTATAACTAGTGAAAATCTAAATATATAATGCTATAAAAATCAAAAACCATTTTTTCTGTAATGCACATATATGCACATCTAAATATGCATATTTGCACATTCAAATATGCATATATACACATTTATATGTTTCCTTTAATTTTGTGTTTTTTCGAGGTTGGGGATGTGTGTTTTTTCTGTGTTTTGAGTAAAACAATTAGGCCAAAAAGTGGTTATCAAGTTCTCACGTACGTAAATATTGGTGTGTGTGTGTGTGTGTGTGTATGTGTGTGTGTGTGTGTGTGTGTGTGTGTGTGTGTGTGTGTGTATATATATATATATATATATATATATATATATATATATATATATATATATATATATATATATATATATATATATATATATATATATATATATTGATATTGTTATTATTACTGTGAGTTCGGTTCGGTTATTAGTCGGTTTTTATATAACAATTATAACCGAACCATATGTATTTGGTTAATAAAAATTAGAAATCGCACCACTTGTTTTTAGTGATGGTTCAGTTATATTGGTTAGATTATATCGGTTGATTCGGTTTCGGTTCTGTTTTTCGGTGAATATGCTCACCCCTGTTAAGATGAATAAAGTCAATAACTGTGATTACATGTATGTTTATATTTCTGGTGCTCCTTGATTTTAACTTATAATAAAGGTAATTTGGACAAAATACATTAAGTGTTCATAAAGATTGATTTTGACACGGTGTTTTTTTTCTAAATTTTCCTTTTCAATTTTGACACCTAGAAAATGATGTCACCGAAAAGTACCACATCATCAGGCTATGTCAACGTCATGTCATCAAAGGCTGATACGTCACCATGTCACATCAGCTAACAACTGGGTTAACAGATTTAATGATCAACATTGAATATAATTGAAAAATATAGTGTCAAAATGCAACTCTTTTGAAAACTTATCATCTTAATTAAAAAAAACACAATGTCAAAATGGAACTTTTATGAAAACTTAGTTTCTTTTGTGCAATTTGCCAAAAAAATAGTTCACTAAATCGAAGTAAATAAAAAATGACATAATTAAAATGAAAATGAAAATAAAACATTGTATTAATTAAAACAAGTCTAGTTGCTATGTTTTCCTTATGTCTGCTTTTACCCATAAAACCATGTCAATTGATTCTCCTAGAAGATCATTAGTGTTTTAGATAAAAAATTTTCATGTATTTGATTCGTTGCTCTTCTACACAAGTTTTTATGTTTATCTTCGCATGGTTTTTTGTTTTTCTTCGCGTTTTTTTCTTTCTTAGCCAATTTGTCTTTCTAGAACTGCATAAGTACTTCAAAATTCTCATTATACGGTGGGAACGCTATTGCCATCTTTTGTATTTCCTCGATTTTGTTAAAAGAGATGTAATAGACGTAGACCCTTTCTTTTTTGCTTTATTACTACCTATTAGGCAAACAAATTATTTGAGTTCAAGCTCTTCAACATCGTTATTCAGTTCTAACCTAATACGAACATGTTGTGTATCCACCTCATGTTATTAGGGTCGTAGCGTGAGCATGGGCAAGGTGGTCGACCGCCCCGGGCCCCCAAATTCCTAGGGCCCCCAAATTTGTAGGCCCCCTTTAAAGATCTATTATATTAGTGTAGAAGTTTTAGGCCCAAAATTTTTTTTTTTTTGATATAAGAAAAGGCCCAAAAAAATTGAGGAAAAGGCCCAAATTTTACATAAACTGATTGTTCCTTCTAGGCTATAAACTGATCGATGTTCTAGGCATTAAATTTGCTTTCCATCGGTATCTCAAACGGTAATCAATCCGACAATGTTGCACCCCGTTTCACCATAGTGATGATTAGTACTCGACAACTCAAACGGTAATCGATTCTAGTTCTTATTTCATTCCTCTTCTCGATTCTGATTTCATTCCTCTACTAGAATACGAATTCTGATTTCACTCATTCACTCTCTCTGCTCGAATTTAATTTCCCTGATTTCCTCTCTAATCGACTAATCTCTAATTCTCTATTGATGATCAATTCTAATTTCTGGAGAATTGTGATTTCACTCTACCAAGCAATCGATTATGTTAGTTTTTTTTTCTCGAATCGAGCTTGATGGACCAACATAGGAAGAAATCGATTCTTGGGAGTTGGGTATGTTTAGTTTCTGTAATTTTTTTTCTGTTTATATACAAAGGAGTTTTACACGTTGGGAGAGTCGCATTGAAAGTGTAAAAGCTATTAGATATCAAGCTCCTCAAATAAGGGATGCATTGATAGCATTAGGTGAATCATGTGATGATGCATTATCTAAAAGTGAAGCCGAAAGTTTAATTAGTGCTATCGAAAGTTATGAATTTTTACTTGGTATGGTGATTTGGTATGCTATTTTATTTTCTATTAATATGGTTAGTAAAAAGTTGCAAACTAAAACTATTTTTCTTGATGCCACCATTGATCTATTAAAAGATATCATGACATTTTTAAAAATTATAGAAATGATGGTTTTGCCACTAGTATAGATAATGTCAAAGCTATTGCATTTGATATGGATGTTGAACCTATGTTTCCAAAAAAACGGCATGTTACTAGAAAAAAACAATTTGATGAAATTAATAATAAAGATAAACATGAATTTAAATCATCCGAAGAATCATTTAGAGTTGAGTATTTTTTTTGGTTGTTGTTGATATGGCAATTACTTCATTAGAAGCTAGATTTGAGCAAATAACAACCTTCGAAAATATTTTTGGTTTTTTATATATTCATTATAAGTGATTAAAGTCATTTGAGCAAATAATAGCCTTTTTTCTTTCCATAGCTGGGGAGTCCCCAGCCTTCAATTGTAATAACCTTTTCAATTAACAAAAAATTTCGGAGGTGCCGCCCTCTTTTATTAAACTTTTTTTAGGGGCCCCATGTTTCTATTTTGCCCCGGGCCCCAAAATAGCTTGAAACGACCCTGCATGTTATCTCAGGCTATATGTTACAATTGGTCTTTAATTTGTATGATACTTGCCACTATGTATTTTGTTGTGAACACAGTTTGTAACACATCTCTAAATATTTTGCGCCACTTATGAATTTGTGGTCTTTGGGTCTTCTGATATGTCGACCAACGGGACTTTTTCCTCCGTTGTTTATGGTTGAGGGAAGGTTTTTTGCATTTTCTTTTGGGTTGGGATAGTTCAGGTACGAGTTGGGTTTCAAGAACATCTTTGGGTGAGGTTGGGTTTTTGGAACATCTTTGGGTGAGGGTTGTGTTTCAGGAACTACTCGACTTCCGGCTCAGGTGGGGGTCGGTTTTCTGGAATGTATCCGGGTAGAGGCGAGAAAGTGCAGAATAGGTATGGGGTAGGTTTGCCAAACGATAACACTTTTGCATACCTTGAAATTGAAATTTTTTGGGTGAATAAATGGGGGCGTCTAATTGTGACCAGGAAAGTGGTGTTGACTGTTGAGGGATCGAAACCAAAAATGTTTCTAGTAGGTGTTTTTGAACTAGTTACATGTGATTGTTTTCAATCGATTCTTGGGGTGCTATTGTTGGGAGAATTGTTTGGATCCTATTAAGCGAAAAATGGATTGAAGGGCGGTAGAATGATAGAAGGTTGAGTGAATTTGAAGGTTAAAATATTATTATTTACAAATGGTGAAAATAATAAATTTTAAAAAATTAGCCATTGAGAGGTGGGAGAGAGCAGAAAGTGTTGAACGCAGTGGTTTCTTACACCCTCCGCATGGGGAAAACACCAAAGGGTGTAGCGTTCCCACAATCACCACACAGCCACTGTCATCCCCACCGCCCCATGCGGTGTGTATATACCCTTCAGTTTAAATGGTTGAACTTCGTGGTTTCCAAACAAATTGCGATGGAAAATATGTCGTTAAAAGTTATTGTTTTTTTCGGCAGGTCATCACTTATAATTACGTGATCCATGACACGGAAAGAAAAAGAAACCAATACCAAATTAACATACGAAGAAATTCTAACATATAGTAAAGAAACAGAATTACATAGTTATCTTTTGCGGATATGCCTACAATGTTAATGAATTGAAAAACATAATGTACTTAAATAACCACACACGAATAATCTTGCATGTTTTTTTATTGATATGATAATAATAAAGGATGACACAATTTTAGCGGATAATACCAACTAAAAGAGTTTAGCACACCAAGACCATTAAATGGGCACACTATGAAGGACAACTGTTTCAACAGTGAGACCAGGTCCGAACCCAAACAAAACACCCCACTCTAGACCCTCTCCTGTGGTGTTGAACCCTTCTATAGCTGATGAATTTCGCATTTCATTTAAGATGAATAAAACACAACTACTAAACATATTTCCATATTCACTAAGCACGTGTCGGGAAGCCCGTAGTTTATTCGGTGTAAGGCTTAGTTTTTCCTCCACTTTGTCCAAGATCGCCGCACCACCGGGATGCGCAATCCAGAAAAGTGAGTTCCAATCATCAATGCCCAAGGGTTGAAAGGCCTCTACCAAGCTCTTTTCAATGTGTTTCTCGATAAGTCGAGGAATGTCCTGGTGGAGATGGTATTTAAGCCCAACCTCACGAATGTGTCCTCTAAGTGCTCTCTTGGTATCGGGGATAATAGTTTGGGAAGCTGAAACGATTTCGAAAAGTGGTTTTTCAAAATCAGGCAATGGGTCAGAGCCAACTATGATGGCGCCTGCACCATCGCCAAACAAAGCTTGGCCTACAAGGCCATCAAGATGGGCCTCATCGGGCCCACGAAAACCTATAGCAGTGATTTCTGAGCAAACAACCAATACTCGGGCCCCCTTGTTATTCTCGGCCAAGTCCTTGGCTAAACGAATGGCGGTGCCACCAGCATAACACCCGTTTTCGTATATCATCACACGTTTGATTGAAGGATGAAGGCCAAGGAGCTCCGTTAGTTGGTTATCGGCTCCTGGCATGTCAACTCCACATGAGGTACAAAACACTAAGTGGGTGATATTCGACTTGGGTTGGCCCCATTCATTGATCGCGTGAGTTGCAGCTTCTGCACCAAGCTTTGGTACTTCCACGACTACAATATCTTGTCTTTCGTCTAATGATGGTGCCATGTAAGCACAAAGATTCGGCTTCTCTTTCAATATATCCTCTGTCAAGTACATGTATCGTTTTCTTATCATTGATTTATCACCTAAAGATATACGAAAAAGATTATCAATTTTATAAGAAAAATGTGGAGTACAATTTATGTCAACAAGTACGTATCACGTATGATACATATAACTTACACATGCGTTTAAATTTGTCCTTAAGTTCTTTCTTGTGCTCGCTTTTTGTAACATGGAAATAGTAATCAGGAAAAGTGCTTTGGAGCACACAATTAGGTGGTGTAGCTGCCCCGATGGCTAAAATTGTCGCTGGACCTTCAGCTCGTTGTGCTTTTCGGAACTCTAATACGTTAACCATTTTCAGGTGAAAACTAGAGACGGTGGCAATCACTTGGAATATGTATTTATGTGTTGTGTGATGATTGTATATATAGTGTCAATGACTCAATAATATAGCATGTATATGTATGGTAGGTGTGGCCGCTTCATAGATTTTTAATGTGTTAGGTGAATGGTTTTATATATATAATATACAATACATGGCGTAACATTTTTTTTTATTAAAATTGTATATTCATTCAAACACGAACACTTCAAAACATCGTACAAAGTGATGTCGTTGTGCTTTAATTGAATCAAAACATTAATTAGTATATTATAACTAATATTTTATAAAAGTTGACTTGCGTTACTCAAAATCAGGGCCGGCCTTAAGCATGTGCAGGAGGTGCGACCGCACATGCCCACGTAGTGAAATGACTCGAAAATTTATTTTGTTGCGGTTTCATCACTATCCATCCCTAATTTGTGACTAATATGTCGCTTCTGTCACTTCCGTCATTAATTAGCACAACTTTTCTGTTTTTAATCCATCGATTATAAATTTCGGATGGTTTATTAAGCGTCTAATATTATCATAGTATTAAAGAATTTTGTTTATACATAAAAAAACTATATTTATGGGCCATTTTTTTAGTTTTTGCAGATGACTTTTAAAATCAACGGACATTACCTGCTCAAAATCGTTATAATGTTTCATTTGATTTATCAACAAATTTACTATTCTAAACAAAATCATTAGAATTATGACAGATTTATTAAAATTATCAAGAATAATATCACTGGACTTTTAAATGAATTCAATGAAGTTATCAACAAATTCATTATATCTACGATCTTAACAATTGTACATTCCTTTGTCTAATAAAATATATATTTCAAGATCCTTGTAACGAATTGATTGTTGCTTGTCCATTATATCTACGATCTTAACAATTTGACATTCCTTCGTTTAATAAAATATATGTTTCAAGATCCTTGTAACGAATTGATTGTTGCGTGTCCATTATATCTACGATCTTAACAATTGGACATTTCTTCGTCTAATAAAATATATGTTTCAAGATCCTTGTAACGAATTGATTGTTGCTTGCCCATTATATCTACGATCTTAACAATTTGACATTCCTTTGTCTAATAAAATATACATTTCAAGATCCTTGTAACGAATGATTATTGCTGGTCCATTATATTTACGATCTTAATAATTTGACACTCCTTTGTGTAATAATATATATGCTTCAAGATCCTTGTAACCAATTGATTATTGCTTGTCCATTGTCGATAAAACATGTTTGAATATAATTAACAAATATACTTTATAAAACAATACTCAAGTAAAAAGTATTAATCCAGAAATAAATTTTTATTGTAGGTATTTTCTAAAGTAAAGCGTTCAAAAAAGTGAAAAATAAATAGAACTTAGTCAATGTATGATTTAATCATATATAATAGAAGGATAACCTAAGCAAGGTTTACCAATAGTATTTAGTGTATTTATAATTTAATCATAAACAATAGCAGGATAACCTAATAAATAATTAGAACTATAATGAAACAAGGTTGTTTGAAAGATGCACTTTGTTTCATTAGAGTTTTTTAACAGCGACGATCTATATAGAAGCTAGCAAGTGCAGTAAGGAATTTAGAATTTTATATTAAGAGGGTGTTTGAGATTGTTTATTTGAGGTGCTTATTGATTTAATGTGGTTTGACATCGGTAATAAACAATTTTAAGTGTTTGGGTAAGGATATTTTATAAGTACTTATTGGCTTAAGTAAGGAGTTTTTGATAAGTAAATTCGTCGTTACTTATTGACTTATTTAATCAGTTTTTGATAAATCATTCCTTATTACACACATAAATACCATTTGACAAACACTAAAAAACAACTTATTGGAGAATCACAAAAAGTCGATGAAATATTTCCAAAAAGAGAAATTGTTTTTATTCCTACATTTTATTCCAACTAATCTTCCTACCCAAGTTAAATTGTGACATGTGTCTTAAAATATTATTAGTTTTATTAAATGTGACACTTGTCATAATTTCACATGAGTAGGAATAATAGTAGGAATAAAAGGTAGGAATTAATACAATTACTCTTCCAAAAAACATACTTTCTCTCTCTACCTTTTTTTCACTCTCGGTTTTCTCGTTTTTAGAAGTGTTTTCGCCGGCGATTTCTGCCTTCCCGGCGCCGTTTTTTCCTTTTAACGGCTTTGGGACCCCCTCCTGTCGTCTATGGACTCCCGTCCTCCCGATGTTCCACCGGACTTGGTTCCTCCCCCTGTGTCGGATCCTTCGCCTGCGTCTCTTAGTAGAGCTAGACGAGACAAGTCGAAAAATGGTTCTGCGATTAAGTTGAATCCTCGATCAGTTGTTAAGAAGACTACTACTTGACGACGCATAGTAATATCAAGTATTTTAGTCGTCGTTGAGCCCTATTCTGAATGAATTATATCTCGTAAACTATTATATTACTCACTTTCCGTGTCTAGTGCTTGTGTGTGAAAAATGATAAAAAAACAGGAGTTAAATGCATACAAAATGAAGAAGTTTGGATGGAAGTCCATTCTCAGACGAAAAGACATGCGCGCCGCGGACTGAAGGGCACGCGCGTCGTGGAAAGTCAATGATCAGATGACGAGTTTGACATTCAAAAAGCGATTATTGGGGTTAGAGATAAGGTCACGCTGCGGTTTTCACTTTTGCGCGGCGCGATTGGGTCGATTTTGCAACTATAAATAGAGGCATCCCGTTCGAGTTTCGGGAGCGAAGAATTGACCCAAAGGTGGAACCTAGGCTTCTTCGACTCGTGTTTTCGGATTTCAGTGATTAGAAGTTGGTATTTTCATAGTTTAGTTTATTTTTCGTATTTTATAGTTTTGTTTATCGCTCGTTTCCAACGGTTCTGGATTGTAGAATCTGCTGGAACATGTCGAATCTGGATATTTTCCGAAGTCAGAACCATTCGACTTTCGGGTTTGGGTTTTAGTTAATGCAATCATTCGGTTTTCGTTATTTTGCGTTTTCGATTTCTGTTTGCGTTTATTTGTTCATTTGGTTATTTATTGGTATTGAGCACTTCTGATTTTCTAAATACACGTCGGAAATCAGATTGTGTAGTTGGTTTGGATTGGGACTCAAAATTGTTTAGTTCGTTAATGATAGTTTATGATTTCGGTATTTGTGATTTATTCGAGTTTTGCAAAGTGTATGGAACGCCACCAGCTATAGAGTGACACTATAGTTTGGTTAATTCTTGACACAATACTTCAACCACGGAGTCCACGAATCGACCCTTACTTCCACTTAGCTAATGTGCTTGTAAGGTATAAATCTAGTATTTTTGACCGTATCAACGACTGCGATGCCGTCAAATTTTAGCGCCGTTGCCGGGAAGTTGTGAGCTTGAAAGTATAGTGTCAGTGGTTTTGTTTTCTGTTTTTTATTTCAGTTTTTGGTAATTTAGTGAATTAGTTTTGGTTTTGACGGTCGTTTGCACTCGTGCATGCGTACACGTCGAGGTGAACCATCATCACCTCTCCTTTTTGATTCTGAGATTGAACAAACTACGCGTAGAAATCATGTGAGTAGGCGCTTGATTAATATGAGTCCATATAATGTAGTAGTCGAAGATATTACCAATGAGCCGTTAGGTGAGGTAATGGGGGGATCATCGTTTGTACCCTCGGTTTCCGCAGAATTTAACATAGCTTCTACTAGTGCTAGTGGTAGTGTAGTTTCAGCCCCTGCACCCATACCACCATGCATTCAGGCTACTGTTCCACCAGTGAGTCAACCAATCACCAACCCTGTTGGAAATCCTGCATCTACAGTGTTGACATAGGGAGTGCCGACCCGAGATGGTACCCCACATCCACGTCAGCCGGTGGAAGCTTCGCAACCACCACAACCACAACCATTTCCAGTTTTTAAACCTCAACCACCTATTATTCAACCTCAACCTCAACCACAAATACAAATACCACAGCCACAACAACCACAGTAATAACAATACCCAGCTGGAGATCAAGGCTATGATGATGAAGATGAGGGTTGGATGCCAAACAACCTTGTCAACCAAAACCAGCAATGGAACCTAGGTCAGGGACCTCCTAGACGGCAACAACAGCAACATCAGCAGCAAGGGCAACGATATTACAACAACGAGTTGTATAATGACGGTAATTTTGTTCCTCCGTTGTACTTTGCTCAACCGATCGGGCAGTCGGTTGCGTCGCACTTCCAACCGTGGGAGTACGACGATTCTTCGCCGATATATTTTCTAGATAATGTTGATAGTCAGGTAGAAATTAGACCTCAATTATTAGGAGTATTACATGAGTTTAGAGGATACAAGCAGGACGATCCATATAATAATCTATATGAGTTCTTAGCGATAGCAAATGCTAATATTCCCAGGAACACCAATAGGAACATCTTTAGGTTAAGGTTATTTCCTTTCACTCTTAAAGATAAAGCCAAATATTGGTTCAGGTCTCTGCAATCAAATAGTATCACAACCTGGGAACAACTCAAGGCAAAATTTCTACAAGAGTTTTATCCTGCCAGCAAGACATCAGAAATCAGGAGAGCAATACAAGATTTTCAGCAAAAACCAGGAGAGGAGTTTCATGATGCATTTGAAAGATTGAAGGAGTTAATGCGATCCTGTCCACACCACGAGTTTCCAAGGTGGCAACTTGTTAAATTCTTTTATGACGTGGTAGATACAACCAATCAAGCCATGATAAATGCGTCATCTAGTGGGACTATTATGATGCAAGATCCAGATGATGCTTGGAGATTTCCAAAACGAATTATTCTGCAAGAAAGCCAGTAAGCACAGCAGCAGCAGTCTGAGTTGACAATGACTGGAAGAAGGAGGTCAAAAAGGAAATAGGAGACTTGAATAGGAAATTCGATCGATTAATAGCAACTCTTCAACATGGGCCGCAGAATCAGAAAAATAATCAACAAGGGCAGAGGCCCCAGGAGGTCAATCAGGTATACGGTCAAGGCCAATATAACAACAACGGATGACCGTACAGAGCTTATAATCAAGGAGGTCAGCATTACAATGGAAACAATCAACCTTACAACAATCGTCAGAATAACTAACAAGGGCCACCTTCCAACCAGCAAAGACAGTTCCAGGCTGTTACGAACAATGGTCCCAATAGTAGCAACAACAACAACAACAACAGAGAGTCAACTACTACTAATAACAATCGTACCAATACAGAAACCCAGGAAGAGATGATAGCAAAAATGTATGAAATCGTGAACACAAGTCAACAACAAACACAAGCCAATGCTAAAGCCATTGCTAACATGGAGAGACAGATCATACAAATGGCTAAAGACCAAAGACGAAGAGATAATAGCAAGCACCCGAGTAACACGGAGGTAAATCCAAATCATACTCAAAGAGCTGGAAAGGAACACGTCAATGCAGTGGAAAGTTGCCCACCCGAAACGAAATGGAGAACGGTCACGATGGAAGATCTGGTAGGGACGGAAAAAAGGGCGAAGGTATCCAAAAGGCAGAACAGTCAACTGTAGCCGACATTAAGAAGAAAAAGAAAGTCGTAAAGATGAAAAGGAAGCAAAGTGCACCAAGTGGACCATCCATTAATCAGCCTTTATGGGATAAATTAAGGTATGCTCCATAAGATACAAGGATTCTCAAGGAAATGTGCAAAGAAAACGAAAAGATCAAGATGCCGACACCAGAAACAGTGCGACTCACGATCAAAGCAAGTGAGGCATTGTTGGGTACGTGACAACGCAGCGGTCGTCGTGCGGTCAAAAATAAGAGAAAACCTAACACACACTAGTATAGCGGTAGTCAGGGTCGATCCGCAGGAGCTTCGTGGTTAGGCTAGATGAGAGATTACCAACTAGTAGTGTCACAGCTACAGTCGGAGGATCTGGTTTCTATCTTCCTAATCACTAGCAAACAAAAGCAATGATCAAACACACCCAAGCCAAGCTAAGCTATGCTCAAATAACCTAGTCACTTGCTGAAGTCAGAAGTACATCTCTGAATCAGAAGCAATCAAAGGCATCCAAACTAGCAAAACCAAGCAAAGCATAAACTAGCCACTAGCTAAAGTTCCACTGAACAGTTACTAGCCAAGGTTTAATGCTTACAAACTAACCTAATTAGCTACTGATTTCAGCTAAGGAAAACAGTCCCAACAAGGTCCAAAATACAATTCAAACACAACCAATCAATCAAAACCAAACACCATCATCAAAACACCGAAAAGCTAAGATTAAATGTAACCAAATGCTTTTCATTCACTAAATCCGAATTCCAATCACAAAAACAGTAACCAAATGTTTCAAAATCAGAAACCTAAGTGCTCAAAGTCAATGGTTGTCACTCCCAAAGACTTTAGCTACAAAAACTAATTTCTACTAGAAGGAAATTAAATCAAAAATCATAAAATACCAATTGAGAGCTTGCTGAAATGAAATCCTGGAGTCAAAGAGCTTCAAGGTCGATTTTACACCCGGTTCTTTGCTAGGGTTTTCGGCTGGAAATGCATCTATTTATACTTGCAAATTTCCCGCAACCGCGCCGCGCAGAAGTGAAATCCGCGGCGCGCGTACTGATCTCTTCCTGATTCTTCGGCATTTGAATGTGTTCCACCACCTTAAGCCCGCGTCGCGCATGGTTAATTCCCGCGGCGCGCGTACGAGTTCTCTTGATTTTTCATTCCTTCCCAACTTCTTCCTTTTGCACGCTTTTAGTCCCTGTTTCTATTCTTTTTCTCCAAACAAGTCCTGGCACGAAAAGTGAGAATATGCAGACATATTTGATATAATTTTATCAAGAACAGGGCTCAACAACGCCTAAAATACTTGATATCACTAGGCGTTGTCAAACACCCCACACTTGTGCCTTGCTTGTCCCCAAGCAAGAGAGTTTTTAACAAATTATAATAAGGAATCAAACAATTTCTAACTGTGTTCAGTTTCAAAGTTTATTGCTTCTTGAGTTAGAGTGGAATAGTTCGCGAAAACATAATTGAATTGTTCTTTGGAATTCATGGCTTTCTAGAGAACCCTTGATTACAAACTTTCTGTCCACAATGAAGTGTACTTACTCATTCAGATTCTAAAGGCCATTAAGGAATTGTCCATGACTTTCGATGTTGTCCGTGTAGCGAGCTTTCAGAAATACCATCCCAGACCAGACGATCTTAGGTGTTAAGGTGCATAAGGCCCACCCATTTTAGACCTACCGGCTCGAACAACAAAGGCCACAGATTGACTTTTCCTTCCTAAACTCCAATCCTAAAATAGTTCAATCTTCTAAACTCGTAAAACTCAACTTATTTGACTAACTAATAGCATGATTAGAAATAAACAGTATTTCTTGAAAAATACTAATGCTATCACAATCACAAACCATTCATTTCAAAATTGCAATTCATTAAAAATTTTTGAAAAATATTGCTAAAAATTGAAAAATTGATCATTTCTGCAAAAATTTCAAAAAAATTCTCTTTCGACCGTCCACACCCCACACTTAAAACCGTACAACGTCCCCGTTGTACAAAATTATTTCAAAACAATGGAGAAAGAGTTACCCCTTTTTGGACGATAGACTGCTTGGTGCTCAATATCACAGGTATAATTGCGTACAAATGGATCCTCGATTTCGTATTCTGGAGTTGTAGCGCTACAGTGAACACGTCGGTGGTCGAGACAAGTGGAGGGGGCACGGTGACCCCACACTTGTCTGAGACAACTCCTTCTCAAATTGGTATAACATGCTGACAGCGCAGCGGTCGACGTGCGGTCAAAAATAAGAGAAAACCTAACACACGCTAGTATAGCGGTAGTCAGGGTCGATCCACAGGAGCTTCGTGGTTAGGCTAGATGAGAGATTACCAACTAGTAGTGTCACAGCTACAGTCGGAGGATCTGGTTTCTATCTTCCTAATCACTAGCAAACAAAAGCACTAATCAAGCACACCCAAGCCAAGCTAAGCTATGCTCAAATAACCTAGTCACTTTCTGAAATCAGAAGTACATCTCTGAATCAGAAGCAATCAAAGGCATCCAAACTAGCAAAACCAATCAAAGCATAAACTAGCCACTAGCTAAAGTTCCACTGAACAGTTACTAGCCAAGGTTTAATGCTTACAAACTAACCTAATTAGCTACTGATTTCAGCTAAGGAAAACAGTCCCAACAAGGTCCAAAACAATTCAATAACCAATATCAAACATCCAAAACCAAACACAAGCATAAAACACCGAAAAGCTAAGATTAAATGTAACCAAATGCTTCTCATTCACTAAATCCGAATTCCAAACACAAAAACAGTAACCAAATGTTTCAAAATCAGAAACCTAAGTGCTCAAAGTCAGTGGTTGTCACTCCCAAAGACTTTAGCTACAAAAACTACTTGCTACTAAAAGGAAATTAAATCAAAAATCATAAAATACCAATTGTGAGCTTGCTGAAATGAAATCCTGGAGTCAAAGAGCTTCAAGGTCGATTTTACACCCGGTTCTTTGCTAGGGTTTTCGGCTGGAAATGCATCTATTTATACTTGCAAATTTCCCGCAACCGCGCCGCGCAGAAGTGAAATCTGCGGCGCGCGTACTGATCTCTTCCCGATTCTTCGGCATTTGAATGTGTTCCACCGCCTTAAGCCCGCGTCGCGCATGGTTAATTCCCGCGGCGCGCGTACGAATTCTCTTGATTTTTCATTCCTTCCCAACTTCTTCCTTTTGCATGCTTTTAGTCCCTGTTTCTATTCTTTTTCTCCAAACAAGTCCTGGCACGAAAAGTGAGAATACCCAGACATATTTGATATAATTTTATCAAGAACAGGGCTCAACAACGCCTAAAATACTTGATATCACTAGGCGTTGTCAAACACCCCACAGTTGTGCCTTGCTTGTCCCCAAGAAAGAGAGTTTTTAACAAATTATAATAAAGAATCAAACAATTTCTGACTGTGTTCAGTTTCAAAGTTTATTGCTCTATGAGTTAGAGCGGAATAGTTTGCGAAAACATAATTGAATTGTTCTTTGGAATTCATGGCTTTCTAGAGAACCCTTGATTACAAACTTTCTGTCCACAATGAAGTGTACTTACTCATTCAGATTCTAAAGGCCATTAAGGAATTGTCCATGACTTTCGATGTTGTCCGTGTAGCGAGCTTTCAGAAATATCATCCCAGACCAGACGATCTTAGGTGATAAGGTGCATAAGGCCCACCCATTTTAGACCTACCGGCTCGAACAACAAAGGCCACTGATTGACTTTTCCTTCCTAAATTCCAATCCTAAAACAGCTCAATCTTCTAAACTCATAAAAACTCAACTTATTTGACTAACTAATAGCATGATCACAAATAAACAGTATTTCTTGAAAAATACTAATGCTATCACAATCACAAACCATTCATTTCAAAATTGCAATTCATTAAAATTTTTTGAAAAATATTGCTAAAAATTGAAAAATTGATCATTTCTGCAAAAATTTCAAAAAATTCTCTTTCGACCGTCCACACCCCACACTTAAAACCGTACAACGTCCCCGTTGTACAAAATTATTTCAAAACAAGGGAGAAAGAGTTACCCCTTTTTGGACGATAGACTGCTTGGTGCTCAATATCACAGGTGTAATTGCGTACAAATGGATCCTCGATTTCGTATTCTGGAGTTGTAGCGCTACAGTGAACATGCCGGTGGTCGAGACAAGTGGAGGGGGCACGGTGACCCCACACTTGTCTGAGACAACTCCTTCTCAAATTGGTATATCATGCATAACTCAACAAACAAATTAAAAACACACATGACAAATAAAACATGAACAAAAAAATACAAATAGAGGTGTCATAAGTTTGTACATATATCCCAAAAAATTAAAAAGAAAGAAAGAAAAAGGTACATCAATCACTGCCAGGCGGCCTGGAGGGTCCGGCCTCATGATCGTGGGCCCTGGCTGGGAATGGTCGGGGACGTTGGCCCTGCTGAGTGGCCAACTCCAAAAGTACCTCCCCGATCCATGCCAACTGATCCTCAATCCTGGCAACCCTGGCTACCAGGTCCTCCTGATGTGGCTCTGTCGGGGCTGCAGGCGCTAGCTCTGGCCTCCTGCGTCTCCTACCAGGCTGGGCATACACGGGCTGAGGTGCCTGAGGAGGCTCGGTCGGTGCCCGGATGTACTGCCCAGGCGCTGCAACTCAATGAACCGCATCCTCTCCAAATTGCGTGTTGTAGTACGCGATGGAGGCAGAGCGGTCAAAGAGGCTGCCACGGAGGCAGTAAGAATACCATACGAGCGGGCCAGGCGAGTAATAAAATACCCCCTGGCTAGTGGGCTGCTGGAGGAGACGCTGGTAGAGTGGGTGGAGAGAGCAACCGCAAGGGGGAAGGGGAGATGGAGGAATTGGGACGGGTCGAGGAGAGCCCACAAAAATGTCATGTCATCGCCCGACACCTTCTCGCCTCCCTCCCGCTGCATGATGGAGGTGAAGACGATCCGGTGCATAAGACGGTGAAGTGGATCGCGTAGGTGACTCTCCCTCGAGGTCCCTGCCTCGTACCTGACGTTGGACAATGGTGTCCAAATCTCCATGTTGGGAGCCCTATCCGGCTCCCCCTGAATGCAGGACCCGAAGAACCGGGTGAAGTAGCGATGCTGGAGGTCTGCTGGAGTGTATATGCCTGTGCGCCTCCCGAAATCCCGGAGGTTGCACTCCCTGTGCTCACCTCCCAAACGAAAGCGTACGAGCCTGGATTATGGATCCGATGCCCTGGGAGCAAAATGGATAGTAGACAGGAACTCCAGGAGAAGCTCCATGTAGACCACGTCCTCGTCCGTGGCCATGATCCGGTCCCATCCACGGCAAGTAATGACGCCTCCTCATGGGTCCAGGTGCGATGCAAGAACGGCTCGATCGCACCCCAGAGCCCTGCGTCTCTCAATATATCTCTGTCAATAACCGTCGCCTCTAGAACCCGGCGACTCCTCAATGCGTCTCTCCGTGAAGTATACTCTGCCGAACTGGCAAGCTCCGCGGGGAACTGGAGGAAGGCATGCTCCAATCTGAACATCATCTGCAAAAAGAAAATATAGCCACAAAACAAAATTTTTTTGCAAAATCAGTCCTTATCTTCCCTGCAGCACCGTGACGCGGCCCAAGAGCAAGGGCGCGGCGCGGCGTGCGGCTGTTTCCAAACCCCAATCTAAAATCTCAATTTAACCTGCTAAAACTCAATATAATGATACCACAAGGTAGCCTAGGTGCCGACTAGCTCGTCTAGGGTCTCCATTTGGCAAAACAAACACCCTATAAGCTAGCATTAGTGATTCTAAGTTTTGAACTATTTTGGGCAAATCACTAAAATTAACTACCTAATCGCTAGTTTTAACGAGTAATAGATAGTTAGAATGGCGTACCTTAGCAGTGGGAACAAAATGAGAAAGAAAAATTGCAAGAGGATTTCGATAACCAGAGCTCCGAGTCGCGTGTGGGTCGTGTGAGCCGCGGCTTACCTTATAAAGGGGGAAACCGACTGATCATTTACCGCGTCGCGGGTTTACGCTTTGCGCGTCGCGCGTGTCACCAAATCAACCCCTGCGCATCGGGTTGGTTTACGATCCCGCGTCGCGTAATTCAAATACCCGTGGCGCGGACTTCAAAAATTTCAAAACTTCTCAAATAACCCCACACTTATTTCAAACCACTAGTGCCTGCAAAAAGATTGATGTATTTTTGTATTTTATTTAAAGAAATATATCCTAACTTATGACACGATGGGTTGCCTCCCAATAAGCGCTAAGTTTAACGTCTTCAGCCAGACGTGCTATTCCTAAGCTGACTCTTCCTCTTCTTCTTGACCCCTTGATGGCATTTGCTGGTATTCTGGCATGAAATTATTGGCCATCATTGTCATAAGGGATGTGAGTTGGGTCATTCGGTCAGTCACACCGCTGATCCATTGTTGTTGAGATTTCAAGAGCTCAAAAACATTCGCCTCTCGTTTTCTGGATTCTTTTTCATATTGCTGATGCCTTGCTTCCATCATTTCTATCATGTCTAGCAATTGTTCCTTGTCGATGGTGGACAACGGGTGGTCCTTGGTTTCTTTTAGAATTTCTTCTTTTCCTCCCTCTCCCGTACGTGTCCAGATCTTTTCCTTGCTCCTGATTCCTGGCTCCATTAATGTTTTCCTGTCTGCTGGTTTGCCATTTTCCTCTGAAGGTAATGATATCGGGTTCCCAAACATATTCAATCTTCTTTTCCTGGTCCCGAAGAAAATATCCATATCTCCAGTCTTGCAATCGATCACTGACCCGGCAGTAGCTAAAAATGGACGCCCTAAGATGAGCGCAGGCGCATCGTCCAGACTCTCATATTCCATGACCAGAAAATCTACAGGATAGAAAAAGTCACCAACTTTGACTATGACATTTGTTAGCTTTCCCCTAGATACCTTGGTTGATTGGTCAACCAGCTGTAATACAACTTCTGCTGGCTCAATTTCTTCGTTTTTGTACTTGTCGTACAGGTATCCTAGCAAAATGTTAACACTTGCTCCCAAATCTAATAGGGTGTTTCGAATAACCACGTCCCCTACAGTTGTAGTGATCAATGGTGATCCGGGATCCTTTTCCTTTTTGGGCAGTGTTCCCAATAACGCCTCGCTGGCTCTCACAGTCAATCTCACCGTTTTTGGTGTAGGTGCTTTGCTCTTCCCATTCTGTTCACACATTTCTTGCAGAATCCTGGTGTCTTCAAGGGCATCCTTAAGCTCGTCCCACAAGGGCTGATTCATTAAGGGTCCCGTTGGTCTGAGTGCTTCCTGCTTTTTCTTTTCTTTCCTATTCTTCTTTCTCTGCTTGATCCCTGCTATTGTTAATTGCTCTTCCTTTTGGATCTCTTTATCTGTTTCTGGTTGAGTGCCATTCTCAACCGGAACTCCTCCTTCTTTACCTTCCTCGTTTTCTAGAGCCTTTTCTTCTTCCCCTGGTCTCACTTCACTCCCTACTTCGAACAAGTCCTCCAGAGTGACCTTTCACCATCCTGATTCAACAGTGTTGACTTGTTCCTTCCCTGGACGCTGATTATGCATAGGATTGACTTCAGTAGCACTTGGCAACTTGCCACTATCTCTCTTTTGCTGATCTACAGCCATTTGACCTATTTGTCTCTCCATATTTGCGATGGCCTTTGCATTCGCTTGAGATTGTTGTTGTGTCGCAGTAACCATATCATACATCCTAGCAATCATCTCTTCTTGGGTCCCTGGGCGTTGTTGGTAGCATTAGTGGGCCCCCTGTTGTTGTTGCTATTGGTGTTACTATTTCCATTGTTGTTTCCATTGTTCGCAGGCTGATGGTTTCTAGGCTGACTAGTCGATTGACTCTGATAATTGTTTTGCCTAAAGTTTTGCTGCTGCCCCTGGTTGTATGGCCTGTAGGGTCGTCCATTATTGTGTTGGCCTTGACCCTGGCCATAAACTTGATTTGCCTCGTGAGTCTTAGGTCCTACTTGACCTCCTTGTGATGAACTTGGCGGTCCATTCTGTAATGTTGACATAAGCCTGTCAAACTTCTTTTTAAGTTCACTGATTTCCTTTTTCACTTCCTTTTTCCAATCAGCATCGACTCCTACCGCTACCGCCGTACTTACAGTTTTCCTGGTGGAAAAGTTTGCTTTGGAGCCATTGCTCAACTGCTCCAAAAACTGCCAGGCTTCCTCTGGGTCCTGCCACATAAATGTCCCACTAGATGAGGCATTTATCATGGCCTGGTGTGTCTCACTGACTCCTTCGAAGAATAGCTTGACCAACTGCCACCTAGGAATCTCGTGATGCGGACAAGATCGCAACAACTCCTTCAGTCTGTCAAAGGCTTCATGAAAAGCCTCTCCAGGCTTTTGCTGGAAATCCTGGATAACTCTTCTGATTTCAGTTGTCTTGCTCGCTGGATAAAATTCCTGAAGGAACTTTGCCTTGAGATGATCCCATGTAGTGATGCTGTTCCATGGCAACGATGTAAACTAATATTTGGCTTTATCCTTAAGGGTGAACGGAAACAGTCTAAGCCAGAAAATATTTCTATTGGTGTTTCTAGGATTATTAGCATTAGCGATCGCTAAGAATTCATTTAGATGATTATAGGGATCGTCCTGCTTATATCCTCTAAACTCAGTCAATATTCCTAATAACTGAGGTCTTATCTCTACTTGCGAATCAATGTTATCAGGAATATAGATTGGCGATGAATCATCATATTCCCGCGGTTGGAAATGTGATGCAACCGATTGCCGTATCGGTTGTGCAAAATGTAAAGGTTGAGCGGGGTTACCGTAAAGATGATCATTGTATTCCCGTTGACCTGGTGGTGGATATTGTGGTGTTCTTCTAAGAGGTCCCCGACCTCGGTTCCATTGTGGTTGTGGTGCTGGTGGCACCCATCCTTCATCTTCCTCGTCATACACCTCCTCCGTCTCTGGGTAATGGTATTGTGGCTGAGGCGGTTGTTGAAAGTGTATAGGTTGTGTTGATTGGTATGTGGGTTAAGGTTTAAAGAGGGCTGGTTGTGGTTGGGATGTTGGTGTCTGCTGTCTAGGAGCTGGGGTGCCATCTCGGGTCGGCTCTCCCCAAGACATAGCAGAAGTAAATGGATTGGTGGACTGTGGTTGTGAAGCGGGTGTAAATGGTGGGATAGATGGTGGAGTGCATGATGGTATGGGTGCAGGGGCTGAAACTGCACCACCAGAAACACTCGTGCTTCCAAACTGAAATTCTGAAAGTGGGGGAATGGAAAACATCCCCGTTGCCTCACCTGATGGTTCCTGGGCAACACTTACCGGACTACTGCTAACTTGACTAAAATTCATGATGCTTAAACGCCTACGGGCACGGAGTTTGCGCGCAGTACGCTCAATCTCAGAATCAAACTGTAATGGGGATAATTGCTTACCCCTACGGGTACGCATGCACTAATGTAACACCCCCACAAAAATCAAAACCAAAATGAAATTTTCAAAAGCAAGAAACAAGTTCCTACTACTCACCTATCCTAAGCTCACAGTTCCCTGGCAACGGCGCCAAAATTTGACAGCGCAGCAGTCGTCGTGTGGTCAAAAATAAGAGAAACCCTAACACGCACTAGTATAGCGGTAGTCAGGGTCGACCCACAGGAGCTTCGTGGTTAGGCTAGATGAGAGATTACCAACTAGTAGTGTCACAGCTACAGTCGGAGGATCTGGTTTCTATCTTCCTAATCACTAGCAAACAAAAGCACTAATCAAGCACACCCAAGCCAAGCTAAGCTATGCTCAAATAACCTAGTCACTTTCTGAAATCAGAAGTACATCTCTGAATCAGAAGCAATCAAAGGCATCCAAACTAGCAAAACCAAGCAAAGCATAAACTAGCCACTAGCTAAAGTTCCACTGAACAGTTACTAGCCAAGGTTTAATGCTTACAAACTAACCTAATTAGCTACTGATTTCAGCTAAGGAAAACAGTCCGAACAAGGTCCAAAACAATTCAATAACCAATATCAAACATCCAAAACCAAACACAAGCATAAAACACCGAAAAGCTAAGATTAAATGTAACCAAATGCTTCTCATTCACTAAATCCGAATTCTAAACACAAAAACAGTAACCAAATGTTTCAAAATCAGAAACCTAAGTGCTCAAAGTCAGTGGTTGTCACTCCCAAAGACTTTAGCTACAAAAACTACTTGCTACTAAAAGGAAATTAAATCAAAATCATAAATACCAATTGTGAGCTTGCTGAAATGAAATCCTAGAGACAAAGAGCTTCAAGGTCGATTTTACACCCGGTTCTTTGCTAGGGTTTTCGGCTGGAAATGCATCTATTTATACTTGCAAATTTCCCGCAACCGCGCCGCGCAGATTTGAAATCCGCGGCGCGCGTACTGATCTCTTCCCGATTCTTCGGCATTTGAATGTGTTCCACTGTGACATCCGCCTAAAATGGATTCGGTTCAACCCAACCCAATTGGAAATTTAATAAACCCTACTCGAGATTTCTTGACGCTAATAGGATCAAAACCCTTACACTACGATATAAATTGACGTTAATAGCAATATATCATAGTATAACGTTATAACTATAATAAAATTAAATTATGATACCATATTAAAATCAAATCAAAGTATGATGCTCTAATTAAATTAAAAGAATCAAACTTGAATGCTATAATTAAACTTCAAATCAAAGTAGATTGTTATAATCAAATAATAACCTTTTTTTTTTATAAAACTCTATTTTTATAAACACTACATTAAATTTTATAAAACTTTTAAGATGCTTGTGTTAGTGGGGAATTATGAAGACCACCAAAAGTAAAAGGTTATTCCCATTGTCTCCCACTCACACCTTCCATCATCTTTCCTTTCATTTTTCTCCCAACACATTATTCTCATCACCACTCAAACCATATCTATTCTTCCTCTCACTCTCAATCTCGAAATTCCTCCTAGAAATCTTCATTTTTCAGCCAAAAACACTTCAATATACTCAAATCTCCATCCCTCTTGAAGCATTCATCAAGGTATGTTGTTAAAAGTTCCAAATT
This sequence comes from Cichorium intybus, assembly GCA_023525715.1. Taxonomy (NCBI): domain Eukaryota; kingdom Viridiplantae; phylum Streptophyta; class Magnoliopsida; order Asterales; family Asteraceae; genus Cichorium; species Cichorium intybus. The sequence continues at coordinate 56,213,124 of CM042014.1, forward strand.
CATACATGAAACAAATTAAATCCACCAAAATATCTAAAACTCATTTTATGCATAAATCTGATTTTTCTCAGACTCTCATAAATAAAATAAGAAGTTCTGGAAATTTTCAGAAAATAACTTATTTTTATTGAATTACTATAATTATTGCAATAAAATATGGCAATAATTCACATAAAATACTTTTTACAGTCAATAAATTCTGGAAAATATTTGGAACAACCCATATATTGATTAAAGTGGATTTATAAAGTTTCATGCATTTATATTACTGTTTGATGCTTATTTTGTATTTTATTTTGTTGTAGAAAAATAAATTGCAAAATATAGTTAGGTATGTTAAAATCTAGATTTTATATTTTTCGCACCTTATACACATTTTAGCGACTCCATGAATAAAAAGTCTAATGAATTTATCTTAATATTTCCCTATTATTTATGATTTTATTGATTAGTTAATAATGAAAAAACATAAGAAATACTTCTCATAGTCCAAAATATCCAACATATTTACAGTAGGCTCAATATATTGTTAGAAAACTATGGTTAATGTTCCAGAATTTTTGGGAATCATTTATTATTTTTCCCGAATTTTTTTGTGGTTTAATTATTAAAATACTAAATAAATACTAAAGCAGTTAAGAAAAATATGAAAATTTTACAGTAATTACTATTTTATGAAATAATGATTTGCTGATAATTTCAGAATGTTTCATTACTGTTTAGTATTTAAAACCATTTTCCTAAATATCTAAGCATGTAAAAATGCATTTTTAATTATTATTTCATATAAATAATTGTTTATAATATATAAAATCTGTAAATACTTATAATTTGACTAGTTATTATTTTAATAAGAAATTATTAAAATCTTGCCTAAAGTGAAGATATAAATTAATTAAGCAAAGTAATTAATTCAATTTAAAATTCATTTAACATATGAATACATTAATATTCAAAACAAAATTTGGATTATTGTTAATTCATCTAAAATAAGAATATGTGTCTAATTATTTTTATTAATACTATATTCCCGTTTATCGATTCCTAAGCCAAACTATTAATTATATTAGGTTCTACGACATTTTGACTCGAGCCGTCTATCGTACAACACGCGCATTCTTTATTGGACTAATGTGAGTAATCTACCCCATATTTTATAATGTTCAATACTTTTGGGGTGTATCATGTGGTTTTAATATGTTCCAACTTCATTTTATTATTTTTCACCATTGAGACATTGTTGGGACATTTATACGTAAATCATTATTTGTATAATTATTGTTTGTTTACGCTACATGTACTTGTAGTGCATTATCATTTTTAGTCTAATCTCCATGACTATGCCCGTATTCTTGAGGTACGTTATGGACAATAATAGCGCTATTGGGTTGACCACCCCGCCTTGGGACGCTAAGGTGATTGATTGCACGTGGTTGAGTGTGTATGATGATTAGATGCTCCATCCTATATATATACATATATATGTATATATAGGGTGAGGACTTATGGTTGTTGTTATCATTTGTTAATCAATTTTTGATTTATAAACTGTTATCTCAATAACAGTTGCTTGCCAACTTCAAAAGAAAACAAATTTCAAATTAGTCAAACTCACAATTTTCTTTAATAAAACTAGATTACTCACCAACTCTCGTAGTTGACCTGTTTTTACCCATGATGCAGATTTGAAGAATGAAGTTGATGAAAAGTAGGGTGTACCTTAGAAACCCACAAGACTATTTAAATTTGATGTAATAAATGTTGTTGTATTTGAATTTGTATTTGTATGTTGTAGATCTTGTTTGCATACTTAGTACTTAATTGAATCTAATCATATTATAACATAGTTGTCATGAGACTTTGAACAATATATCACGCCTTGATCGATTCCGCCAAGGATCGGGGTGTGACAGATTGGTATCAGAGCCCTTGACTATAGGGAATTAGGTTAATTGCCTTGACCTAGTCTATAGCCTCTAGGGTCCTCTCGTATGCTAGTTTATAAAATGCACACACAACTGCATGCAATTCGCACTTAGAAAATCCTAGGAATACCTTTGTGTGCTAATTGCTCCCTTATGTGCTTAGGTATTATTCCCGACACTTATATGTGTGCATACACTTGTGAATTTTCTCCTCTTTCTCTTAAAATCACACACATACTCAAATGGTTTCAAATAAAAATTTATATACAGATATATTCCTTAGAGCTCATAGGAAATTAAAAGTCATCCACTCTAGTTGGGTAGGATCAAAGTAATGGACGCATAGTAACTGGAAGCGGGAGGTGCCGGTAGCCCGAAAGTCCTGACTAGGTAAGCATTCGTATACATCCCAATCAACCGAGGGACCAGTTTGCTTACCTGGGGACCAAAGGCGAGAGTTCCCAAACCTATAGGCCAAAGCGCGTCACTCACATTACTTTTGAGCCATCAAAATACCCGACCTTATCAAACGTATCCGAAAGGATACACTCCAAAATGGCCAACTAATTGGACTATTAAGTTCCCTAATGGGCCTTGAAGTGGGAAAAACATGTGAAAACTTAGTATTGTGGGGGCCCACGCAATTGCTACATGCTTCACATTTAGTACCCATGGAAAGCCCAAAAGGTGCCCAACACTCCTAACCATGGCCCAACAAGTGTTTTACAATCATTTTACCCAACAATGTCTACAAACTTAATTTCCATAATCAATTTACAAATAACTCACAAGTCCATATGCGTGTTTCTCATAGATGGCATTACGACCTCCATACGCTGCTCGTAACAACCGAAGGCTAGCCGCCCTTATCGCTAAGGAGGTAGCAAATGTCATCCCAACAATTGCAACCCATCTTCAAACTCTTCAGCCGCAAGCTCCAACAACCACTCATCGTTGCTCGTTTAAGCACTTTCGTAGCTGTAATCCGCCTTACTTCAAAGGCATAGATGGTGCCACCGCACTCCTCACATGGATCGAAGAAATGGAGAGTACTTTCATCCACAACGAGTGCCCTGAGGACCTGATGGTCCGTCACGCTACAGGGTGCCTCCAAGGACATGCTCTCTCATGGTGGAACCTAGAAAAACGGGCAAAAGGAGAGGGTGTTGCCTTGGGAATGACCTGGTCAAAACTAAAGGAACGCATGATAGAGAAGTTCTGCCCGGACAGCGAATTGCAAACTCTCGAGGAGGAATTCTGGAATCTGAAACAGGTGGGAGGAGACAACGCTACCTACACTAATAGATTCTATGATCTTTCAAGACTCCTACCTCACATGGTTCAACCTATGAAAACTGCAATACGCCGCTACATTAAAGGGTTACCGCACCAGATCCGTGATTCGGTGACCAGCAGCAGGCCATCTACTCTGGAATCCGCTATTGAAATAGCAGGTCAACTCAACGAGGATAATATGAACGATGGTGTCCTCCCACGCAAGGGTTCAAAGATGACAACTGAAAAGCCGACCCCTGAGACCCCCCTAATTGTCAAGTCCGAGTCCTCACACCGACACGACAAAAAGAAGCAGAAAAGCCATCACCACAACCATGCTGTTATTACCCCAGCTGCTCCTATCACCCAAGTCACCCAACCAAACAAAAAGCCGTATACCGGACCTCACCCCCTCTGTAACCATTGTAACTATCACCATATGTCCACCAGCCCGTGTCGCCTTTGTACGACTTGTGGTCGCTATGGCCACTTGGCGGACACATGCCGTGCACCAAAAACTCAGCGACCATTCGCTCTACCCTCAAATCAGCAAACACAAACCCGGTATCCAACTGGAACATGCTTCAACTGTGGTGACCCCACCCATTTCAGAAACGCGTGTCCTAGGCTTGTCAATATCATTAACACTCAAGCCCAGGCAAATCCAACAATGCAGGTTCCAGCTCCCAAAGGCCGAGCATTTGTCATTACCGCAACCCAAGCACAGACCGATAACAAGGTCGTAAATGGTACGTTTCTCATAAATGACTGCTACGCGTCAGTACTTTTTGATTCAGGTGCCGATAAAAGTTTTGTGTCTTTGGAATTTGAACCCATACTTCACACACCTCGCACGATACTTGATGAACACTTTACCGTAGAAGTCGCCAATGGAAAATACATTTCACTCAATGCAGTCATCCAAGATTGCACTTTCGATTTTTGCGGTCATAAATTTTCCGTCAATTTAGTTCCTATGGAACTTGGTAGCTTCGACATCATCGTGGGAATGGATTGGCTATCCCAAAACCATGCTGAAATAGTGTGTTACGAGAAGTTTATTCGTATTCCTCTTGCCGACGGTCAAAGTCTTCGTATTTATGGCGAGACTCGTTCAAAAAAGCTTAGTCTTATGTCATGTACTCAAGCTCGATCATATCTACGTAAAGAATACATGGCTTTCTTAGCCCATGTGGTGGAAACAAAGGTCAAAGAAAAGAAGATCGAAGATATTCCGATTGTACGAGACTTTCCCGACATCTTTCCCGATGACGTATCTGGACTCCCTCCAGTACGTGAGCTAGAGTTCCGCATCGATCTCGTTCCTGAAGCTGCTCCCATAGCCAAGTCTCCATATCGGTTGACTCCAACCGAGATGCAAGAATTGGCAAGTCAGCTCCAAGAATTAACCAATAAGGGATTTATCCGCCCTAGTACTTCACCCTGGGGAGCCCCGATTCTCTTCATCAAAAAGAAAGATGGTTCATTTCGTATGTGTATCGATTATCGGGAGTTAAATAAATTAACCATCAAGAATCGATATCCGTTACCTCGGATCGACGACCTTTTTGATCAGCTTCAAGGAGCTTCATGCTTCTCAAAAATCGACCTCCGCTCGGGTTATCACCAACTTCGAGTACGGGAAGAAGACATCCCCAAAACCACTTTCCGAACCCGCTATGGTCATTACGAGTTCACCGTTATGCCTTTTGGCCTAACGAATGCCCCTGCCGCATTCATGGACTTGATGAATCGGGTATTTAAACCTTATCTCGACCGTTTTGTTATCGTCTTTATTGATGACATCCTCATTTACTCCAAGACAAAGGCAGACCATGAAAGACACCTTCGTCTAACTCTCCAAACATTGCAAGGAAATCAGCTTTATGCCAAATTTTCGAAATGCGAGTTTTGGTTAAATGAGGTACAATTCCTCGGTCATATTGTAAGTGGCAAGGGTATTTTAGTCGATCCCGCAAAAGTTGAAGCAGTCAAGAATTGGAAAGCCCCACGTACCCCCAAGGAAATTCGGTCCTTCCTCGGTTTAGCCGGTTATTACCGACGTTTCATTTCAAATTTCTCAAAGATCGCTTTACCGCTTACTTTGCTCACTTGCAAGGGTACGCCATTTGATTGGGGACCCAAGCAGGAATACGCTTTCCAAACTCTTAAACAAAGATTGTGTGACGCTCCGATTCTTACACTCCCTGAAGGATCCGAAGATTTCGTGGTATATTGCGATGCCTCCAATCTCGGTCTAGGTTGTGTTTTGATGCAAAGGGGAAAGGTTATAGCTTACGCATCGCAACAACTCAAAATCCACGAAAGGAATTATACGACTCATGATTTGGAGCTCGGTGCCGTGGTTTTCGCTCTTAAAATTTGGAGGCATTACCTTTACGGCACTAAATGCGTAATTTTCACCGACCATAAGAGCTTGCAACATATTCTTAATCAAAAGGAACTCAATATGAGGCAAACACGATGGGTCGAACTCCTAAATGATTACGAGTGTGAAATACGCTATCATCCGGGAAAGGCGAACGTCGTAGCCGACGCGTTAAGTCGAAAAGAACATGCCAAAGCATTTCATTTAATATGTTCTCCTATCTTGTCCAATCTCAGCGACCGAATTCGAGGAGCCCAACACTCGGCAATTACCGAAAATGACATGCCCACGGGAGTTGATGGGGAGTTGGAATCTAAATCTGATGGTATTTTCTATTATCAAGATCGCATCTGGATCCCAGATCGCGACAATCTTCGTACATTCCTGATGGAAGAAATCCATAAAACTCGATATTCCATTCATCCGGGCGCTGACAAGATGTATCATGGCTTGAGAACAAATTATTGGTGGTCGGGAATAAAAAAGGATATTGCTTTATTCGTAGCCAAATGTCTTACATGTTCCAGGGTCAAAGCAGAACATCAACGACCCTCTGGACTATTGGTCCAACCGGTAATCCCCGAGTGGAAATGGGAAGCGATCACCATGGATTTCGTAACCAAACTTCCCCGTACCACAAAGGGACATGACAGCATTTGGGTAATCGTTGACCGTTTGACTAAATCTGCTCACTTCCTTCCCATCCGTGAACATTTCAAGGTCGAACAACTTGCTCGGATTTACATCGACGAGATAGTTAGTCGGCATGGCATCCCTCTCAGCATCATTTCAGATCGTGATGGGAGATTTCTCTCTCGGTTCTGGCAATCACTTCAAGAAGCCATGGGAACCCGCCTCGATCTCAGTACCGCCTATCATCCTCAGACCGATGGTCAATCTGAGAGGACAATTCAAACACTCGAAGATATGTTGAGGGTGTGTGTCTTAGATTTCGGAGGAAACTGGGACTCTCATTTACCGTTGGTGGAATTCTCCTATAATAACAGTTATCATTCTAGCATCGGGATGCCACCATTTGAGGCATTGTATGGCCGTAAATGCCGATTTCCTATTTGCTGGCATGAAATTGGTGAGTCCCACGTAATTCGCGCAACAGTGGATTCTCCAATCGTTGGTCCTGAGCTTATCCAGGAAACAACCGACAAAATCACTCAGATTCGCAATAACCTTCTCACAGCTCGTAGCCGACAAAAGAGTTACGCCGACAAGCGACGCAAACCGCTTGAATTTACCGTGGGTGACATGGTCATGTTAAAAGTGTCCACATGGAAAGGTGTGGTTCGATTTGGACGCAAGGGTAAATTGGCACCCCGCTACGTAGGGTCGTTTAAGATCCTGAAAAGGATCGGACCAGTAGCCTACGAGTTGGATCTACCAATAGAGCTTAATAAAGTTCACCCAGTATTTCATATAGCCAACCTCAAGAAGTGTTTAGCAGACGAGAACCTTCATGTTCCTCTCGAGGATATCCAAATCGACGAGACAATGCAATTTATCGAGAAACCCTTGGAAATTGCCGACCGAAAGGAAAAGCAACTCAAAAGAAGTCGCATTCCCCTGGTCAAGGTCAGGTGGCAGTCAGCACGTGGACCTGAGTATACATGGGAGCGTGAGGATCAAATGCGTACCAAATACCCGCAACTTTTCTCTTAAGGTACTCTCTTCTTAAATTTCGGGACGAAATTTCCTAAAGTAGGGGAGACTGTGACATCCGCCTAAAATGGATTCGGTTCAACCCAACCCAATTGGAAATTTAATAAACCCTACTCGAGATTTTTTGACGCTAATAGGATCAAAACCCTTACACTACGATATAAATTGACGTTAATAGCAATATATCATAGTATAACGTTATAACTATAATAAAATTAAATTATGATACCATATTAAAATCAAATCAAAGTATGATGCTCTAATTAAATTAAAAGAATCAAACTTGAATGCTATAATTAAACTTCAAATCAAAGTAGATTGTTATAATCAAATAATAACCTATTTTTTTTTATAAAACTCTATTTTTATAAACACTACATTAAATTTTATAAAACTCTTAAGATGCTTGTGTTAGTGGGGAATTATGAAGACCACCAAAAGTAAAAGGTTATTCCCATTGTCTCCCACTCACACCTTCCATCATCTTTCCTTTCATTTTTCTCCCAACATATTATTCTCATCACCACTCAAACCATATCTATTCTTCCTCTCACTCTCAATCTCGAAATTCCTCCTAGAAATCTTCATTTTTCAGCCAAGAACACTTCAATATACTCAAATCTCCATCCCTCTTGAAGCATTCATCAAGGTATGTTGTTAAAAGTTCCAAATTCATACATGAAACAAATTAAATCCACCAAAATATCTAAAACTCATTTTATGCATAAACCTGATTTTTCTCAGATTCTTATAAATAAAATAAGAAGTTCTGGAAATTTTCAGAAAATAACTTATTTTTATTGAATTACTATAATTATTGCAATAAAATATGGCAATAATTCACATAAAATACTTTTTGCAGTCAATAAATTCTGGAAAAATATTGGAACAACCCATATATTGCGTAAAATAGATTTATAAAGTTTCATGCATTTATATTAATGTTTGATGCTTATTTTGTATTTTATTTTGTTGTAGAAGAATAAATTGCAAAATATAGTTAGGTATGTTAAAATCTAAATTTTATATTTTTCGCACCTTATACACATATTATAGACTCCATGACAAAATTTACAGATTTTTGTAAGAAGGTTTGCTTATTTTTCCTGATTTAATGTTTATTTAATGATTTAAATTGATAATAAATAGCTACACATGTCCAAAAATTAAACAAACTTATCATAATACCATATATAACATGTTAATCATAAATAAAAAGTCTAATGAATTTCTCTTAATATTTCCCTATTATTTATGATTTTATTGATTAGTTAATAATGAAAAAACATAAGAAATACTTCTCATAGTCCAAAATATCCAACATATTTAAAGTAGGCTCAATATATTGTTAGAAAACTATGGTTAATGTTCCAGAATTTTTGGGAATCATTTATTATTTTTCCCGAATTTTGTGTGGTTTAATTATTAAAATACTAAATAAATACTAAAGCAGTTAAGAAAAATATGAAAATTTTACAGTAATTACTATTTTATGAAATAATGTATTTCTGATAATTTCAGAATGTTTCATTACGGTTTAGTATTTAAAACCATTTTCCTAAATATCTAAGCATGTAAAAATACATTTTTAATGATTATTTCATATAAATAATTGTTTATAATATATAAAATTTGTAAATACTTATAATTTGACTAGTTATTATTTTAATAAGAAATTATTAAAATCTTGCCTAAAGTGAAGATATAAATTAATTAAGCAAAGTAATTAATTCAATTTAAAATTCATTTAACATATGAATACATTAATATTCAAAACAAAATTTGGATTATTGTTAATTCATCTAAAATAAGAATATGTGTCTAATTATTTTTATTAATACTATATTCCCGTTTATCGATTCCTAAGCCAAACTATTAATTATATTAGGTTCTACGACATTTTGACTCGAGCCGTCTATCGTACAACACGCGCATTCTTTATTGGACTAATGTGAGTAATCTACCCCATATTTTATAATGTTCAATACTTTTGGGGTGTATCATGTGGTTTTAATATGTTCCAACTTCATTTTATTATTTTTCACCATTGAGACATTATTGGGACATTTATACGTAAATCATTATTTGTATAATTATTGTTTGTTTACGCTACATGTACTTGTAGTGCATTATCATTTTTAGTCTAATCTTCATGACTATGCCCGTATTCTTGAGGTACGTTATGGACAATAATAGCGCTATTGGGTTGACCACCCCGCCTTGGGACGCTAAGGTGATTGATTGCACGTGGTTGAGTGTGTATGATGATTAGATGCTCCATCCTATATATATACATATATATGTATATATAGGGTGAGGACTTATGGTTGTTGTTATCATTTGTTAATCAATTTTTGATTTATAAACTGTTATCTCAATAACAGTTGCTTGCCAACTTCAAAAGAAAACAAATTTCAAATTAGTAAAACTCACAATTTTTTTTAATAAAACTAGATTACTCACCAACTCTCGTAGTTGACCTGTTTTTACCCATGATGCAGATTTGAAGAATGAAGTTGATGAAAAGTAAGGTGTACCTTAGAAACCCACAAGACTATTTAAATTTGATGTAATAAATGTTGTTGTATTTGAATTTGTATTTGTATGTTGTAGATCTTGTTTGCATACTTAGTACTTAATTGAATCTAATCATATTATAACATAGTTGTCATGAGACTTTGAACAATATATCACGCCTTGATCTATTCCGCCAAGGATCGGGGTGTGACATCCACCGCCTTAAGCCCGCGTCGCGCATGGTTAATTCCCGCGGCGCGCGTACGAATTCTCTTGATTTTTCATTCCTTCCCAACTTCTTCCTTTTGCACGCTTTTAGTCCCTGTTTCTATTCTTTTTCTCCAAACAAGTCCTGGCACGAAAAGTGAGAATACCCAGACATATTTGATATAATTTTATCAAGAACAGGACTCAACAACGCCTAAAATACTTGATATCACTAGGCGTTGTCACATGCATAACTTAACATAAAAATTAAAAGCACACATGACAAATAAAACATGAACAGAAATATACAGATAGAAGTGTCATAAGTTTGTACATATATCCCAAAAAATTAAAAAGAAAGAAAGAAAAAGGTACATCAATCACTGCCAGGCGGCCTGGAGGGTCCGGCCTCATGATCGTGGGCCCTGGCTGGGAATGGTCGGGGACGTTGGCCCTCGCAACTCGGGCCTCCAACCGATGGATGGCCGCTGAGTCCTCCTGCGGCTGTGTCGGGGCTGCGGGCGCTGGCTCTGGCTCTGGCCTCCTGCGTCTCCTGTCAGGCTGGGCATACGCGGGCTGAGGTGCCTGAGGAGGCTCGGTCGGTGCCCGAATGTACTGCCCCGGGCGCTGTAGCTCAATGAGCCGCATCCTCTCCAAAGTGCGTGCTGTAGTGCGCGATGGAGGCAGAGCGGTCAAAGAGGCTGCCACGGAGGCAGTAAGAATACCATAGGAACGGGCAAGGCGGGTAATAAAATACCCCCTGGCTAGTGGGCTGCTGGTGGAGGCGCCGGTAGGGTGGGTGGAGAGAGCAACTGCAAGGGCGAAGGGGAGATGGAGGAATCAGGACGGGTCGAGGAGAGCCCACAAAAATGTCATGTCATCGCCCGACACCTTCTCGCCTCCCTCCTGCTGCATGATGGAGGTGGAGACGATCCGGTGCATGAGACGGTGAAGTGGATCGCGTAGGTGACTCTCCCTCGAGGTCCCTGCCTCGTACCTGACGTTGGACAATGGTGTCCAAATCTCCATGTTGGGAGCCCTGTCCGGCTCCCCCTGAATGCAGGACCTGAAGAACCGGGTGAAGTAGCGATGCTGGAGGTCTGCTGGAGTGTATAGGCCTGTGCGCCTCCCGAACTCCCGGAGGTTGCACTCCCTGTGCTCACCTCCCAAACGAAAGCGTACGAGCCTGGATCGTGGATCCGATGCCCTAAGAGCAAAATGGATAGTAGACAGGCACTCCAGGAGAAGCTCCGTATAGACCACGTCCTCATCTGTGGCCATGATCCTGTCCCAGCCACGACATGTGAATGATGCCTCCTCATGGGTCCAGGTGCGATGTAAGAATGGCTCGATCGCACCCTAGAGCCCTGCGTCTCTCAGAATATCTCTATCAAAGACTGTCGCCTCGAGAACCCGGCGAGCAGTCAATGCGTCCCTCCGCGAGGTGTACTCTGCTGAACTGGCAAGCTCCGCGGGGAACTGGAGGAAAGCATGCGCCAATCTGAACATCATCTGCAAAAAGAAAATATAGCCACAAAAAAAATTTTGCAAAATTATTCCTTGTCTTCCCTGCCGCACCGCGGCGCGGCCCAAGAGCAAGGGCGCGGCGCGGCGTACGGCTGTTTCAAAACCCCGATCCAATCTCTCAATTTAACCTGCTAGAACTCAATATAATCACACCACAAGGTAGCCTAAGTGCCGACTAGCTCATCTAGGGTCTCCATTTGGCACAACGAACACCCTATAAGCTGGCATTAGCGATTCTAAGTTTTGAACTATTTTGAGCAAATCACTAAAATTAACTACCTAATCGCTAGTTTTAACGAGTAATAGATAGTTGGAATGGCATACCTTAGCAGTGGGAACAAAATGAGCAAGAAAAATTGCAAGAAAATTTCGATAACCAGAGCTCCGAGTCGCGTGTGGGTCGTGTGAGCCGCGGCTTACCTTATAAAGGAGAAAACCGACTGATCGTTTACCGCGTCGCGGATTTATGCTTTGCGCGTCGCGCGTGTCACCAAATCAACCCCTGCGCATCGGGTTGGTTTACGATCCCGCGTCGCGTAATTCAAATACCCGCAGCACGGATTTCAAAATTTTCAAAACTTCTCAAATGACCCCACACTTATTTCAAACCACTAGTACCTGCAAAAAGATTGATGTATTTTTGTATTTTGTTTTAAGAAATATATCCTAACTTATGACACAATGGGTTGCCTCCCAACAAGCACTAAGTTTAACGTCTTCAGCCAGACGTTCTACTCCTAAGCTGACTCTTCTTCTTCTCCTTGACCCCTTGATGGCATTTGCTGGTATTCTGGCACGAAATTATTGGCCATCATTGTCATAAGGGATGTGAGTTGGGTCATGCGATCACTCACACCGCTGATCCATTGTTGTTGAGATTTCAAGAGCTCAAAAACATTCGCCTCTCGTTTTCTGGATTCTTTTTCATATTGCTGGTGCCTTGCTTCCATCATCTCTATCATGTCCATCAATTGTTCCTTGTCGATGGCGGACAACGGGTGGTCCTTGGTTTCTTTTTGAATTTCTTCTTTTCCTCCCTCTCCCGTACGTGTCCAGATCTTTTCCTTGCTCCTGATTCCTGGCTCCATTAATGTTTTCCTATCTGCTGGTTTGCCATTTTCCTCTGAAGGTAATGATATCGGGTTCCCAAACACATTCAATCTTCTTTTCCTGGTCCCGAAGAAAATATCCATATCTCCAGTCTTGCAATCGATCACTGACCCGGCAGTAGCTAAAAATGGACACCCTAAGATGAGCGCAGGCGCATCGTCCAGACTCTCATATTCCATGACCAAAAAATCTACGGGATAGAAAAAGTCCCCAACTTTGACTATGACATTTGTTAGCTTTCCCCTAGATACCTTGGTTGATTGGTCAGCCAGCTGTAATACAACTTCTGCTGGCTCAATTTCTTCGTTTTTGTACTTGTCGTACAGGTATCCTGGCAAGATGTTAACACTTGCTCCCAAATCTAATAGGGTGTTTCGAATAACCACGTCCCCTACAGTTGTAGTGATCAATGGTGATCCAGGGTCCTTTTCCTTTTTGGGCAGTGTTCCCAATAATGCCTCGCTGGCTCTCACAGTCAATCTCACCGTTTTTGGTGTAGGTGCTTTGCTCTTTCCATTTTGTTCACACATTTCTTGCAGAATCCTGGTGTCTTCAGGGACATCCTTAAGCTCGTCCCACAGGGGCTGATTCATTAAGGGTCCCGTTGATCTGGGTGCTTCCTGCTTCTTCTTTTCTTTCCTATTCTTCCTTTTTTGCTTGATCCCTGCTATTGTTAATTGCTCTTCCTTTTGGATCTCTTTATCTGTTTCTGGTTGAATGCCATTCTCAACCGGAACTCCTCCTTCTTTACCTTTCTCACTTTCTAGAGCCTTTTCTTCTTCCCTTGGTCTCATTTTACTCCCTACTTCGAACAAGTCCTCCAGAGTGACCTTTCGCCATCCTGATTCAACAGTGTTGACTTGTTCCTTCCCTGGACGCTGATTATGCGTAGGATTGACTTCAGTAGCACTTGGCAACTTGCCACTATCTCTTTTTTGCTGATCTGCAGCCATTTGACCTATTTGTCTCTCCATATTTGCGATGGCCTTTGCATTTGCTTGAGATTGTTGTTGTGTCGCAGTGACCATGTCATACATCCTAGCAATCATCTCTTCTTGGGTCCCTGGGGCGTTATTGGTAGCATTAGTGGGCCCCCTGTTATTGTTGCTATTGGTGTTACTATTTCCATTGTTGTTTCCATTGTTCGCAGGCTGATGGTTTCTAGGCTGACTAGTCGATTGACTCTGATAATTGTTTTGCCTAAAGTTTTGCTGTTGTCCTTGGTTGTATGGCCTGTAGGGTCGTCCATTATTGTGCTGGCCTTGACCCTGGCCATAAACTTGATTCGCCTCGTGAGTCTTAGGTCCTCCTTGACCTCCTCGTGATGAATTTGGCGGTCCATTCTGTAATGTTGACATAAGTCTGTCAAACTTCTTATTTAGTTCACTGATTTCCTTTTTCACTTCCTTTTTCCAATCAGCATCGACTCCTACCGCTGCCGCCGTACTTACAGTTTTCCTGGTGGAAAAGTTTGCCTTGGAGCCATTGCTCAACTGCTCCAAAAACTGCCAGGCTTCTTCTGGGTCCTGCCACATAAATGTCCCACTAGATGAGGCATTTATCATGGCCTGGTGTGTCTCACTGACTCCTTCGAAGAATAGCTTGACCAACTGCCACCTAGGAATCTCGTGATGCGGACAAGATCGCAACAACTCCTTCAATCTGTCAAAGGCTTCATGGAAAGCCTCTCCAGGCTTTTGCTGGAAATCCTGAATAACTCTTCTGATTTCAGTTGTCTTGCTCGCTGGATAAAATTCCTGAAGGAACTTTGCCTTGAGCTGATCCCATGTAGTGATGTTGTTCGATGGCAACGATGTGAACCAATATATGGCTTTATCCTTAAGGGTGAACGGAAACAGTCTAAGCCTGAAAATATTTCTATTGATGTTTCTAGGATTATTAGCATTAGCGATCGCTAAGAATTCATATAAATGATTATAGGGATCGTCATGCTTGTACCCTCTAAACTCTGGTAATATTCCTAATAACTGAGGTCTTATCTCTACTTGCGAATCAATGTTATCAGGAATATAGATTGGCGACGAATCATCATATTCCCATGGTTGGAAATGCGATGCAACCGATTGCCGTCTCGGTTGTGCAAAATGTAAAGCTTGAGCGGGGTTACCGTAAAGATGATCATTGTATTCCCGCTGACCTGGTGGTGGATATTGTGGTGTTCTTCTAAGAGGTCCCCGACCTCGGTTCCATTGTGGTTGTGGTGCTGGTGGCACCCATCCTTCATCTTCCTCGTCATACACCTCCTCCGTCTCTGGGTAATGGTATTGTGGCTGAGGCGGTTGTTGAAAGTGTATAGGTTGTGTTGATTGGTATGTGGGTTGAGGTTTAAAGAGGGCTGGTTGTGGTTGGGATGTTGGTGTCTGCTGTCTAGGAGCTGGGGTGCCATCTCGGGTCGGCTCTCCCCAAGACATAGCAGAAGTAAATGGATTGGTGGACTGTGGTTGTGAAGCGGGTGTAAATGGTGGGATAGATGGTGGAGTGCATGATGGTATGGGTGCAGGGGCTGAAACTGCACCACCAGAAGCACTCGTGCTCCCAAACTGAAACTCTGATAGCGGGGGAATGGAAAACATCCTCGTTGCCTCACCTGATGGTTCCTGGGCAACACTTACCGGACTACTGCTAACTTGACTAAAATTCATGATGCTTAAACGCCTACGGGCACGGAGTTTGCGTGCAGTACGCTCGATCTCAGAATCAAACTGTAATGGGGATAATTGCTTACCCCTGCGGGTACGCATGCACTAATGCAACACGCCCACAAAAATCAAAATGAAATTTTCAAAAAGCAAGAAACAAGTTCCTACTACTCACCTATCCTAAGCTCACAGCTCCCGGCAACGGCGCCAAAATTTGACAACGCAGCGGTCGTCGTGCGGTCAAAAATAAGAGAAAACCTAACACACACTAGTATAGCGGTAGTAAGGGTCGATCCGCAGGAGCTTCGTGGTTAGGCTAGATGAGAGATTACCAACTAGTAGTGTCACAGATACAGTCGGAGGATCTGGTTTCTATCTTCCTAATCACTAGCAAACAAAAGCAATGATCAAACACACCCAAGCCAAGCTAAGCTATGCTCAAATAACCTAGTCACTTGCTGAAGTCAGAAGTACATCTCTGAATCAGAAGCAATCAAAGGCATCCAAACTAGCAAAACCAAGCAAAGCATAAACTAGCCACTAGCTAAAGTTCCACTGAACAGTTACTAGCCAAGGTTTAATGCTTACAAACTAACCTAATTAGCTACTGATTTCAGCTAAGGAAAACAGTCCCAACAAGGTCCAAAATACAATTCAAACACAACCAATCAATCAAAACCAAACACAATCATCAAAACACCGAAAAGCTAAGATTAAATGTAACCAAATGCTTTTCATTCACTAAATCCGAATTCCAATCACAAAAACAGTAACCAAATGTTTCAAAATCAGAAACCTAAGTGCTCAAAGTCAGTGGTTGTCACTCCCAAAGACTTTAGCTACAAAAACTAATTTCTACTAAAAGGAAATTAAATCAAAAATCATAAAATACCAATTGAGAGCTTGCTGAAATGAAATCCTGGAGTCAAAGAGCTTCAAGGTCGATTTTACACCCGGTTCTTTGCTAGGGTTTTCGGCTGGAAATGCATCTATTTATACTTGCAAATTTCCCGCAACCGCGCCGCGCAGAAGTGAAATCCGCGGCGCGCGTACTGATCTCTTCCCGATTCTTCGGCATTTGAATGTGTTCCACCGCCTTAAGCCCGCGTCGCGCATGGTTAATTCCCGCGGCGCGCGTACGAGTTCTCTTGATTTTTCATTCCTTCCCAACTTCTTCCTTTTGCACGCTTTTAGTCCTTGTTTCTATTCTTTTTCTCCAAACAAGTCCTGACACGAAAAGTGAGAATACCCAGACATATTTGATATAATTTTATCAAGAACAGGGCTCAACAATGCCTAAAATACTTGATATCACTAGGCGTTGTCAGTACGCTACCTAAAAAGGAGAAAGATCCCGGTTCGCCATTGATTATTGTCACTGTAGGTGATGTGATTATTCGGAACATATTGTTAGACCTGGGGACCAGCGTGAATATTTTGTTGGATTAGGTGTCTAAGTCATGACTAATAATTTGTATTTACCTAATTAGTATAAGCAAAGTCCATTTGGGTTGCCCTCATAGCTAGAGGTTTGGTAGAAAGTTCGGTAGAGAGAAATGTTGGTTTATTATGGGATTAATAAATCAATAGAAATAACAGATATGGTTTGTTAATATATTAAAGTGATAATATATTAATTAGAAACTATATTGATTGATTAATAATTAATCAGGAATTGATTGGATTAATTTCTGTGGCATTAATTAGATTAATCAGGAAGTCAAGGATTAATGTCGTACAAATTCAATAGTTGAATTGCGGCGCGCCAATGTAAAGGCTGCGATGCGCGTACATATTCGTACGAATTCAATAGTTGAATTACGGCGCGCGGCGCGCCAATGTAAACGCCGCGACGCGCATACGTATTATCCGGAAAATGGCTGACGGCCAGGGTTTCTTGTTTCCCTATAAATAGGGAACCCTAGGCCTCATTATTTGTGCTCATTTCTATTATTCTCTCTGGAATTTTCGTGGCCTTCCTCTGGCTCCCTGGGTGTGATCTCATTTGAGGCAGGACACTTGTGCTGCTTAGCTTCAAGATTAAAACTAAAGGTTAGTTTTTCTGATTTATTCTTTTAGTTAATATTTGTTTGGCCTTTAGGAATTAGTTACTTGTTCAAAGTAAGAAAACATAGATCTTTTCTAGGTTGCATGTGACTTAGATTTTTTAGTTCATGGTTGCGGAAAAACCTTTCAGTGGTATCAGAGCGTTTGGTTGTTTTCTTATTGAATGGCTGTAATAGTTTTCCTAATTAGGGTTTATTGTTTATAAATCTTAGCCCCTTCCCCCTTCTTTTTCGATTTTCTGCTTAGGGTTTAGAAGGCTTTCTATTTTTAGTAACTTTAATTGTTTAATTAAATGGATAACCTTAAATCCAGTTTGTTTGAATTCGATAATTAGGGGTTTAAGATAGGTTTAAATTGATTTGATTAATTTGGAAAAACCTATCTACATTTGAATTAATTTAATTAATTGTTTAATTAAAAGATAATTCAAGGGATTTAATTTAATTTTGATTTAATGGTTAAATTTCGAAAATTAAAGGATAAATCCTAAAATATTTTAAAAGGTTTAAAATATTTAGATTTAATTAATTTAATTAATGTTTTAATTAAAAGATAAATTGAATCAAATTAAAGGTTTAATTTAATTTGAAATTTAATAGTTAAATTTCAGGAAATTAAAAGATAAACCAGGAATATTTTAAAAGATTTAAAAAACATCTTATATATATTATTAAAGGTTAATATTGTATGTATAAGATAAATTGGTTAGTCAAATCATTAGTAGGCCTCATTCACGAAGCTGGTCTATAGAGTGGGTATAAGGAGACTGCCTATAAAATGGCGGTCTAATGGGTGTTCACTCTCACCCACCGCTCGCCTGATCAGTGGAGGGTCGTTAGCTGAACAGTTTTGATAAGATCGCTTAATCATTAAAAGTATAATGATCAAAGTACTAGAACCCGTGCAAGAATTCCCAATCTAGTTACTTTAAAAAAATGTGAATTTGATGCTAACCCATGAAATTGCACATTGCACTTTATGAAACGTTGGTGGAGCGTGTGTGGGTTACCGGCACACCAATGGGGGTTCATAAAGAGTGGCAATGGGTTTCTCGGGTGTTATCATTGTTGATGGAGCGTGTGTGGTTAACCGGCACATCAATTTGAGATGATAATGGACCCCGAGAGTACCAAGCTAATTTGCATGGTTATTCACACCCGGTTTGTGATCCTCGGCATCCCAGTCACAAACGGTGGGGCATATCCAAGATTAAACATGCCATTAAACAGTTCAATGAGTCTCACAGATCTAGGAATTTCATTAGACTGAAATTGATAAAAGTTATCTACCTTAATGACCACTGTGTTGTGACTATGGCATCCCTCTTCACAACATAGTTGGGGTATTTTGGATCCTAGCCTTGTTAAATAATGTATATTGGGTAATTATTTAAAAGGATAAATTTAACGAATAAATTCAAATTTTATATATGTCTGAAGAAAGTGTCATTCTCCTCCTTCCCCTCCTTCACCTATTTCTGAGGGCATCAGAAAGCGCCTGCTTAATATTGTAAGGCTGACTGGCCTTGACTGTGTGATATGGTTTTGCCATTAGAGAATAGTTCTTAGTTTTGCTGGGGAACCATATCCGACTGAGTGTCCGCTCCTATACATGACATCACACAGCAGCTTGTGATGAGCATGACTCTTTGACTATTGAGTCCAAGGAAGTTCGTTGCCTTATGCTATTGATCATTAACCCCGAGTTCCACAGGGATTTAGAATTCCTGGGGTCTGATAAGTTAGCACAGCTGGTTCAGGAAAGGTTCCGTGAACTGGTTGAATAAAGGGAACGAACTAGGATCTTCAAAGAGCTTGAAGTTGCAAGCTAGAAGGAAGTAGCACCAGTTTGCGTGTTCCCGAGATTGAGGGATACATAGGCGAACAGTATAAAACTGGTTTCCCTTTGTGATCGGGAGTTAAGCATTAGCTCAACTCGCTGATCTGTTCATCCAGATGAACAGAAAGGGTAACCGGATAAGACAGTCGTGGAAGTGCATTCAATGTCGACTCTGTATGAATCGTTCATGGAGAAGCATAGTTCCATTAATTCAGCTGCTTCAGGATTGAGTCCAGTATTAAGGTGCATCAAGAAATGATCCAGATCGTCTGGACCGATTGTTCGATGTTTCAAACTGGGAATCCACAAGGTGGGACACAGTCACGGATAGATTGGAAAAATGCTCCAAAGCCAAACCGCTTGGTAAACTCATAAATACCTTAGAATTCAGAACACCTGATCCTCATTTCCTTGATACAGGATGTGTTTCACACATTTGCTCTGTATGCACGAACTCTGGAGGATGCGGGATGGTGTCGTACAGGAGCATATTCGGATTGGATCTGGAGCTCGTGCGGTTTTTGAGTTAAGCTAGATATTTGTTCTTGTTATTAGTTTATAGATACATACGACATGGATTCGCATAGTACATTGTTCTGAGGATAATTCTGGTTTAATGAAATATTTTTTTTGAAACATGTTTGTTTTAATTGTCCTCGAAATGTTGTGTGAATGTGTTGATGACGTAAATGGTAATAACTTGAATGTTGATACATCCAATGGGATTGGATTTGTAAATTGTGTTCTTTATGATTGTTAAAGTGAATTTTATGAGAATCACTTCAACCAAAGGTCCAGTTGGACAGGACTTTGGAATCATTTGACTTAGAGTCACATGATGAATTGAGTGCTTAATAAAATTAATTGTGGCAAGAAAGGAATCGCCCAAAGATCCAATGGATAGGATTTTGGAATCAGTTGACTTGGAGTCAGGTGATGATTGCATGTCTTGAACAATATTAACAAAGTCATAAATTTACATGGAACTGTAAAGGTATTAAGATTTTGAGCAACAGACACGTAAGTTACTGTGTATTGCTCGAATCTTCGAACAGAACACGATTAGTTATGCTTCATGATATTTGCCAAATGGTTTGACAAATATGGCTTTGTTTATCGGAATAAGCGATTGATTGGAACCTTGAAGTATTCAAGGATTTCAAAGGAAGCATAAGATCAACAGAACTTGAGTAACAACATATACTGAGAAAATGTTTCACAGTTTATCCTCTTCCAAGAACACTAATGGTTATAATGTGTCTTAGGGAAGATGATGGAGCATTGATCAAAATAGTTTTGATCCTCGGTGTATAAGATACACTGGATACATTTCCGACTAATATTTCAATGAACTGAATATTCAACCAGTCAGACCGCAGAAGCCATATTCCGACCACATCTTAGACTAAGTAGGTTATGTTGACACTGTCTGAAATGTAAAGCTGGGATCGTCCCACTGGTACATGGAAAGTCCAGGGTCATGTAGCATTCATCTGAATCTCATGACAAGCCTGAAACTAATCAGCAATGTCGTTTCATTGGCCACTCCGATTATCCTTTGAAAGAAGAGTACTTTTAGAAAGAACTCAAGTTCTAAGGAAACAGTGGGAGTAAGAATAATTCTGAATGAGTTCAGGGATTAGCCAAGTGAAAGAACCTTTAGTCACCACTGGGACTTGACCAGGAATTAGATTCCTGTTAAACCTGACATACCCTCTCTTCGCTTGACCAGTAGTTATTGTCACTGTCATAAGGAGTTATGATTTGGGTGATATACCGAGTAGTGGTAAAACACTAAAGATGGTACGAATAAGTAATCCGACTGCTGGAAGCATTGGTGAGCCCGGTTGCTACCAAATAAGAGAACCTTACCGCGAGACACAGTCTATGTGACAGTTTGATTGATCTTTACAACTGGTCTGGGAACCAGTGGGAGTAATTGAATCATCAAAAGAAGGGAACATAGAAATGTACTTACAGAACATCTGGTTGAATGAGTAATCACTTGGAGTCAAGCAATTGATTCTGAGAGAAACACTCTCAATAGAAGATATAATCCGAGAGGATTCTGCGTGGCATAGTGTGAGTCGTTAGTGGAGCGTGTGTGGTTTACCGGCACACTAATATGGACTCACATAGAGCATGTCATTACAAAAGATACATGGCCCCGGGATTCGTCCCATGTGCATCTCGCAAGAAAGGATATTCGGATTCTCAAAATAGGCCAAAAGGTTTGGATTTTGTGAATAGCCTGAAAGATTTCCTTTAATATGTCGGAAAGGTTTGGATTTCGGTTTCGCAAAATGTGCAATAAGTTCTGGATTTTGTGAATAGTCCGAAAGAGTCATATAACGGTTTCAAAGCCAGTGGGAGTATCGTTGTTATCTGCTATCATTGTATGTGGGTTACATACTGGTTCTAGGAAACGTCTCTTATCATTACAAAGTGTAATGACTTGGTGTTAAGAAACGGTTCGCTATGAAAGACTTTAAGAGATACAACATACTCAGGTGGTTGTGAACATCTATTAGATAGATCGGAATTCTGCCAATATGATCTTGATGAGATTCAAGATGCATAACCCCAGGAATGGAGTTTCCTGTCATTGCAAAGTGTAATGAATTGGCATGAAAGAAACAAAGAAGGTGCAGCATGCTAACGTAGTTCATAGACATCTATCAGATAGATGAGACTAACAGTATTGACTTAGCCGTTGAGAATATGATCTTGATGGGATTCAAGATGCATAAGAAAGAGTCCCTGAAAGGAAATGGTTTCCGGAAATCATGACACAATGATTATTGGTAATCTTAGGATTCCGAAAGGGCTTGGAATGAGATTACATCAGGTTCCTTGAGCCTCTTGGACAAATCAGAAGTGTTATGAACATATCCTGATGACTTAATGCTTAGAGCATTGTAAGTTGGATTCAGGATATTGCCTGGCTGAGAATACTGAATGGATTTTTTGAACAGACGTGAGAAATCATTGGAAAATGATTAGGGTGATTGATTTGAAAGGGTTTTCAAATCAGTAATTGGTTACACCAGGACGTGGTGCTATAGGACTTCATGGTTAAAGAATTTCGTTGGTTTCTGATGGAGCGCGTGTGGTTCACCGGCACATCTTGACACCTCGAAATTGTCTTAGGGTATAGTCGTGTAGACTAAAGACCCAAGAACCATGGGCAGTCACGGTACACATCACCAGAATGGAGTTGTGAGAGAGAATGACAAAATGACAAATTGAGATATCATCGAAAGAGTATCCGATAGGATCATCTGCAATAAAGTGTATAAGTGTTAGACACTTGGATACATAGAAAGAGTGAAAAGGTCATAAACATAGATATAAAAGGCTTGAATTGAAAGTTTAAAAGAGAATAAGAAACCGATAATAGTTATGATAAATCCGACTTGGCGATTACCTCGTGGAGACTTGGTAATTAGCAGGAGTAGCTGCCAGTCAGATTTCATGTTTCACTTTTGCATGTTTACTTCTTGAATAATTGGATTATTCAAATATCCACAGTCACTCATACTTTTAGGGAGTAAGTATGAAGGAAGACTGTCATGAATTGGTTTGTAGATTGTCTAAGGAGTTAGACATAGCAATAAGATTGCTGCAACGTTCATGAGTACTTGGAAATGGAGATTTGAGTATTAGATAAACCCGCGCTCAATGGATTGCTTCATGGATTATATCACGAGCAATGTTGAGACGATAATATCTTATGGTCTTAAAGTTGAGAGATATGAGTTATAATTTGCAAGGCGGTTGTTCATTGATAGTACGAAAACGCATCGGTAACTCGGTGTTATAAAACGTGCTGTTGTGAGTGATTTGTCGGGTAAAAGATATAACATATTAGTCGAAGCTTATTCATCCCTTGACCCAGACGGGAAACAGATATCTGTTGGCCACTCGATGATTTTGAAGTTGACTGAAGCGCTGGCCGGCCAGGACTAAATTGATTGGTTCAATTAGAAGTCTAAAAGTCATAAGCAAAATCGGAAATCGGGAAACAGTGTGTCAGACAGAGATTGATCTCAATCCATGTCTCATGTCTGAAAATATCTTGTTGGACGGAGGATCATCTGATCACTTATCTATGGACAGAACTGACTAGGTCAGAGTTCGGCAGCAGTTTCTAGAAAGCTATAGTTTGTTGATTAATTAGAGGTTAAATTGGTAATTATAGTCATAGACTTATCCAAGTGGGAGACTGTTGGATTAGGTGTCTAAGCCATGACTAATAATTTGTATTTACCTAATTAGTAGAAGCAAAGTCCATTTGGGTTGCCCTCATAGCTGGAGGTTTGGTAGAAAGTTCGGTAGAGAGAAAGGTTGGTTTATTATGGGATTAATAAATCAATAGAAATAACAGATATGGTTTGTTAATATATTAAAGTGATAATATATTAATTAGAAACTATATTGATTGATTAATAATTAATCAGGAATTGATTGAATTAATTTCTGTGGCATTAATTAGATTAATCAGGAAGTCAAGCATTAATGTCGTACAAATTCAATAGTTGAATTGCGGCGAGCGGCGCGCCAATGTAAAGGCCGCGACGCGCGTACATATTCGTACGAATTCAATAGTTGAATTACGACGCGCGGCGCGCCAATGTAAAGGCCGCGACGCGCATACGTATAATCCGGAAAATGGCTGACGGCTAGGGTTTCTTGTTTCCCTATAAATAGGGAACCCTAGGCCTCATTATTTGTGCTCATTTCTATTATTCTCTCTGGAATTTTCGTGGCCTTCCCTTGGCTCCCTGGGTGTGATCTCATTTGAGGCAGGACACTTGTGCTGCTTAGCTTCAAGATTAAAACTAAAGGTTAGTTTTTCTGATTTATTCTTTTAGTTAATATTTGTTTGGCCTTTAGGAATTAGTTACTTGTTCAAAGTAAGAAAACATAGATCTTTTCTAGGTTGCATGTGACTTAGAATTTTTAGTTCATGGTTGCGGAAAAACCTTTCATATTTTACATGGCTATTTATACGATAAGTACAAGAACGAAGAATTGGAGCCAGCAAAGACAATTCTGCAACTGGCAGACCAGTCCACAAAAGTTTCACAAGGCAAGTTGCAAATGTGATTTTCAAAGTGGGTGACTTTTTCTATCCGGTGGACTTCTTAGTTATGGAATACGAAAGTCCAGCAGATGCGCCGGCATTGATTTTGGGACGTCCGTTTTTTGCTATGGCCGGAGCCGTGATTGCAAAACGGGAGATATGGACATCACGTTTGGTACGAGAAAATGAAGACTAAATATGTTTGGGTCAGTATAACTATCAAGGGCCACCTTCCAACCAGCAAAGACAGTTCCAGGCTGTTAACAACAATGGTCCCAGTAGTAGCAACAACAACAACAGGGAGTCAACTACTACTAATAACAATCGTACCAATCTAGAAACCTAGGAAGAGATGATAGCAAAAATGTATGAAATCGTGAACACAAGTCAACAGCAAACGCAAGCCAATACTAAAGCCATTGCTAACATGGAGAGACATATCGCACAAATGGCTGAAGACTAAAGACGAAGAGATAATGGCAAGCTCCTGAGTAACACGGAGGTGAATCCGAATCATACTCAAAGAGCTGGAAAGGAACACGTCAATACAGTGGAAAGTTTCCCACCCGAAACGGAATGGAGAATGGTCACGATGGAAGATCTGATAGGGACGGAAAAAAGGACGAAGGTATCCAAAAGGAAGAACAGTCAACTGTAGCCGGCATTAAGAAGAAAAAGATAGCCGCAATGATGAAAAGGAAGCAAAGTGCGCCAAGTGAACCATCCATTAATCAGCCTTTATGGGATGAATTAAGGAATGCTCCAGAAGATACAAGGATTCTCAAGGAAATGTGCAAAGAAAATGAAAAGATCAAGATGCCGACACCAGAAACAGTGCGACTCACGGTCAAAGCAAGCGAGGCATTGTTGGGTATGCTGCCTAAAAAGGAGAACGATCCCGATTCGCCATTGATTACTGTCACTGTAGGTGATGTGATTATTCGGAACACATTGTTAGACCTGGGGGCCAGCATGAACATTTTACCTGGCTATTTATACGATAAGTACAAGAACGAAGAATTAGAGCCAGCAAAGACAGTTCTGCAACTGGCACACCAGTCCACAAAAGTTTCACGAGGCAAGTTGACAAATGTGATTGTCAATGTGGGTGACTTTTTCTATCCGGTGGATTTCTTAGTTATGGAATACGAAAGTCAGGAGGATGCGCCGGCATTGATTTTGGGACGTCCGTTTTTTGCTACGGTCGGGGCCGTGATGGATTGCAAAACAGGAGATATGGACATCATGTTTGGTACGAGAAAACAAAGACTAAATATGTTTGGGTGCCGATGACGCTGCCACCGGGGTATGATAGTTAGTATTTGAACAATAGACCGTTGATGGCACCAAGAGTGAATGGTAAGGGTAGAAATCGAATGCAGGAGAATGGAAGTGGAAGTGAAAGTGAGGATGAGGAAATCCTTTGGAAAGTATAAGGACGTCCGCTAACGATAGTTGATAAGCAGCAACTCTTCGATATGATAAAATCAATGGAACGGAAGCACCAAGAATATGCAAGGGACGCAAGGAATAGGAAATCAAAAATCTTTCAAATTTTGAACGCCCAGCAGCAATGGATAAACTGGGTAAGTGATAGAATGACACAGCTGACAACATTGATGGCTATACTCGTTCATGACATTACGCCAGAAATGGGAAAGCCCGTGCCAAAGAAGGAATGAAAAAGAAGCTCGGTCTGGCTGAAGACTTTAAACTTAGCGTTTGGTGGGAGGCAACCCATCCCGTAGGTAAGTTAGGTTCTGTTTTCGAGGTAAATTAGGAAAATTAATCGTCATCATCGCAGGAAAATATAGCACGAAGTAAGTGTGGGGTCAATCGAAAGGAAGTAACAGCATTAAAAGGTCGCGACGTGGTAAGGGAAAAACCGCACCGCGCGTACTTAAGCTAACCCGATGCGCAGGGGTTCATTTTTGGGTGCGCACCGCGTGTAAACCCTTATCCGCACCGTGGAATTCGATCGGTCAGAAACCGTCTTAACAGGTACGTTTTCTCCCTCGTCGCACCATTCCTACATACTCCGTGCAAAACAGAGCACCGATCGATCACTCGTTTTCTCACATTTTCTCATGTATTATCGTATCCACCAGCAAGGTATGTCACTTAAACTCGGTATTTAAACTTATTGCATGTGTTTGAAGTGAGAAATCGAATCAAATAGTCAGAAATAGAAAAACTTAGAGAAATCGGCAATGCCGACTCTTAGGGTGAGTTTTTTGCAAAATTCGCACCTTAGGGAGGCTAGTCGGTGGTTAGGATGCCCTGTGAATGCTTTGGATTGAATCAAACAGGTAGATTTTGGGATTTTTCGCAACAGTCAAACACCGCGACGCGGTAAATTCATTCTGCGCGTGTTGAAACGACGCGTGGCCAACCACGCGCACGATCAGGACTAATTTGAAAAAAATTTATGTTTTGATTTTTTCACAGATGGCTCAGCAGCAGGTTGATTACATGCCGGGTCACGAGTTCCTGCAGTTCCCAGATATACTAGAGGATACCCACCATTACCAGAGTCGGCTTCGGGTGATTAGCACACGTCCAGTTCTGCCGGCGATTCATTTTGACTGGGCCATTTTGACCCAGATGGGATTGTGGGACCAGCTACTGCCCTTCCTCCACCGCACGTAGACCCACCCGAATGGGGCATTTACTTTTACTTGCCAGGGTTGGGAGCGACTTATGGCCACAGAGGACGATATCGCGTACAAGGAGCTCATGTTTGAGTTCTTTTCTACGTGTGTATACACACCAGCATCGCACGAGCCACGACCCCACCTGATCTGATTCAGGCTGGGAGGACAGAGCCAGGAGTGTACCTTCCGGGAGTTTTCCAGGCGTACAGGGATTTATTTTGAGGCGGAGATTGGCAGCGTTCATTTCCCGCTTTTCTTAACAGCCTGCTTCAGCGACCATCCACGGAGACAGTCAGATGAGGTTCTTTGGGCAGAGATGTCCAACGAGCATTTTGACGCTGGCAGGGCCAATGAGAGCCAGTTTCGTGCTTTGCTACACTGATTGATGCACCGGATCATATCTACCTCCATTACACATAGGAGGGGATGTGAGAAGGTGTCCCAGGACGACATGTACTACATGTGGGTCCTTTCAGACCCGAGCAGGTTCCTCAACCTGCCATTCACTTTAACGGTTTTCTTGACATCCCAAGCTATGGGCTCGAGCGCCAAGAGCCCCATGTTTGGCAGGCATTTTATCACACGTTTGGCCCGATCCTACGGCATTCTCACTGCCGATGTTCTTGCCCACCTGGTGCCGACACCACCCACTTACGTGGAGGGATGATATCTGGAGAACATGAAAGTTCTCCGGTGGGTGTGACCGACGATTGAGCCGATTGCACGCCCGGCTGGTCCGTAGGCACAGCCCCTACCACAGGACGAGCCAGGACGAGGAGGATGAGGAGGAGGAGCAGTTGTTGTGCCGACCTGCCCAGCGTAGTGAAGGGTTTTCTAGCAAACAATGAACAAATAATTCTTATGGTTCACATGCAACCCTAGAAAGATCTATGTCTTTTTCTATGAAGATATAAACTAAAACCTAAGGCCAACAATTTAAATCTAAAGTATAAAACAGAAGAACCAACCTTTGATTTTTGATCCAGAAGCTAGCAGCACAAGTGTCCTGCCTCAAATGGAATCACACCCAAGCAATGGAGGAGAGAAGACAGCAGAATATCCATAGAGAGAGAGAGGGTTGGCGCAGACTTTAGGGTTCCCAGGGGGTTCCTTATATAGCCTCCAGGAGGCTACAGTCAAAACCATAGAGGAGCCCAACTTTGACAAGCCCTTTTATCAATTGGACAAGCCTCTTCTAAACCCTATTAGGGTTTCGAAAATATGAGTGTGCCCACTCATAATTTCGCCAAACCCTAGCTCCACTGGCCAGTCATTTATTCAACTATTGAATAATTACAGAACCAGCCCCTGCACTTTTAATTAATTAAATTAATCACTAAATTAAATCCAATTAATTCTAGATTAATTTCTAATTAATTATTATAGTTTCTAATTAATATATTATCACATTAATATATTAATAAACTATTTATTTATTTCTATTGATTTATTAAACCATTAATAAATCAACCTTCCTCTCTACTGACTTCTACATCAATCCTCCTGCTATGAGGGCAACCCAAATGGACTTTGCTTCAATTAACAAGATAAATACAAATATAAAGTCATGGCTTAGACACCTAATCCAACAGTCTCCCACTTGGATAAGTCTATGACTTTAAATTCATCTTTTGATTAATAAACAACCTGCAGCTTCCTAGAACCTGCTGCCGAACTCTGACCCAGTCAGTTCTGTCCATAGATAAGTGATCATATGATCCTTCGTCCAACAATATATTTTCAGACACGAGACATGGATTTAGATCAATCTCTGTCCGATACTCTGTTTCCCGATCTCCGATTCTGCTTATGACTTTAAGACTTCTAATTGAACACATCAATTTAGTCCAGGCTGGCCAGCACTTTAGTAAACTTCAAAAATCATCGAGAGGCCTACAGATATCTGTTTCCCATCAGGGTCAAGGAACGAATAAGCTTCGACTCATATGCTTGTGTCTTTTACTTATCAAAATTACACATAACAATACGTTTTATAACATCGAGTTACCGATGCATTTACGTTAATGCACAACCGACTCACAAATTTCAACTCATATGTCTCCGCTTTAAGATCATAGGATATTATCGTCTCAATCATTGCTCGTGATGTAATCCATGAAGCAATGTCTAACTCCTTAAACAATCTACAAACCAATTCACGACAGTCTTCGTTCATACTTACTCCCGAAAAGTATGAGCGACTGTGGACTTTTGAATAATCAAATTATTCGGGAAGTGAAACATGCAAAACGAAACATAAAATCTAACTGGTAGCTACTCATGCTTATTACCAGGTCTCCACAAGGTAATCACCAAATCGGATTCTACATAAAACTATTATCGGTTTCTAGATTCCTTTTTAAACTTTTAATTCGTGTTATGTATCTATGTCTACATGACCTTTCACTCTTTCTATGTATCCAAATGTCATGCATTTATACACTTTATCCAATCGGACATCCTTCCGATGATATTTCAATTTGGTCATATACAGTGATTCTCACTAACATCTCCATTCTGTGTACTGTGACTTTCCATGGTTCTTGGGATCTTTAATCTACATGACTGCACCCTAAGACTATTTCGAAGTGTTACGATGTGCCGGTGACCCACACGCGCTCCATCGAAATACCAACGGAACTCTTTAACCATCAAGTCCTTTTACTTATTTGAAACTCTTTTCAAATTATTACCATTCACCCCAATCATTTTCCAATGATTTCTTACGTATGTACAGAATCCATTAAGTATTCCCAGCCAGGTCATATCCTGAAACTGACTCACGATGCTGTAAGCATTAAGTCATCAGAACATGTTCATGACACTTCTGATTGATCCAAGAAACTTGTGGGATTCAATCTAGTCCTATTCCAAACTCTTTTGGAATCTTAGGATTATTTATAATCCCTGTGTCATGACTTTCAGTAACTATTTCCTTTCGGAGACCTTTCTCATGCATCTTGATTCTTATCAAGATTATGCTTAATATGGCTAGGTCTATACTGGCTGCAACATCTATCTGATAGATGTTTATGGATCATGTGAGTATGTTGCACCTTCTTTATATCTCTCATGCCAAATCATCACACCAGGAAAACTCTTTCTTGGGCTATGCATCTTGAATCTCATCAAGATCAACTTGGCAGAGTTTCAATCTGTCTCATTGGCGTTTGCAACCACCTGAGTATGCCGTATCTCTATTAAGTCTTTCATAGCGATCTGTCTCTTAACACCAAGTCATTACACTTTGTAATGAAAGAGACGTTTCCTAGAAGCAGTATGTAACTCACATATAGAGATAGCAGATAATAGCGATACTCCCACTGGCTTTGACACGGTTATAGACTATTCACAAAATCATAACTTTTGGCACATTTTTGTGAATCCAAACATTTTTCTGACATCTTAATGGGAATCTTTCAGCACATTCTCAAAATCCAATCCATTGGCAGATTTTGATAGTCTGAATATCCTTTCTTGCGAGATGCCCGTGGGGAAATCCCGGATCCATGTACCTTTGTACTGGGACACTCTTTGTGAGTCCCTATTAGTGTGCCGGTGATCCACACGCGCTCCACTAACGACTTACAATGTGCCATGCAGTATCCTTTCAGATTTCATCTTCTATTGAGAGTGCTTCTCCCGGAATCAATTACTTGACTCTGGGTATCATTCACTCAACCAGATGTTCTGAAGGTACGTTTCTCTCCATCCTGCTTTCTTTTGATGATTCAATTACTCTCACTGGTTTTTAGACCAGGTGTAAATACAATCAAAATGCCACATGGACTGTATCTCGTCCTAAGGTTCTCTTAATTGGCAGCAACCGGGCTCACCAATGCTTCCAAGTAGTCGGATTGTAAATCCGTACCAACTATAGTGTTTTACCACCAATCGGTATGTCACCCCGATCATAACTACTTATGATGGTGATCAGTACTACTGGTCAAGAGAAGATTATGTCAGTGTTGAAACAGAAATCTGATTTCTGCTCTAAGCCTAGTGATGACTAAAGGCTCTTTCACTTGGCTAATTCTGAAACTTATTCAGGACTGTCCCAACTCCCACTGTTTCCTAAGAACATGAGTTCTTTCTAAAAGAGCTATTCTTTTATAGGTATAGCGGGATAGCCAGTGAAAACGACATTGCTGATCAGGTTCAGGCTAGTCATGAGGTTCGGATGAACACTACAAGACCCTGGACTCTCTATGTGCAAGTGGGATAATCCCAGCTTCACATTTCAGCAGTGTCTCCAAAACCTACTTTGTCTAGAATGTGGTTGGAATATGGTCTGACTGGTTTAGTATTCAATTTATCAGAAACTAATTGACAATGTATCTCATACATCGAGGATCGAACTGTTTCAACCAGTGCTCCATCATCTTCCCTAAGACACATTATAACTGTTAATGTTCTTGGAAGAGAATAAATTGTGAAACATTTTTCCCAGTTTATGTTGTCACTCAGATTCTATGGATCTTGTACTTCCTTTGAAGTCCTTGAACTGTTCAAGGTTTCAATTCAATCGCTTATTCTGATAAGTGAAGCCATATTTGTCATACTGAATGACAAATATCGTGAAGTGTAAACAATTGTGTTCTATTTGAAGATTCGAGCAATACACAGCAACTGATGTGTCTGTTGCTCCTAATCTCAATGTCTTTTACATCTCTATGTAAGCTTATGACTTTGTTAATTCTATTCAAGACTTGCAATCTTCAGTTGACTCTAAGTCAGCTGATTCTAAAATCCTATCCTTTGGATCTTTGGGTGATTCATTTCTTGCTACATGTGCTTTATAAAGAACTTAATCATCATCTGACTCTAAGTCAAATGATACCAAAGTCCTGTTCAACTGGATCTTTGGTTGATTCATTTCTTGACACATTAAGAACTCAACTCATCAAATGACTCTAAGTCAAGTGATTCCAAAGTCCTGTCCAACTGGACCTTTGGTTGAATTGATTCTTATAACATTTATCTTAACGATGAGGCTGGTCCATCTGGGACGCAGCATGGTGATGATTGATTGTACTTATCTTTTTATTAGCTTTTGAAAACATTGTACATAACTTATTACTATTATTATTTTTATTTTTATTTGCTTTTTATGTTTAATGTGTTTGTGAGTGTTTTTGTATGCAAGTACCAACGAGGTCCACCGAGGGTTGTATCACACAAGTGTGGGGTCACCGTACCCCTACACTTGTCATTTACCGGCGTGTTCACTGTTGTGCCACAACTCCGGACAGTCGAATCATGATGTGCAAGTTTTATCCTGTTACGTATGGGTTCCAACAAGCAGTCTATCGTTCCTAAAGGGGTAACTTTTTCTCCCTTATTTTGAATTTATTTTTTGTACAACGGGGACGTTGTACGGTTTTAAGTGTTGGGTGTGGGACGGTCGAAATAGTATTTTAAATAGTATTTTTGAAATTTTTGCGGAAAACAAGTTATTTTCAAAACTTTTAGCAATTTTTCAAAAATTTTAAGAAGTTGTAACTTAGAAACAAATAGCTTTGTGAGTGTTATAGCATTGGTATTTTTCAAGAGATACTATTTAGTTGTTAGCATGCTATTGTTTAGTCAAATAATCTGAGTTTTTAGAGGTTGGAAAATTCTTAGATTTAGAATATTTTAGGATTGGGACTCAGGAGGGAATTGTCAATTAGTGGCCTTTGTTGTTCGAACCGGTAGGTCTGAAAAGGTTGGCCCCAAAGGGGCACTTATGCACCTTACTACCTAAGATCCTCTGGTCTGGGATAGTATTTTCGAAAGCTCGTTACACGGACAACATCGAAACTAATGGATAGTTCCTTAACGACCTTTAGAATCTGAATTAGTAAGATCGTCTGCTCTGGGATAGTATTTTCGAAAGCTTGTTACACGGACAACATCGAAAGTCATGTATTTTTGTGGACTGAAAATTTGTAATCAAGGGTTTTTTAGAAAGTCGTGAATTCTAAAGGGTATTCTGGTCCTGTTTTCAAAAATCATTTTCATCTAACATCTGAAAGCAATAAACTTTGAAACTGAAAACATTCAAAAATGTTTGAGTCTTAGTTAGAATTTGTTAAAAACACTCTTGCTTGGGGAAAACCAAGACGCAAGTGTGGGGTGTTTGACGACGCCTAGTAATATCAAGTATTTTAGTCGTCGTTGAGCCCTACTCTAAGTGAATTATATCTCGTAAACTGTTATATTACTCACTTTTCGTGTCTAGTGCTTATGTATGAAAAAGGATAAAAACAGGGGTTAAACGCGTACAAAAAGAAGAAGTTTGGAAGGAAGTCCATTCTCAGATGAAAAGACACGCGCGCCGCGGACTGAAGGGCACGCGCGTCGCGAAAAGTCAATGATCGGATGACGAGTTTGACATTCAAAAAGCGATTATCGGGGTTAGAGATATGGTCGCGCCGCGGTTTTCACCATTGCGCGGCGCGATTGGTTCGATTTTGCAACTATAAATAGAGACATCTCGTTCGAGTTTCGGGAGCAAAGAACTGACCCAAAGGTGGAACCTAGGCTTCTTCGACTCGTGTTTTCAGAATTCAGTGATTAGAAGTTGGTATTTTCATAGTTTAGTTTATTTTTCGTATTTTATAGTTTTGTTTATCGCTCGTTTCCAACGGTTCTGGATTGTAGAATCCGTTGGAACGTGTCGAATCTGGATATTTTCCGAACTCAGAACTATTCGACTTTCAGGTTTGGGTGTTAGTTAATGCAATAATTCGGTTTTCGTTATTTTGCGTTTTCGATTTCCGTCTGCGTTTATTTGTTCGTTTGGTTATTTGTTGGTATTGAGCACTTTGATTTTCTGAATACACTTCGGAAATCAGATTGTGTAGTTGGTTTGGATTGGGATTCGGAATTGTTTAGTTCGTTAATGATAGTTTATGATTTCGGTATTTGTGATTTATTCGAGTTTTGCAAAGTGTATGGAACGCCACCAGCTATAGAGTGACACTATAGTTTGGTTAATTCCTAACACAATAATTCAACCACAGACTCTACGGATCGACCCTTACTTCCACTTAGCTAATGTGCTTGTAAGGTATAAATCTAGTATTTTTTACTGTATCAACTACCACGATGTCGTCACTACTTTGGTTAGTCGCCGAATTGGAAACAAGAAGAACCCCACGACAAAACCGGAGGATGAGATGAGTGATATGGTGGAGTCAGATGATGATTTTTGCTCGATTGATTAAGAACCGAGTTCGCCCTCTCCTATGGATTCGAGCTCGCATGTTCCTCCTGGCTCCACTCAATCCTTGAACACGAAGCCCATTCCTTGTGGTTCGACTTTGGTGGTCAACTGGGTAAGTACTCCCTCATCTCCTCCCGAGGTTTGCCCGCCTCCTTTGAGTATGACTGTTGATGAGGTTATGGGATTGGTTCACAACACGAGCCCTAATTTTGAGGTAGGCCGGCTTCCCCAATCTCTGGATTTTAATGAGTCCCCCCTGCCTAAGAGATCTTCGTTATCCTTGAATGCTAAGGTAACCCCATGAATTCCATTGTTGTTCCTTCGATTCTTGGAACCCCCCTACTCCCACTATTTATTTGACCCCTGTGCAGTCTTCTTCGGTTGGT
Organism: Cichorium intybus; assembly: GCA_023525715.1. Classification (NCBI taxonomy): domain Eukaryota; kingdom Viridiplantae; phylum Streptophyta; class Magnoliopsida; order Asterales; family Asteraceae; genus Cichorium; species Cichorium intybus. Next base: position 56,247,650 of record CM042014.1, read on the forward strand.
TCTCCTTACTTTGGGAGAAGTACTCACCTTGTGCAGTTAAACCCAAATACCCATTCTAACCCATTTCTTTAATCATCGGTAAATCCTTTAGCTCCCCCATTATCAACAACCCGATTTTTGACATGTTCACCCCTCCTTCATCCCCTAATCCAGTGTCTTACGCCACTGTAACCAATTGCAATGCTGCTAAGTGACGTGTCTCAGTCTAATTTTTCCCGTCTTTGGCCGACAATCGTGATGAGCCTGTGAATATTCCCATTAAGAACCTAAAGAAAGCTAGCTTACCGTTTACTACCACTATTGTTGGATGTCTTTTAGGGAAACATATTTCATTTCCTAAAGTTCATCATGATATCAGAGGTTTTTGGAACAAATTTGGGCTTATTGATGTTTTCAAAAACAACCACAACTTATACTTCTTTAAATTTAGTTCTGAACAAGGTCTGACACAAGCTATGGAGGAAGGGCCATGGTCGGTTTATGAGTCCCCCATGTCTCTGCAGTGTTGGCGACCAGGCCTTGTTCTCAACAAATACAACCTCAATAAGGTTCCAGTTTGGGTTAAACTTTTCGACCTTCCCCTTGAAGCGTGATCGGGGGAAAATCTGAGCATGATAGCAAGCAAATTGGGGGTCCCCTTGCTTTCGATACATATACTGAGGACATGTGCCTTGAGCACAAGGGGCGTAATGCATATGCCCGCATCCTTATTGAAATTTCTGCGGATCATGCTTAGAAATATTCTATTGAGATGATAAGTTGAGATTTTTTCAAAATAGCCCTATCACCCTTTATCTTCCGGTTGACTATGCTTGGAAACCCCCACCTTGTTCTCATTGTAAAGTGTTCACACATGCGGATAATACCTGCCCGGCTGTGATTTCTTCTAAGACCCTTTCGTCCCTGGTGGCTGATCCATCTATCCAATCCATTGGTGCTGCTGTGGATCATCCTCAGTCTACCACAGATGATGGTTTCACTCTTATGACCAGGAAGTTCTCTAATAACTCTCAACCTATCAAAAACCTCTCCATATCAGGAAATAACCCTCCTGTCCCCTTTCAATTTGATTCTCGCTCCAGGCAAGTTGCGGTTCCTCCCTCTGGTAGAGCTGGGCCCCTATGGTAGAACTGGGCCCACCCATAACCATTTGGTTGGTACTCGAAATTAGTCCACTCATGTGATGAAACCTTATCAGGGAAGCAAAAAATTGATGAATACTGCTATTGGTAAGCAGGCGCGTACTCAGCCTCCTGTGGTGGAGAAGTCTGTTTCTATTTCCCCTCGTCTGGTCTCTACAGTCACTGTGTCATCTCGTAAACCGAGTGGGTCTGCACGGATTAACTCACCTTCTATTTATGATTTTGATCCGAGTGATCTTAGCAGTTCCAATCGGGTTGAGATTTTGAATGCGAGTGATGAGTCTTTCTCGATCCTGTGCGATGAATCTAGTGTTGCCCACCCTATTGAGAAGCAGTCTACCTGATCTCACTGGCCTGTGCAGTCACCATAAACCTTCTGGCAGTCCCCGCCAACCCTCCTGCTCAAAACCTGTTGTCAACTACTCCTTTCTCAATCATCCTGTTGATTCTGTCTCAGTGATTACTCAGATATCATAGATGACCGATATCACCCCGTCTAATGTTTCCCAATGACGAGTATTGTAGCTTGGAACGTTAGAGGCATAAATAAATTAATGAAGAGAAATGAGATCAAGGTGGTGCTCTCTTCCAATCACATTGATCTCTGTGGTATTCTATAATCTCAAATTTGTTATCCTAAGTTAAAGAAATTGTGTGATAATATGTTCAAGCAGTGGAATTGGACTGACAATTCTAATTTTAGCGTTAAAGGCACCTGTATTATCATTGGTTGGAACCCGAAGACCTTCAATGTTAACATTGTGGACATGAGTAGCCAAGTCATCCACTGTAGGATCACTGTAATACCCTAATCCCTAAAAGTCAAGTTCCGAGTTTTAAAGAGTCAAAGTCTAAATTACTTAAGCCCGGAACCAGGTATAAAGGTAAAAGTTGTTAATTACTTAAAATAAGGACTAAAGTGGAAAAAGGATATTAGCGCCGCTAATCCCATGATTAACGACGCTAATATGAGCGAATCGAGTTTCAGTCGCGAGCCAGTCTGGAAAAGATGCAGAGTTTGGACATACTTGAAGATTAGCGACACTAACTCTAAAGTTAGCGCCGCTAATGTCGTCTGGGCGGGATAAAATCACTATCTTTTGCTATTTAATCCGAGACGTTTCAAGAGGGTCGGTATTTTGGGAGGTCTATTATTCATCGTGAAGAAGTTTATTTTGGATGATAGTCTTACCCAAATGTCACCATCTTTTTAGTTGCGCGTTTGGGTTTTTTAAATGGTTTTTATTAAGTCAAAATAGACATAATTTCGAGACGAGAATTAAGAGTACTCCGAGAATTAATTTCGACCGTTTCAAGCTTCGCTTGCCTTATATTATTTTTGTGGGGCCACTTTCTGGGTTGTTCAGCTTTTGTTTGGCTGGAGGAGGTTTTGATCGCCTGTGGATTTGTTATCTCAAAGCCAATATTTTAATTTTTAAAGATGCTAGGTTTTTTGCGCATTCGGCCCAATGGTTTTTGTGGAGCACGTTGGCTGTTTTAAAGAACAAGGAAGTGTGGTGGGCCAATGATGCATTTATTGTTTTAGACTTTTAGTTAGGAGAAAAATTTCTTATTTAAGGGATACTTTGAAAATCATTAAAGTTTTAAAAGTTGCTAATTTGGTCTCTCTCTACTTTGGGCGGAAGTGGCACGTGGGTGTTGTGGGTGATGCGTGTTGGCCCACCTTTTCTTTTAAGGAAAATTCGTGGAGTATGGAGAGTGGGTTTACTAGTCGGCTTTTGGAGCGTACTGGGCTTTTTGGTGTGGTTCGTTGGAAGCTTCTTATTGGGCGGCTCGTGGGCGAGATCTTTTGGGCCATCGATTGTTTCATAAAAGGTATAAGTCGTTTTAAATAAGCAACCCAAACACTCCCTAAGATGAGCTTGAAATTAAAAAACATAATCAAAGATTCACTTTAGAGTATCCTTTATTAGTGTATATTATTTTGTACAGTGATTAGCCCATATGTATAGCCCCACTTATATAGGCTTTGTATATATTGTCATTTATATCAAAGATTCAGTTTAGAGTATGTTTTATTAGTGTATATTATTTTGCATAGTGCTTAGCCCAATTGTATAGCCCGCTTATATAGGCTCATGTTTACTTGTAATTTGTATATATGGTCATTTATGCTAATGAAGTCATTCACGTGAAAATATTTTGTTTATTATGGTATGGTATCTGTATCAGAAATCTAAATAGTTTTTTTCGGATCATCTTTGCAAACCCTATAACCGGCAGCCCCCATTTTTCCCCTCAACGTGGCCGACGTCACTTCACTGTTCCATGAACATTAATTCAAGTCCTGGATTTTAGAATCTAGGTTAATCAAGAATTCTCATTATTTCTTAGATTCTTGGACTCAATCCAATTTAATGGAATCTTTCATTCACATTTTTTTCAACAATAATATTTCATAAAAAATTTTGATTCCTGAATTTGGAGTATCCTACTTTCACACAATTCACAATGTTCAACAAGCAATAAATATTTCATGATCAAGGGTGTAATGCTATTTGGAGTAGCGGTCCTTATATATCGTATTAATAAAAGAAATATAGTCGAAAGAAAAAATCTCTATTTGATAGGGCTTCTTCCTATACCTATGAATTTCATTGGACCCGGAAATGATACATTGGAAGAATCTGTTGGGTCTTCATATAGCAATAGGTTGATTGTTGGCATCGCCAACATTAAAGCTTATGTTCCCCTTATTATAGATCTTAATTAGTTGAACTACGATATGTGGCGAAAACTCTTTTAAACACTTATTATTGATTATTGTAAGAAAAGATTGAGTAATAGTATTGTAAACCCACATTCTTAGCAAGGAATCGAGTTTGAACCACTCGAAGTCATTAGCGGTAGTTAGGGTGGAGGAGTCATTGAGGTGTCCCGCAACACCATTCCCCGTGCAATAGGTCTCAAACAACTCACACCACACGTCGTAGTTAGGATCGAGAATAAGAGGCATGCATGCTTTGATGTTGGTTATTGCGTAGGGTTTCATATTAGCATCAACATTTTCTGCCATATATCAAGAAAGATGAGAGGGGGAAGAAATGAGAAGGGCATAATGATGGTGACTGATAACGCGCTTTTATATTACATAGTTTATGCATTATTGGACCGGGTTTTAGCTATTTATTGTTATAAAATGACTAATAATACTCACTTTTAGTGCAAAGTGTCTTGTGTGGTATTTATGCTAAAATACAGGGTTTTGAAGGTAAAATTAGTAAAGATAGAGAAAAGGAAATGAGGATATTGATCAAGAGAAGCTCGCGACACGGGATACTGATGTTCGCGGAGCCAGGTACGGGATAAGAACGTGATCTGATTTTGACTTGAAATTCAAAACTTAAGGAATCAGGATAATTCACGACTCGCGATGCGAAAACCAATGGTCGGTGGCGCGAGCCACCAGATTCCACAACTATAAATAGAGGCTACTAGGTCGAAATTCAGTGAGCGAATACTGATCCATCGAGTAGATCTCTGACATCTTTGACTCAATTTCGACGCTTTTTAGTTTTACAAGTGTTAGTTGGTTATTTTTACTTTTATTTGCAACATTTCGGTTTTGTAACGTCTCTTGTGTTACGAGTATTCCACATTCAGGAATTTCTCCAACCACATAGATTGGTTTTTGTTTAGGAGAAATCATTAGGCTCCTGATTCGGTTTTGTTTCAAGAACGATTGTCGGTTTTCGTTATTTTATAAAAAGATTTGGTTTTTAGTTTATTCGGTGTTTAGATCTATAGTTCATGCGTAGATCTGGTTTGGTGTATGTTTATGTTTGATTTTGAGTTTGATTTAGGGATCAAGTGTAGTAATAAGCTTGCTATAGAGTGACACTATAGTACGATTTTGTTATCGACACGACAGTGCCAACCACGAACTCCTTGGTTCGACCATTGCTTACCCTAACTATTGGATAGTAATGTTATATTCTCTATTTTTACTGCATCAACGACTGCGATGTGTCAAATTTTAGCGTCATTGTCGAGGAGTGTGCTTTTCTATTTTCTTGTTTTCTTAACCGTGCGCACTCAGTGCATGTGTACACGTCGAGGTGAGCAATCATCACCTCTGCTTTTTTATCCTGAAATCGAACGGACTGCAAGAAAGAATCGAGTTGTTCGACGTTTTTTCAATATGCACCCTGATGATGTTTTAATCAAAGACGTTATCGATGAGCTTCAAGGTGAGGTAATGAGGGAACAGCCAAGTTCCAATCAACAACAATGGAGCCCCAATTAGTAATAATGGTGGTAATAAAAGGCCACCCCTGTACAAGTATTACCACCCGTGCAACCAATAATACAACCACCATCCAATCCTCGTGGACCCAATGGAGGGACCGAATCAACTTGGGGATTGCACAATAATGGTGTGCCAAGTCAACGCCAACCGCAACAACCTTAGCAACCGCCACAGCCACAAGTACAACAACAGTAGAACCAAGCTCAACTAGGAGACTTGGAATATGAAGATGGATATGATGGCTGGATGCCAAACTATAATCAGGGAAACCATTGGAATCAAGGTCGAGGACCTCGACAGAACCAAAATCAGAACTGGCAGAGACAACGGTATTATAATAACGGTTTATACAATGAAGATAAGTTCGTTCCTCCCTTGTATTTTCAACAACCAATCAGTCAATTCGTTGCCTCTCATTTCCAACCGAGGGGATATAATGATTCGTCACCTATATTCTTTGTGGAGGGAAAGAGTATTAGGTCAATATTCGACCTCAGTTGTTGGGCGTTCTATCCGAGTTTAAGGGTCGT